>JBAMCG010000040.1:0-600000 GCA_037075325.1 Drosophila mayaguana | reverse complement strand
TTATAATTAGCTTACTCAATCTTCTCTAACATGCAACGTTCGTTCATTAATTAGCGCTTGAAGCTCTTTTATTTTGCATCCTACTTTTATTATTGACTCAAGTAGAATGACACCGCTAATTAACACCTGCATCGGTGCTGTTTTGCGGATGACAGTTAAAGCCATCAAACAAAAACTATCGAAGCTATTTGAAACTCGTTTTCGTGCTAAGCAAATGCAGAAATATTTTGCACAGCTGCAGCTACATTTACGTATGAAACAATCTATTCGGTGTGTATATATATATAGATGAATAATTCATGAATTCAGTACATTGACCATTAATACCATTACAATGATTGTAAATATATCTAATTTATAGTTTCCTAGATTTTATGTAAAGGAAGGATAATAAGTAGACATATATCATTTGAAGTCCCTAGACAAGATTCATAAGTTTTTACGCATTAAAATGAGTTTATAATAATTATTGTATATACTTTATGATTATATATTAGGTTCCCGAATATCTTGGTCTGGCGTGCTGGAAGGCTGGTGCTCTGTTTCTGTTTATCTATGTTTAATAATGATTATCTAAATTATCAGTAAAGTAAAGTTTGAAATTTAGGCTTGGCTTAAGAATATTTAGGTTACGTGATATTTATTTGAATTGCATTTCTTTTAATTTAACCAGTCTAATTTTATATAAGCCCAAGCACTCGAAACGAAATCATCTCGAATTGTTGAGGCAGCTTGATAAATAAAGCATCACAAAGAACTCTTAGCACACACTCAAGGTGAATAACACTCGGCGCCTGGCGGCGTGTGTGCCGCGATTCCCCAACAAAATCTCATGCTGTATATATGTATATTTATATATTATAAATATATAGAGCCGTGCTCCATGCCCCCCATGATTCCCCAGCCAGTGCCGGGCACCCACCCACATGCGAAGCCTGGCAGGCAAATATTTGTATTTCTTTTATTATAAATTTATTTTTGGCTAATTTGTTGTCGTTGTTCTTGGTGGCGCGCGCTCGCTCTGCCGCTTTTATTTATTTTGCATTTTTATTTATACATATTTAATTTGATGTGTCATTTCAAATCGCCGACAAGCCAACAGCCGGGGGCGTGGCTGGGGGAAAATTAAGATTTATTGTGGGTGGCTGCACTGCTGCAAAGTGAGCTGCGACCGACGGGACGACGGTAGAAGGAAACATTGAAATTTCGCTTCAGTGAATCGGGGAAGCGATACGAGGCGAGGCGTCAGCTCTACCTCGCATGCATGAGTTGTCAATTTCAGCGAAGGTTGCTGACTATTCGCAACAAAAAATAAGAAAATAACAACAAATTTGTGTTTGACATTTGAAGGTTCTTTTGGTTGCATTTGGGCAATGAACTTGGCTGAAATCTGTATCTGTATCTGTAGCTGTATCTGAGTAGCGCGCTGCTGAAAGCAATTTCATTGAATTAATAACACTGCGATTTATTGCACTTGACACGTTCGCATTGAAGAACGTTGTGTGAGAATATTTTGGGCGAATATTATTTGGGAAATATTTGCAAAAATGATATATCAAAGGCTACAAAATGTTATAAATAAGGAATAAAGAGAATTCTTTTCATAACAAAATAAATCAAAATAATCTTAACATAAAGCAAGATTAAACCATTTTTAAATCAATCCTGCAGAGATGAACAATAGATATACGATAGCTCAAACTAATTTTCTATAGTTATTTTAAGCATTTTAAAATAAATTGCAGCTCAATCATCATCAGGCTAGGCATCAATACATCACATACATCATTTAATGCTCGCAATTGGCCCAAATTCGCCCAATAATCAAAAATGAATCGATCACTCAGTCATGAAAAATATTAAATGGAAACGAAACTGCACGGAATGAAACTAAGTTTCACTTTGTTGATTACTTTTGCTCGCCATACGATCGCTCAATCATTATCAATCACAATACATCATTTCGTAATGCGCAGCACCACTTCACTCAATGTTTTTCTTCTTAACGATTGACTCATTCAATTACTATAAATCACTAGAATAACAAATAGAAACAAGCAAACGAAATTGCAATAGGCATAGGTCGGGAGATTCTACGTCTTATCACGTCAATCACAAACTGCACTAAAGTAAAACATTGAATTCATATATTTCCCTATCACATGTCCGTAAACCTCTAACTCATTCATGGTCAATCAATCGTCGATTAGAGTGTAGCTCGCCATAAATACTATATATTTAACTTAACTTCATTCACATTTTATACCATAATTAAATCGAGGCAAGCCAATATAGAAATCATCGTAGAAATTCATTAAAATTTGAATTTGGCTTTGAGCATTTTTATTAATCATATTTCATTTTGGCTCTGCATATGCCCAGTCTTTATCTAAAATGTGTAATACCCTATGCATGTTTTCGATATCGGCATATACATCCCACATGTCAATTGCCTTTCCGTCTACAAGTCTAAATAAACTCACGAAATTTAGTGCAAGAGACTTTAATATAAAACTCCACCTGAACATATACAATTCGTATTTAAACGAATTAGTAACTGCATTTAAGATCAGTTTTCCCACATGCTGAAATCATTCCAGAATCTCACCCAGCATTGTTTTGCCTCGACCCGCATAAATATTATAATAGTTGTATACAAATATGTATTCATTTGCAAAGTGTTTATGCACTTTACAGCAACATTTAGTGGAATGGCCCCAGAGCGGTTGTAAAATAATTTAGAAATAAACATTATGTAAATAGTTTAAAACGACTGCAGGGCTAACAGAAACGAAAAATATATATATAAAAAAAAAAAACAGACAAATTTAATAACAAAAGTAAGAAGATAAAATTGTTTTGTTTGCCCTCAAACGTAAAGCGAAAATACTTTTAGTTTTGAGCAAAAGCTATCAATTATGAATGTTAATAGCTATGCAGAGAAAGATAGTAACAGAGAGAAGGAGAAGAGATATAGAGAGAACTCTTTGCGCTTTGCTTAAACCAGGAAGTAGATTTAAAGCCGACCAAAACTTAAACTCTATTTCAGTTCAAGCCGCTGGCCGCTGGCCTGACTGTTCATGTTAATTTCATGCGTTCAACAGGTTTACCCCCCTAAGCCAGACCCGCCGTCACACACACACACACACACACACGTCACAACCCCTGGATTCCATGTACCATATTTTACGTTAGTTTTAGTAATTTTTTCATTTCGCCACGCTAACTACCGCACAGCGTGCATTTAAGTGTCGTCGCCTGAGCTTGTATCTGAGTCTGTGTAAAATGTATCTATGTATCTGAGCTTCAGCAGCAGGCAACTGCGGCAGCAGCAGCAGCAGCAGCCAGCGCGTTGTCAGACAAGCATGCGAAACAGAGGCGGAGGCCCAGCCACATCTTCGGGCCTGGTGGAGCCTAACGTTTTGCTTTTTAATAGGTTTTTGTGCGCCTCGGGCCGAGCTGTGCCAGCACAGTCATGTATCTGGCAGATACTTTAGCCTGGCTCAGCTCTCATCTCAACTCAAGTCAACTCGCCTTGGCTTGGCTCGGCTCGGTTTAGCATTGTGTTTAATTACAGTACGCCATGCGTTTTTGAATTAGTTTTAAATGTTGCAAATGCTTAGCCAGCCCAAAAGACGAACCCGAAGCCGAAGCCAAAGAGCTGTAAACTTATACTTGTCATAAATTATAGAGACATGCCATCTATGTAGCAGGCCGCGTATCTATCGTGTAGGTAATGCCAGATACTTATAAGTACCTGTATCTGTAGTTGTAGCTGTATCTGTGTGCCTGCTTATTTCTATGGCCGTAATTACCCGTTGAAGGCATGTGGATCGACTTTCGGCTTTCTTGCTTCGCCAAGCGTTAAATGTCGAGTGTACGACTATACCGTATGATGCAAAAAGGGTCGCCAACGACAACTTCACAAATAATTGGGAGGGGTAGACAGAAAAAACACGATATAAGTGAATATAAAATAGTAAAAGAAAAGCAGAAGACCCGATGTGTAAGCCCCACCGAAAGCAGGTTACTAAGTATGAGCCAGGAATTGGAATTACATACATCTGTATTGATTGAGCATTCGAGAAAAGTTTCGAATATCATATATATGATCATATTCATATTTAAGATATCATATTTATATTTTCGCCATGAGAGAGGATAGAGTTTAATGTCTTAAATAAATTCCTAACTTGATCACAATGCGAAATTGAATATTTCAATAATTTTAAGTTTCTCTCAGCTTATTGACATAAGTATTGCATCGCGTGTATTGAAACAGGCGAATCAAGTTAGGCATTTCTCATTTATCAATTCCAGTCTGAGTTCACGGTTTATACAATATGGCTTTTTACGAGCATATATATTTTGATTCCTTTGTTTAATACCTTTTGCTTGTAACAATCTTGAACTTCAGCCCATCCCATTTTGAAGAGAGCTCGAACAGTTTATCAACCCGAAGCATGTGAATTGCATTCTTTAGCATGAGTCACCTATTTGAGAACCTTCATTTATATTTATATATGTATATGTTTTTTACTGAGAACTTATTGATGTAAGGTTCCCATTGTGATGTGCCCAATCGGATGCTGATTGTCATAAACTTCTGCTTAAGTGTGGTGCATTAAGGCACACACAACTCTCTACATATGAGTAGGCATCGGCGATTGTCGGAGCTAAGGCCACAGTGTGAATTATAGCGGTTCCACAGATCTCGAAAAGTATACGAGTTTGAATGGCTGCATTGGAATGACACTGTTGCAAGAGCTCGAAAAACACCTTACTGATTTGCATTTCGCAATTTTTGTTTTTTGTAGACATCAAAGGCAATAGGCCGACAATCGGAACAGCTTCAGCTAGATAAGTAATTGTTATAGATTATTATAGTCTATACTCCATTCAGATAGCGGCACTACATCAAGTTGTGGAAAAAAACAGTAAAGAGCGAGGAAAATTAGCTTATGAAACAGCAATAAATATAATTTAAAATAAGACCAAACTGGCAATCCATAAAATCAATCAATATCGCCTAAGCAATTGAATCACATTGTGTACGAAGTTAAATTAAATGATAACGATTAAATATATATTATATTTTGTAAAGCGTAACAAAACTGTAAATACTATAAACATGATTCAATTTATTGAGTTCAATTTGAAATCTCATTTTAAACTGTAGTCCTCAGAGCTTATATGCTCATTCAGTTGCTCCGAAATGAATTTCATTTAAGACTTTATTATGCACAAATCCCACACACACATGCCGTTCTCAAATGGCAAGCTGGCCGAAATCTTAGCCAAGATTTATCTACCTACAATGCTCTTAATTCAATTCAATTCACTTCAACTCTCACTCTCATTTGTCGAACTCTCCATTTCAGGGGCAACCTACAGCCAACAGCCAACAGCCAACAGCCAGACTGTCAGCTGTCACAGAGCTGCAACGAGTGCTCAGCTCTAAATGGAATGGATCTCGGCTGAGAAGTCTTAGCCAGGGCATTTTTACCGCACTCGACAAATTTGATAGCCGTTGTCGTAAGATGGAAAGCCACAGAGACGGCTTCCTTCTGATGGTTGCAGCAATAAATTGGATTCCGGTGAATTTGTAATGTGCGCTCAAAACTTCCACAGAAACAGCAACACTAACAACAACAGCAGCAGCAGCAGCACCAGCAGCAGCAGCAGCAGCAACTAGCTTTGGCTTTTTGGGGCCCTTGTCAAACAACAGAATATATAGATATGTATTTTCATAGGAAACCCAAGAGATGTGCCCAGTAGACAAGCGTAGATAAAGACAAGGCGACATATGTAAAGCAAAAATGCTCCGTCCTTACCAAGAAACTGTCAACATGCATACAACATTTGCGCCCACTTTTGCTACACACACACACGCTGACACGCCCCTGCCGCCTTTCGTGCCGTCCCATCGAGTTGTAAATCCGCAGCACACAAAAGTGCTAACTTAATTATTTAGCATGGCAACTTGTACAACAGTTGGCAACAAAGAAATGCCCTGGCCAAAATCTTCACTCGCGAGCTTCAAGTTTACGTTTTTCGTTTTAATGACCGCCCACGTGGGAAGCGAAAAGTATATTGGCTCCCTAATAGCTTTCACAGTCAGCATATACTCGGTTATATTTAGGTACAAGCTATTGTGAAGGCTAAACTTAACTCAGCTCCAGGCAAACTGAATCGAACTGCAATCAATCTTCTCTTTGATGTGGATTGTTTTAAATATTTTAGAATACAATTAAAATAAATCTTTATAACAAATTACCAAAGCTATATATAGCGGATAGACTGATCTATAAATAGATCGCATGTATAACCATTTACATATCTAGTGGCATCAACATAATTCTATCTTATTACATTGTGAGCGAGTATCTGACAGTCGATATGAATCGCCTACAAATTCGTTGTTTCTTTTTTGTTGCCATTTTGCCTTTGTGTGCTTAAGTAGGTTTTTTTATCTCATTTTTCTTCGTTTTGTTGTTAAGTAGATTTATGCACGTCTAGTCTGAAATAATTTGAAACAAGTTTAAAAGGAATATGGGCAAATCTGCAAAAGGCAAAAGGTACAGCCGAAGATACAGGGCTCTGCTGCCCAGGCTCAGCTTCGACTTTAGCTTTCAACTTCGACTTCAGATTCGACTTCAGTTCAGTTCAGTTCAGTTTCAGCTTCAGGTTCAGGTAGGTAAGTAGTAGGGCGTTGCTGACGTGCAAACGGGCTAAGAAAAGAGACCTAAAACCTAAAGCCACACAGAGGAAACAACAACAACAACAACAACGACAACAACAAATGCGACGACGAGCACATAAAAACGCCATGAAATATATAAAATATACAACAGCAAACACATGTAGACGTCGTCATCGCTGTTGTTGGCTTTTGTCGACGTGCCAAAGATACAGGTAAAAAGATACAGATACAAATGTATCTGCCCGCTAAAATACCTGACCAAACTGCAATGGCCCCCAATAGTGTTGCTGTTTCTGTTGCCGAGGCTGCCCTGACATTGGCAAAGTTCAAGAACTGCCCGAAATAACCCACACACACACACACACACACACATACATACATACATACATACTCCCAGGGTGTAGAGCCTGGAAATGTATCTGTATGAAACATCACATAAAATCCAACACCACACGACGCGGCCTCAACTCTTCTTCTTGCTTCGGTCTGGGGCCACTCTTCACGCTGTTTCCACGAATTTCACACTTGTTGTTTTTATTTTTTTGGCTCAGTTGATTATGATGATGAGGGATTAAGAGCACAGCCGTCGCGCTCTTGAAACATTTATGGAGGATGCGCTCAGGCAAAGCGCAGCCATCAGATCCATTTACTACTGCATTTTTATGACACAAATTGCATTTGGTAGAAAAAACCTTCCTGCTTATTGGCCCAAGTGCTGCTTGAGTCCTTTGCGGTGTAGACTTGGCCTTCGACTGCGGTTTGTGGAGTAGCATTTTGCTTCACATCTCACATATGATGGCGAGCTTTACGATATCGAGAGTGATAGAGTGAACAATACATAAGTAGAGAATCGGCTTATGTTTCTGTATTCTAATATGGATTTTGACTACTACGGAGATATATAATACAGCATGTCTTGTGTACAACTTCTTAAGTGTTAAAGCCAAGGAACTGTTAGAGAAGCTACTTTTATGGGTTCCTTTAAACTCTTTGTGCTCTTAAGCTTCTAATGTATCACTTGGAATTTGTGAAATGTTTTCTAAAAATACTCAATTGCAATTTCATATACACTTTTATTGAGACGATAGCTCGTTAAATATGCTTTGTAGGTTAAAGATAACTTCAACTATGTCAAAGATTGTAAAGAACAAAAATAATTTAACCTGTGCACATTGCACTACTTCAATTTGTATTCACTTTAAATATTCTTCACATACTTTTCCCCTTTTCGCTGCTTAGACCTTAAAATGTCGTGCCACAGTACCAGTGGCGCCATCTACGAACAAGCGGCGGCACTAGCCGAAACCTACCCTCTTCTTAAAGCAATTGCCTATCTCTCGACGGGCAGCACCCTCATCAGGGGAAATAGCGCGACAGGAAAACGTCTCTTCTGGCACAACCCTTCGCAAAAAAAGCAACTCCTGACTTGCCTTTTTTGCCCCACAGTAGTAGCAGTAGTTGTTGTTGTTCTTGTTGTTGCTGTTCTTGTTGTTGCTGTTCTTGTTGTTGTTGCACATTTTTAATCAAGCGTAACGTGGGCGGAGCCACTCTGTGCAAAGTTTAGCAAATTGAGTAACCCCAGAGGGCCGCAGTCTACACACCCATGCAGAGATATAAATATGTATAGGTCAATATATACCTATATATATGTATATATATACAGATCCAGCCAACTTTTTCACATTGTCATCTTCTATATTCAACTTCAGCTTCAACATCAATATCGACTCCGTATTCATTTAGCGGCTTCAATTGCATTGGTCAACGCCCTCTCGAAACTGGACACAAAGCACATCCTAAACGCCATTTCGTTAGTTGTTGCTGTAGTTGCCGTTGTTGCAGTTGTTGTTGTTGTTATTGTTGTTATTGTGGGGCTTCTTACACACTTGCCTTTTGTATTTTGTATTGCGTGACTTAGCATGGCGGCAACAGCCGTAGCACCGCCTTCAATGATCTCTCACTGGCTGCCAAAGTATCGTCAATTACCTTTACGACTCTTTTAAAGAATGTTACCAACAACAAAATACATGTATGTACATATATACCCAACTACCTTTACTGTTAATCGAATATCAAATGCCCTTTGCAACTGAAGAAAGTGAATATAGACCAAGGCAAATGCCTTTCCAAATTTTATTCGTTCCAGAAAACTTCATATTTCGCTCCAGTTGTATATGTATATTATTTTTGTGCAATTGTTAATTTAAGCACATATATATTTGTATATAAATAAACTTTATAAAAAAAAAACTAAGCAAACACAAAAGTGTGAACTGCAAATGAAAATCAATCGTCACTCGACGTATCAGAAATATCTATATACCATATCTAAATAATTACAGAATGTATAGAATATATAATTAATTTCATTACTGAGAGAATAGAAATTCAACTTCCTTCAAGTTTTTGTCTTTTTTTTTTTTTTTCTTTTTTTATTATCAGAATAGACATCAAATTTAAATATTTATTTAACTATTAATAATCAAATGTACTTTTACACAATTGTGTAGGGTATGCAAAAGTCGCATTAACTATTTTAACCACTCAATGGAGAACGGAAGTGAATATATATTTATATATCTTCTTTTTTTGTTGGTGCGTGCTTCGAGACATGAAATAATTTCTCATTTTTTGACTTTTTACGATACTCGAAAACTCGACCAAAGTGACGCCCTTTAAATCAAGTGCGGGGCAAAAACACAGGGAAAAAAACACACAAAAAGAATGATAATAACAAAAACAAGACAAAGTAAAAATTAATTTATTATGCTAACAATGGGCTAAATGAAAAGGCCAAAAAGAAGAGGGAAAAAGTTTTGTAATGTTTAAGCCCCGGCAATTAAGTGACAGAAATTATCAATTGAGTGAGATCTTCACATGTGGTGGCAACTCCGTGCATGGCCAACGTTGCCGGCTCGTTTGTTGTCGCCGCTTTGTCTTTGAGAGCAAGCGTGAGGCTAGGGGGATTGTACATAAGTGTATATCTCTGTCCGACTCCTCTTCTCCCCCTCTGCAAGGGAACTATGGACTGACTATCCCTTGTCGTGTCATGTTCACTGAATATTTCAGCTGACAGTTGCGTGTTTAATGACATTATGATTAAAATCATTTTGTGTCAAAAACAATTGTCGCACGCATACCCATATGCACACTCACACACATGCACAGCAAAGGATATTTCAGACAGGACCCCAACAGACACTTCCATACATACATGTATATATTTATACATACGTATGTATGTGTGTATGCCACCACAAAGAGTTTGTTGTCGCTGTGTTACTGGCTTTTTTAATTGAGGCGCAAATTAGCGTGGCAGTGTCATACAAAATGGGCTTACAAAGGGTTAGCCAGGCTATGAGTGCAGTGCCAGCAATTGTTGCCCATAATTGGCTAGATTGTTTAGGCCGTGTTGTGATATATTGGGGTAAAACTCAGGTCCGCCAACTGAGCTTTCGCAGATATATAACTAAATGGACAAGAGTCACGATACTAAAGCTCAAACAAGTATGATTTTGGATTGATTGCCTGTGAGGAATGTTTAAGAGAAGAAAGTCTTACATACTTCACTAAGTCTTAGCACAATAGCAAACTCTTTTTAACAAAACTCCAGCAATCTTTTCTAAAGCACAGCTAAATATTTCAGTAAAAGAATCAATGGAATTCCGACATAAAGTTTTTCATTATCAACGAATGCCAAATCGTTTATTATAATTACACATTCTTTATATCTATGGGCAAATGGATGATCTTACATACGTTTCAGTATACACATATAATATATGTAAAAGGATTCACATACCTGCAAATACAAAGAAAAAGCCACAATTATTAAAGAATTAAAGCAAATAAACTAATCAAATTAATTAATTATTTCAAACAGTTTTTTTCATATATTATTTATATACATAAATTTTATTCAAGTATTTCAATAAAATATAATATAATATAAAATAATTTTCTCTGTAACTTTCATTCATATATAACTCACTTGATAAGTCAAATTAATATTTCGAATACAAATCGTAGCTCGCTTAGCTGAAGCTTTACTTAACTTATTTCCACTTAATGACTATTCAAAAGTGAATACATTTGAATATTAAGCGTTTCACGCTTAAAAATGTTGTGTCATCTAGTAGAAGAAGAAGTTATGATAATTGAGGCAAGAATTTTTGATGAGCTAAGCTAAAAATGAACGAATTTAATGACCAAGACTTACTAACTCCTTGAGTAATAATTCTGCAAGCTTGTGATGATAAAACCCCCTTTTGTGCTGATGAACCAAACATTTGAAATATATTAAAATAATAAATAATAAGCTCGATTGGGCTTTTCTAAGAATATTTTGCAATGAGCATGAAACAAGCTGCATATCTTGTCATTCATCATGGACTTTCATATCAGTCCCGTTCTCATAGACATCAACTTTGCCCACAAATATCAAAGTCCTTCTTCACACACATTCCTAATGCCATCATTAGATAGATAACGCTATCAAACAAAAAGTACTATGTGATTTGTCCATTCAATATATAGATTTCAACGAAATGAGGTTATCAGGTCACAGAGCTCCATTAGTCATTCAGAGCAAATGCCCCATGAATTGCCGCACACCAAAAAATGAAAATATCAACGATTGATAACAGTGCAACGCGCCTGCAAAGTTCTTAGGAATTATCATACATATATAAATGAATATGAATATATATAAATATATAATATATATTTGTGATAAGAACTCTGACGCCCTACGGCAAGCCTTATGCAACTTTTAGGGGAGTGGTTTTAGGGTCTACAGATTGTGTTTCCTGTATGAAAAGTAAAAAGAAAAACTACGTCTGACTTGTATTTGCTGAAGTTTTATCTCTTGGCAAACATTTGATAAACAAGAGATACGTAAACAAATATTAAGCGAGTAAAAGTTAAATAAATATATAAATATTTGCTGATTATATCGCTTGACAGTTTTTCTGGGCACGTTGAACCTTTCGGAATGTCTGTGTCAAATTTAACGAGCATATTTAAGAGCGCAAACAGAAATAAAATACTAAAAAAAAACATGTTTAACTGTTTTTGCCCAAATCCAGAGGCGTTGACAACCCGCCAGACACCTCTGACAAACGGCCAATGGCAAATGGCAACTGGCAACTGGCAAATGGCAAATGGGCGTTTGATTTACGCTAGACACTCACGTTGAGGCTCTGCCCTCCGCCAAACCGAGAAGTAACAGCAACGGCTATAATTCAAGCGGAAATATTTAAAAGAAAACCCGCAAGTATTAGGGGAATTCCTTTACGCCTCAATACACTAAGTCCTCAAAGCAACATCCCATAAGGGTTTCCCTTGGGAAAAGGCAGAGGTTCAAGAATTTACATTTCTGGCCAACTTCATTCACCCAACTTCTCTAACTTCGGCTAAAGCAGTACTGTTCCAGTAGTGCTAACTGCCTCGAAGAGATCGTCTGCTATAGAGCAGATTTTTGCTAGAGTTTAAAAAAAAAACATAAGACAAGTCAAAGATCCAAAATATAAGACTCTTTTGTACTTATGACTGATAATTAGATTAAAAAGGAGTGGAAACCTTATAGTTTGAAGCAATACTTTGCCCCTTTTGTATTTATATTCCATATTCCCTTTGTGCACAAAGCATAGCAATTCTATTCAAGATGAAACATTATTAAGTTTTTACTTCATCAATCAGGCTTCTTAAAGATATTGTTTTATATGAAATTAATTTTGATTTATAGTTGATTTTATAATCAATTATAATATATGTTTATTATAAGTAAAATATATAAAAACCGTTCCATTTCACACATTTCATAAATAAATAGGTTGTCTATACATTGCGAAATGATGATACTGAATATTGTATAAATTTATATGAACGATGCACAATATAGCCTCAGATATTGCCAGTTCAGTGCATTATACTATAAGTATAGCACGCGCAAATGTAGAATGCTCAAAATCAAAAATCTCAAAACTTTTTCTGTAACGCAACAGAGCCAAAATAAAGAAATAAAAGTATTGCAACAAACCGGTATTCTCTATACAAAAATACAAAAGTAGACGAGTATATAGCCAAATGCACTACGACATACAGACAGCCGGACTGACTGAGCGGGAGAGAGAGAGAGAGAGAGAGGGATAGGCAGACAGACAGACCGACCGCGACAGCAGCGTCGCGGATGCGGATCGTCAACCTAAAATGTATCTTACGGATACATAAACATGCCGCGCGTCTTTGTCTACGTAAATGGCCCATGAAAATGAGACAAGAATGTATAGAGTACCACAACAGGCAGCAACAGCAACAACAATGACAGACAGGACTGGCAAAGGACAAGCAGCACAGCGTGATAGTCGCCGGCAGCGCCCTCCCCTGTCCCGTCGCTCCCCTGCCTATACAGCCCCACCCATCCGTCGCCAGAGTTCGCTTGATGGCGGCGTTGTCGTAAAAAAAGTGCCAAATATCGCATGCTGATAACAGGGCATCAAGTCTAGTCGGCAAGAGGTGTAGGAAACCGAAGGAGGCGGAGGAGGAAAATGATGAGAAATCTTTGCATTCAATCTGAAAGTTCTTTAAATGCCATTCAACAGGCAGCGCCGGGATGGAAATTCTAATAGAAGTCTTTAGAGCAACGTTAAATTTGATGAGCGCAATAAATTGATATAAACGTGCAAATTAATAAATACGACCTCAACTAAGCAGCTAACTACAGTGTGTATTCGATACGAAGGCAATACATGTTACTATTTACGCTCATTGTGGGTGAAAAGTATTCAAAATAAACAAGTGTTTGGGCTGAAAACTATGTCATTGAAAGATATAATCACTATATTAGCTCTATTATGGCCAAGAGCTACTACTTTTAGCCGTACGTTAGCCATATTTATGAGCCTAGCTTGCTCATTTCTGTCTGTAGATGTGGATATATTGTATAGATCTGCCCCCGCTTTTGATTTCTATTAATTGCTTTCTCTTATTGCCCTTGCCTCGACTATATGTAATCAGATAAAAAACAGCCAATGCTTAAACAATTATTTAACGGCAATTATAATAGCCAACTTTTAATGCTCAATAGTTATATGGTTGTTTTTTCTTTTTCTTTTATTACATTTGAATTTTTTTTTTTTTTTGCGTTGCAATTTGCACGCCACGCTGCAATTATGCAACCTTTTTATGGCTTTGAATTGTTATTGTTTCCCTTGTTCTTGTTGTTCTTGTTGTTTTTGTTGTTTTTGCTGGCAACAGCAAATTGAATTGTTAATGAACTAAACATGCAAATTTAATTAAAATGCACTTAAAGCTGCGGCAGTCAGCCAAACAAATGCAAATTTGTAACTATTTAAAAATGATTTTGACCATATTTTTGTCGGTTGTTTCATTTATAACAAACGTGCATGGAGAGACCATAAATTGTATACATTACGCATACGTAACTCAAAATATGAGATAATCAATGGGCTTATATAAATAAATACCAAATGCATAATATATCATATATATCTTATAACAAATCACCTTATTATTTCATTCTACCCTGTTTGTTTTGTCAGCTTTTATAGAGTATAAATATTTGTTAACTGCATAAATCATTTGAAATACAATAAACATGCTGAGGTTCTCTGGTTTTATTATATTTATTTATATTATATTAATATATATATAGAGCTCTAGTGATCTTCTTGATTAATTTTCTTGAATGTTATTTGTCTTTTTATTACCTGTGGGGCACAGAATTATGTTGGCAATTATATTATTATAGTATTATATTAGATATATATTATATTATATATTTTATTACATATTATATTATATTACATACATATGTATATACAAAATAAATGCACTGTAATATTTTTGTTATTTGTCGGGTTCGCCTTTCCTACATAACATCCAAATTCACATATAACATTTTAAATTACTTTGTAAAAATCAACTGATTAAATTTCTTTAAATGTTTTTTAAATCACAATCGATATATATATTTTTTTGCAGCATTTATCTAGTATATACCGCTAAAATCCATTCAAGTTCAAAGCTAATTAGCAATTTGGTTACGCTAATTTACAAATGTTTCAAGAGGTGCGTCGAGTTGTGGCTAAGTAGTCGACTGACTGCATGAGTGATTGACTAACTGACTGAATGACTGATTGATTCGCTGACTGACGGGCTTAGCAGCCAACTGTGCGAGCTCAAAGCTACTTGGCTCTTGGCACATGGCTCCACGTTAATTACAGTTCGATGCCGAGCAATTAAAGCGCCCGACTCGAGAAATCTATGGGGTATAAGTGGACACAGAGACAGCGCCACTTGCGAGTCTCAAGCGTAAGAATGAAATACATTTCAATAAAAGCGAAAAGAAGCGAAACGCGCTGGGAAAAATGTAAAAAATAAATAATACAAAATGTAATCATAGCAACGGGACGTTGTCGTTGTCAATTACTCAATCAATGAAAGACTCTGTCAATAAAAAGAGTTTATATATACAATTTTTCACAGAACGAAAAAAACCTGAAAGCCGCGCACAGTGCTCAAAAAGCTTTCAAAAACATCCATAAATATTACTGAAAATAGAACAGAATAAATTTTAGAAATAGCTGTGACTACTTAAACGACTCTTAATACATAAAGTATGTATATATGTATACATATATACGTCTTGCCTCAATGTACCTATCAAACTATTCTTCTTGTATTAGCGTTGCCACCCGGTTGAGTTAGTGTAACCAAGATGCCTCACGTAGTGCAAGTAGCACCTTCTCCTGCTACTTTATATGTTATCCCCAGACAATATGCTCCTCAAAAAGATATTTCTACTCATGGTAAAAAAATTAATTAATAAATGAGTTATAAATAAAATTGTTACAAAATTAGTAGTAATTAAATAGATTATAATTAAAGCTATTTTGTTAATATTTTTTAATATATATTTAGATTTTCAATGTATTGTATTTTTTTTTTTTTAAATAAATTCTAATTATTACATAAATAAGCATATATTTATTACAAGTCCATTTGATTTATATTCCATTTCAATAGCATATGCCTAATATTTAACTATCCATTTTATGTACTGTCTCTCAAATAAACAATTTGCAAACAAATTTAAAATTTTCTTCTCTACATGTAGAACCACTGTGCCAAGACTGGCGTTTCTGAATCGACTCTATTATAGTAATTATGCTACTGTTAGACGCTTCTATTGCCTCTAGTTGAACAAAAAGCTGCTCTTTACTCGTGAAGCGTGTGAAAAAGGTCGAACTTCTCGATTAGATGGGAGTCTGAGGTAAGAGATATTTATATAAGATTGGAGGGCATCAAATAAAGACAAATCTCGAGTCATCTTTGTGACTAGCAGTCTCCCAGTGCTATATTTCTTTATCATTCATTATTTAAAAATATTTTTAATAGCATCTCTCAAATGAATTAATTATATTCATACATTCATTTTTTGCAGTAATAATTTCGCTCACAATTCGATTATTCTATGTTGCTAATTATAAATTTTGGCAAGCCACAGAGTCTCCCCATTGCCCGCGATTGGTATCCATGCCCCCCTTTTATTGTTGGCCACAGGCCGCAAACTAATTTCACGCGCAAATACAATCAATTTCAATCGTATGGTCAGCTAAACGCTTAAACACAAATTATATCTAATCAATGGGCAAACACGCACACACACACACACAAAGACACACACACATACGCACAACAATAATGGCAACAGTGCTTCAAGAGCGACAGCAACAACAATTTCAATTGACAATTCAATTCAAACTCCGAGCAAATGTCAAACTGATGCTTTTTAAGCCGATTATAATGGCTTTTTGCTCGGCTGCCCACACTTGACAAATGCTCTACACATGCCCTGCCTTCTGCCTGCTACCCTTCCCCTCTTTTACTTTCCTCGAATACCTACACAAATTGTTGTTGCTGGTCGTGTCTCAATTAAGTGAACTGGTAAGTATATTTCTTAAGGGGATAAGTTCTTGGGATATCTTTACTTGGATAACTGTTTGAAATTCATCTCTTCTGTGGTATTATATATTATCAAATGACTTCAGTATAACCATTCTTAATTTATAAACAAACTAAATACTATTCCTCTTCTCGGTGTATCTCATTTCATTTCTCCAACTACACAAATAAACTGTATGATTTTTGCTATTCTTTTTCATTTTCCCAAATCGATTTTTGCGCTTTAGAAACACTTTTTAAAAACCGTGTGCGAGTGTGCGTGTGTATGTGTATATATATGTGTGTGTGTGTGTGTGTCAGTCTTGGTTGAACGCATAAGTAGAACGCACGAAGAGTCAAGGTCAATGTCACTTTTTCTTGCTTTTTTTGCAAATAAGGTCCAAGAGAAAATTGGCTAACGACGGCCCCTAGAAATTGAAATTGAAATGAAATTTAAAAGAGAAACAACAACAATTTAAATCTTCAGCAATGAAAGCAACAAAACAGAAATGGCAGAAGAGGAAAAAGCAAAAGTAATCAAAGAGCTCAAAAGAGAAACACAAATTGGAACTGTAGGTTAACAATGATGAAACTAAACGAGGAAAGGAAACAATGCAAAACTAGTTATGAATGCGTTTGAAATGTTTTTACTCTAAGTTGTTAATAATTACTTAATTATAGCCTGAACCCATTGGGCATGGCAAATCAGGCTATGATTTTGTTAAAGTGCACGCAGAAGAGGCGTGGCACATTGATGGTCGATATTAGAGAGAAGCATCGATTTTGACGTCGATGTCATTACAACATCAATGTTACGATATTCATACCATAGCAACATCGATGCTAAAATATCGATGTCTCTGCTTGCAACTTCGACAATCATCGAACATCGATAAGCATGGAGCATCCCTAATGTGTATATCATTCAGGGTAACGGGCCCCTCTGTCTGTATGTTTGATTTTATGTGTGCCTAACCCTAGCATAGGAATTGCTAATTCATAATTTATCAGAGTTCAGCTTAAGATTGAATCATTGAAACAATTTATGTAATTCAGTTTTCACAAGGCTATGCACATTCTTTTAATTATCAAGTTGAAACTAAATAGAAAATGCATTTAAAAAGCTGCAACATTTTGAATGCATATATTTATATAGTAGTAATTAAATTGCATAATCCAAATATTAAATTGAAAAGATGTGTAAAATGTTAAGCAAAATTCGCTTAAAGCTTCTAAGTCGAGCATTGCTCAGCAGTCGTTGGCTCGTTAGCTGTCGGCAAATGCATCCTTTGGCTGCACTTTCGAGATGCAATTGTTAGATTTTGCGTGCACACAGGCCCAACTATTATTGGCTCATTCTCGTGCAATAAAGTTAATGATAGCCCCGGGTGCAGCACATATCCAATGCCTGACTGACAACGACAACAGCAACAACAGCAACAACAACATGAATGACAACAACATCAATAACGAGAGGCAAAGTCTGCTCTAACGCACAGCAATTGCCAGCAATTGCAAAATCGGCTGCAACTTCAGGATCCACTTGACATAGCGGCAAACATAATTGCCACATGCCCGCGAATTCGAGTTCCGATGCCGGCCTTATCGCTACCACACAGATAAACAGCGACAGACCGAGAGGGCCAAGGAGACAGGAGACAGGGAGACAGGGAGAGAGAGAGAGACAGAGACAGGTGGACAGCCCGGCTGGTGCAAGCTGCGGAGTGCGACCGTCATGCACATCACTCATACGCCATGTTTGGCCAGTCGATGCTTAAAAAGTTAATGACTAATTTTCGCCAGCGCAAAAAAAAACAAGTTAAACTGCAGGTGAACGCAGTGAAGGATAACAGATACCCTGTAATGGTCTTCCAGCTGTTGCAAGAGAGGGGCAGTTAACAATGTATCTGAGGTCAGCTCTGTGTCTAGCACTGTCTATTCGAGATATAAAACACTCTAGTTGGATTAAAGATATAACATAAGAATATATATATGAATTGACATGTTGATTTACATTCTAAGATATGTAGAAATTGCAGATCTCAGTTGAAGGATAGGCGAAGTCATTCAAGTTAACCTCTAATACAGGGCTGTATATATTCAACGGAACTTTTTGACAACCATATACCCTTTGACAGAGACGGGCACAATACGCCGTACAGGCTCGAGGCAGCCATTTGAGATATCATACTCAAAAAGTGATATTTTACAATTCTACACGATCCAAATCGATTGATTGATTCACCCTGTAATGTATACGTCCGTGTCTTACACTGCCTTGCATTCGAGATATAGAGCAATCTGATTTGATTAAAGTTATGTGACTGGAAAAGGAATATATGAATTTACACGTTAATTTTTTAAACTATAGTTGCAATCAGTAGACTATCCGACGTAACCTAAAACTCCAGAATAAGCTGTAGAATAAGGAAATTATAGATAAAGACGTACTTTAATCTATTCATGATTTATAGTTTATAGTTTTCTTAGTTAAACTTAATCGCTTACTAAAAGACACAGCTGATGCCTAACTTTGTGCTTGCTTTCTGTCTGCCCATTTCAGCTACCCGTGCCTACAGGGTATGCAAAATGAGAGTCTGGCCACGGCCATCACTTGTCCGGGGACGCATGTCTGGCCGCGACCAGGCGGTACGGGGCCCGAGTAGAAATCTTGTTGGCTTTACCGCTGAATTGCTGCTGTTGTTTCAGCTGCACATCATGAACGAGCGAGCCAAAAGGGGCTGGGATGGAGTCTGCTCGACTGTCTGCCTGGCGAAAATGCAACGCGTGGTCCGCGAACTGACGTTATAATTAATGAAAATTTCCAGCGTTTGCGGCGTGTGCGCGCTGCCAGTTGTTTTTGTTGCGATTGTGGAAAAGCCAAAAGCAAAACAGCGCGCCACCGAGCTGCCTACACACACACACACACACACACGCGCACAGGCTAACACATGCATCAAGTTAGCTAATATGATTTTGATTTTGGTGGCCAACATTAGAATGCTATTAGGTTTTTTGTTTTTGTTTTTGCTTTGGCTTTTGTATAATGAGCATTTGGCTGGCAATTTGCATAAATCGCAGCGGTGCATAAATTATGCGTCCAAATATTGGCAAATTGCCAAAAATCAAGAGCTGGATCACCGTTTTAATCAATGACATAATGCAGACATAATGTAAGTTTAATATTAGGATTGTAAACTTCAATTGCAGCGAAGCAGATAAATCTGTTTAATTATGCAGGCGAATTTATATTTATATTTTTTAATTTGAGCACAAACCAAGTTTTTGTTATAATAAAAATAAATTAATTAGTAATTTAGATTAATTTTGATACCCTGAACCCATTGAAGATATGAAATGGTTTTATTAAAATGTATGTAACAGGTAAAAGGAGGCGTGGCAGATCCCTATAAGACACATATATGAGTGTATACTATGCTTCATAATTCAGCCAGAATATAATCAGATTTAATGTGTATACCCATTTATATTTTTATATCTTTCTTATCATTATATTTTTAATACATCAATTACATCAACTAAAATATATAAAAATACAAAAATGATTCAGATTCATATTTGGCTTTTTAAAAATTAAAATCGTTACGGTCCCTGTTTTTTTTTTTTTCATCAGTATATTATTTTTGGACTTAAATTAAAACTCACACAAATGATTCCAGTTAAAGACTATTTTTTTTTTTATTTCAAATATCCATTGATGTTACTTAAACTTCCTTTCGATTCTTTCATGACTCAAGAGGCTCCATATATTTTATTTAGCTCTCTATTGAAACCTAACCTTCAGGCCAATAGCTTAAAGATTTAATGGGAATAATTCATTACATCAATTTAAGTTCTCAATATCTGCTTTCCTTGTGCTCTACTTCAAAGTTCTCATCCCCAGTTGAGTCTTACTGCTTTTATTCAGCTCACATTTATCCTTTGCTTCCCTTCATTCCACTTCAGTATACAATTCGTAAATTAGTTTGTGGCTTGCAACATGCCTCCTCTCGCCCATTTCACTTTACTCTCGCAAGGGTATTGCATTTTGCATGAGGGGTTTATTGTGACATATAGATGACAACTGTGCAGCAACACTTTGTGAACTCTAATTGAATTCTGTTAAGTCAATTGACTGTATAATAATATAAAGTATTGCAAAAACATAAAGAAAGAGATTATAATTAATTATTTGAGATCACCACACAAAAGTTTTTGTTATCAACTTAAGAACCTTAAGGATTTTTATGGTACATGTATGTTTCTTTTCTTTAGCTCTTTTCAAATTCCGCCAGATGGTTTAATTCAAGCTGAATTCTTGCTATTTTATATTTTAATTATCCCCATAAAATGTAGCCGATTTATTTGCCCGACTTCTAAATCACCTTTCAAGGAATTCACCTAAAACTCGAAAAGCAAATCCTTAGCATTGCCGGAAAGTCCAATTCCACAGAAGTCAAACAACATAAATATAAATAAAACTTTGGCATAAATCTGTGTGGCAATGCAGAATGAGAAAAACTTTGTGAAGTGTGGAGCTACCTATTTGATTTATAGCGCACGTTTTCTTGCTAGCCAGGTCCCTACGTCCTCCCTCGTTGGCATTGTTTTGCACTTTGTTGCAGCAGAGACGGACAAAAAAAAAAAACAAAAAAAAAAAAAAAACACAATAAAGTTAAACAAAAAAAAAAAAAACACAAATTTCTGCACTTTACAATTGCGAATGCATTTTCCATGGAACGTAAATAGAAGCTATTTAGTAAAATGTGCACGAAAAACAACAACAACAGCAACAGTGCGACTGCTGCTACTACTGGAGCAGCAACAGCCACAGCATCCCGAACAACAACAGATACCAGCTGAGGGGCGTGGCAAAGTGGGGAAGCTTTTCTGCTTTTGAGGTCAATGTACAAAACAGAGGCTGGCAGCATTTATTACGACTTAATACGCAGCTTGAGGGCTCTAAAGAGCGGCGGCGGAGCAGGAGGAGGAGGACGAATACAGTGCAGGAAGAAAGCGGGGCAAGTGAATGCATGGGAAGTAGGGACTTGAAAAAGGGGAAAGAATTGCAGTTTGCCAGGAGAGGCTCTAATTTCGTGTTTAAACTGCTTTTCACACAGACACACACACAAACACACATACACACACACACAGTGTTAATAATAATAAAAGAAAAATGTATGTATAAAAAGAAAACAACAACAAACACGGCAAGGAATGTGCCACAGATGAAACAAGTGGAAAAAGCAAAGGCAAAAGCAAAGCCAAAGCAAAGGGCTGACAGCAGGCGATGCAACACAGTCCTAAAATAGGGGAAGCAGGAGGCGGGCGGACGCGAGAGAGGAACCACAGACTGGGACAGGCAGCGCCTGCATGACAACTACAACTGCTGACTACAGCAACAACAAACAGCAGAAGCCAAACTGAATGAAAAACAAGAAAAACACACGGAAAGAAAAGGAGAGCAGAAAAAACCTGGGTTTAAAAAGTGACAAGCAAGAAAATCTAATTGCGGCAAGACGCCAAGCTAATACTCTGATTAAAAGGCAAAAGGTCTAACTGCTGATTCAAATTCAATTGATCTTTTACTGGTCACACTAAAGTAGCTATTATATATACTATTATAGTACTGTTCAGGCAAGAACATACAAATATACACAGATCGTATGCCACTTACTCACTCAATGACTAGCAAGTACTGACAAATAAATATATATAAATATATATGTATATATAATATATAGAAACAGAGTCTCTGGTTTGCATTAAGCTGAATTTATATGACAGTCGATCAGCGCAATGAGTGATTGATTGGGTAAATTTAATTGATTAAACCTTCCGGCTTTAATCCTCTAACTGACTAACTCTTTCGCAAGCCAAGAAACTCTATTTCAATCGCTCAATCAGCAAATCAATCGCAGAGGGAAATTGGAAGTCATTTGCAAGTACAAATTTGGCTTCGTATTGATTCTTTATCAAAATCTTGATTCGAGTTCTTCAATTTACCATAGTTTGGCAAAATGTAAGTGTTATATATGATGTGTGATTTGTCAAAAATTAATAACAATTTCGCATTAGCCATTGTCTAAGTCTAAGTATAAGAAATAAATTATCACTTTGCAGTCAATAATTTCTATATTAAATTAAATTATTTCCTGCAAGTAGCTAAAGGTTTTTATTTGCCCATTAGCCCCATTATTCCAACCAATCAACCTTCGTGTGCCAAATGATTACTAAAACCAGTCATACCCTACTAAAGGGCATGTAAAACAAAAACAATGAGCGCGTTTGCAATGCGGCCAACTTTGGCGGCTGCAGACGCTGCCTGCTGCTTGCTGCCTGCTGCCTGCTGCCCGAGAGGGCGGCTCGATGTCTCGTTTAAAATGGGGGCGTGGCCGGCAGTTTGGCAACGCGTTGGCATGTTGCAAGCCACATGCATAGCAGAGCAGATTTTCCATCGAGCAGCAGAGGGAAACATAGGGAAAAGCGGAGCAAAAAAACTTGCGCTCCGCTTATTCGAGGCGTTTGCATTAAGGCTATTTAGCTGAGCTATTGTTGTAGTTGTTGTCGTAGTTGTTGTTGTAGTTGTAGTTGTAGTGGCTACAGTTGCTGCAAATTAGTTGGCCACTCAACATATTCATTTTGGTAATCGAGTGTAATCGCTTTCAACGCGAAAAAGGAGGAGGCAGCTGCTGGAGGCGCGGCCATTGAGAGCACCACAAGGCAATCAGCTGCAACAAAATAAACATGATTCCAAGATATGTAGGTTAGCAGCGAGAAACGCAGCCACAATCTAGCAGATAGACGGAAGACGGAGAGCAGAAGACAAAAATTTCCCTAGGTTAGTTCTATCTATATGGTATATGGCACGAATAATGCCTTTGCAGAGCTCTTTATTATTAATATGATGCGAAAAGTTCTTAAATAATATGCAAATATGTTTTATAAAATATGGTTGAATTAGATATTTACAGATATAATTTATAAACTGTGAAAGGGTAAAACCGTAAAATCATTAATTATTGCCATCCTTTTTTTTTAATTATTGCATTTTTTATTAATATAATTCATTTCGATTAATACTACATTCTATAAATATATATCATACAAATCTATAAATAACGTTTGTTCGTAGCTTGAAAATTTCTTGAAATTCTGAACTTTTATGATCAAATTATAATAAAAATTATAGAATTTACGAAATTCCGTAAACATTAGTCGAAATTTTTCTTGATTCCGCTATCGTTTAACAAAATTTTAGAACTTTTCATTATTAATATGGCGCAATAATATATAATATATTTAAATAATGATGGTTTTATCTTAATCATGTACATAAATTGAAAAGGTAAAGCTTGCAAATTATTAATAATTACTATGTGTTTTTCCACTTATTTTTAACGACGTCTTTAGCTTAATTTTGCTCATAACTGGAAAAGTTGTGATGACAATAAAAATTACTATAATCGAAGCTCTTTCCAGATTCCTCCATGAGTTTCTTACTTTAACACATTCGGATTCATTCAAGACCACAAAATCTTGTCGTATCTTATCTTGAAACTAAGACTAAGTTGTTCCTATTGCTTGTATTAGGATTTACAACTCAGAAAGTTCAGTCAGAAAGCTGTCCAATCAAGTACTTCAACAACAACTGATTTATGTACCTAATTTTGAAATATTTGTAATTTATTATCTGCATGTTATCTAACACAATTATAATTCATTAAGGCTCACCTGGATAGTGGTCTAAAAAAAAAAAAAAAACAATTTTAAATAAAATTTAAGCACTTAACGCCCTAATTAAATCTATACCAATAAAATGTGTTTTACCCAAATGCTAATTATTTCAGAACTTTACAAGCGATCTCTGTGATAAATAAATATACATGTGTACAGATATATAGATATATACCTATGTATGCGCTGTTCGCCCAAGTTTAAGATACATTTGAATACGCAACACTAAAAATATATCTTGTAGATACTTTTGCCTGCGCTTGTATGCACTATAAATGGCCCTGCATAAGCCACTCGCGATTTATGAAGCGCGCTGCTATATTTGCTATAAAAAACGCGCCATTAAACAATTTTGATAATTTATCTGAAAGATAATTGTGCCGAAATGCGCAGTAAAAGGCGATTTAATAAATGTATCTCTCGACTGAGTTAAGCACGGCACGCGCAGCTCGCTTGCTTTAGCTCGTCAGCTGTGTGAATTTATGGCTTACAGATGCATTACTTTTGTTGTATATTTGTTGTTAAGTACATATACATATATTGCTGTAGTTGCTGCTGTTGTTGTTGTTGTTGTTGTTGTATCTACAATGCCAACCAATTTCCGCTCATTAAGAATGCGTAACGTTTCGCTCCGTATGTGCATGCGCAATATATATATATATACATGTGTGTGTGTGTGCGTGCAAGTGCATTTGTATTTTAAAGACATGTGAAACATACGTTCAGACGATGGCAAATTTATGGCCCGTGGGCGCGATAAGCTTCCTGCATGCGCGCATCTTTTAGATACATATGTATCTGCAGCATCTAAGCGAACTATTGCACTCTGTGCACAGACCCTGCAGTCATTGTTAATTAGCAAGTGAAGAGGGTAGAATGATTTTGTTGAAGTGTATGACGAGGTCTCTTAATATAGACAGCATTGACATCGGCAGCTAGAAGAGACTCCAAACTCTAGCAGTGGTGCAGTTTCTAGAAGAGATCATCAATGATTCTACAGCCCTATCGAATATTTGCAATTCAGGGTATCTTTCAGTCAAGCATTCCTTACTGGAATCCGCAAGCTCGTTCTAATTAATAGTTTTTCTTGTCGTTCTCACTGCTTTGATATCATGCATAAGTTGCAGAGTCTCCTGTGTCGCCGTTGCCAGCCTCGATAAGTCGAGTGTCCAGAGATCTGCTCGAATGTGTTTCAGTTTCAGTTTGTGCTGCAGATTCAGATTCAGTTTCAGTGTACGCACGCAATGCACGTCTATCAGCTGCCCCATCTACCTGCCGCTATATCAAATCTTGTATCTCTTTTAGTCGCTTTGTATTTTTCGGTCTTTCTCTCTTTTATTTCATTTTTTTTTATTTATTTTTTTTTTTTGCTCGTTTGTTCGGCTGCCCTCGTCTGCTCGTTCGTGCTTTGCCTCGCATCGCAGTCGGAAATAATATCAACTTTTGGTCGTTGAACTCTTTTTGATTTATTTATTTTTGTTTTTAATTTTTCTTACTCACAAAAAATGTGTGCTTGCTTTGTATACCCTGCAAAAATTGGGGTATATTAGAATAGACGACCAAAGTAAGAATAAATGCACATTATCTATAAATAAATATATATAAATATATATTCAAAGATCCCTTTCCAATAAATAATAACTTTTTAAAAGCCCAGATCATTCGAGGTTCAGGGCATCTCTTAGTCGAGCCACCTGACAGGTTTTGCTTATCGTTTGCAATTTTTTGCTTGAAGATTGCATTTTTCTGAAATGTTTTCGTTTATTGGAAACAAACCAGTTTAGCTTTTAAATATAAATAGATTTTGTTATTAATTACCATTTTTGTATTATTCTCTTAAAAGTCTCTCTTTGCTATAGCCGAGAGCATTGTTACTGAGCAATTACAATTTAATTGCAACCTGAACCCATTTTAGATCGAAATTAATATTGCTGAAATCTATGTAATAGATAATGGGAGGCGTGACGGACTTATCAGTTTGTATATAAATTCTTGATCTGCAACATACTTATTTTTCTCTCTCTCTCTCTCTGTATCTCTCTCTGTATCTCTCTCTCTCTCTCTCTCTGTATCTCTCTCTCTCTCGCTCTCTCTCTGTATCTCTCTCTCTTTCTCTCTTTCTCTCTCTCTCTCTTTGCTCTCTCTCTCTCTGTCTCTCTCTCTCTCTGTATCTCTCGTCTCTTTCTCTCTCTCTCTCTCTCTCTCTGCTCTCTCTCTCTGTCTCTCTCTCTGTATCTCTTGCCTCTTTCTCTCTCTCTCTCTCTCTCTGTATCTCTCTCTCTTTCTCTCTCGCTCTCTCTGCTCTATCTCTCTGTCTCTCTCTCGGTCTCTCTCTTCCTCTCTCTCTCTGTATCTCTCTCTCTCTCTCTGTATCGCTCTCTCTCTGTATCTCTCTCTCTCTATTTCTCTCTCTCTCTCTCTGCTCTCTCTCTCTCTCTGTATCTCTCTCTCTTTCTCTCTCTCTGTATCTCTCTCTCTCTTTCTCTCTCTCTGTATCTCTCTCTCTCTCTGCTCTCTCTCTCTCTCTCTCTGTATCTCGCTCTATCTGCTCTCTCTCTCTCTCTCTGTATCTCTCTCTCTCTCTCTCCCTCTCTCTCTCTCTCTCTCTCTCTCTCTCTCTCTCTCTCTCTCTCTCTCTCTCTCTCTCTCTCTCTCTCTCTCTCTCTCTCTCCAACTATTTAATTATGAAGGTACCTTTCGAAATAATATGGGTAATACTATTTTATTCTTAGAATATTTCGCATAACCAACACAAAAATTTGAAAACTTTTATTGTATGTATTATTTTAATATTGTATTGTCTGTGTTAAACAATGAAAAAGAGTTTTTGCATTTTTTTTAAAACTATTTTAAACATGCAATTCATTTGTTAAATCTTTTAAGACAAGATTCTGGAACGAATTGTGTTTGTTAACCGAGGGTCCACTGCATCTGTCTCCCAGATTCTGTTTCAATTGCTGTTTAATTAAAATGTGTGACTTCTAATTGTTGATTCTAATTTTCATACTGAATATATAGAATTTGTTTTACATCGATGCTTTACGATTGTCAAAATAGAAAAGTAGAATTCAAATGAGAATAAAAGATATAAAATTTAAAAAAAAGTTTTATATAATTGGAAAACATTTTGGACAGTTTTTGAGCATACATATGAAATCCATATGACTTACTGAAGAGGGCGAAATAGAATTATAATTCTCAAATTTTTTAAATGAGGATGCTTCCTCCTTTCACGTTTGAGAAGCTCAACATTAACAGCGAGGGATACGGTTATTTATTTATAAATATACAATAATTGAAATATTTAAGCCTACTTTCAAATGAATAAGCTATTTCTGATAAGTTTTCATTGGCAACAAAAAAGGTTTTAGTGCGGTTACAATCCAATTCGAATTTATTTCAAGCCAAACTCTTTGCCAACTACTCCGGCTGCAACTTTTGCAGTGTTGACCTCAATTTCGTTTACTTTTAACCTTCTGCTGCTGCAATTGCCAAGAACTTCGGTCATTAAAATGGACGGTTTTCTCTCTTCTTCTTCTTCTTTTATTATAAACATTAAAACAACAAGTTGTTGCGGCATCTCTTTTAATGTTTCGCATTTGAATGTGGGGATGATGCGAATATTAACAGAGAATCAGACGCAACATAGCATACGAAACATTTAACTTTAATTATCGCTCATAAAGACAACAAAAACAACAACAACAACAACAACAACAACAACTCGATTGCAGTTTGCAGTCATTATTTTATTTTTATTTTTCGTTTCGTTTAATCAGCATTGTTGTTGTTGCTTTTTTTCTGGTGTTTTCTTTGACTGCAGCAGGTACAGGTTTTTCCACATTTTCCATGGGCGACCCCCGAAGCCCCAAGCGGCGACCCACTGCACTCCAATGCACAGTTTTCCACAGTTGCTGCTAAAAGTTTTTGCCAGCTGTTGTTTTTGCATTTGTTACTCTTTGTTTGGTTGTTTTTTTTTTTTGCACAGTCATGCCAGCACGCCTCAATTGTCGACACCGGCACACACACACACACGCAGGGAGATATATAGATGCAGATACAGCTGCAGTCAAAGATACGCACACACACACATACATACATATACCAACACACTTGCATTGTCTGACAACGCGATATTGTGTAATCGCCCACGTTGATTTATCTCGTTTAAGTGACTCCAAAATGACGCCAACGCCACGGCTGGCGTCGACGTCGACTTTGCCAGATGATGCTAAGAGTGTAATGTGTAATAACTTGCAAATTACATTCGCCTGTCACATACCCTGTAAGCGGTAAGCACTTTGCGGAGAAGGCTTGAGTCACTCAAATCAATTTCCTAGCTAACAATCAAATTTCGTTCTTTCTATTAGACTAATTGATTCAAGCTAAATCTATTTATAGACGAGAATGATGATTCAGATAGATATTTTGTATCTTAGGTAGTTGACAACCAAGTGTGGGGGAAACTAATGAATTATATTTTAATTTAATATTTATTTCAATTTTAGTCTTAATTTTATATTAATTAGAAGCTCAAATAAGTACAAGAATACTTATTCGAAAACCGAACCAATAGATTTCAAGTCTACATTAAATCTTAGACTTGAATTTTTCATCTCAAACTGAATTGAAATGTTAAGAAATATTCTAGTCGCCTTAATCAATGCTCAATATTCTGTGTCTTTCATATTCACTTAATGCTCTTTAGTTCATTTGAATTTGAAATTATAATTCACATTTCGATAGCTGAAAAAAATACTGGCTTAAGAAATAGTATGTGCTTGTAACTTATACAAAATAACACTTTGATTAATATGTATTATACTATTTTTCTTATATATATATATATATATATATATATATATATATATATATATATATATATATATATATATCTATATATATCTATATGTACATATCCAATCTGAAGTGCATCTGTTATGCTTTAATTATATATTATATATTAATATATCTATAATATATTATCTATTGTGAACTAAATAATTTCGAGTCTACATATATGTTCTGTAGCAATGTAAGCTATCTATAGGTCGCAGCCCTGGTTTCCAGCTTCAAAAAAGCCTAAGAAATTAATGTAAATGTATTTCATTTGGTATTTAGTTTTCAAATTCTTGATTTTAGTTTGGTGTGAATGTGAATAAACATATGTTAAAGTACATGAAACTATAATGAAAATGTAAATGTTATAAATATATTCTATCTTCGCTTAGGCAGCAACAATATCTATCGATTGAGTACAGGGTAGATCATTGTCGACCATACCCATTTGTGACATTCACATATATATTTAACATGCAGTTGAAGTTGATGTTCGCTGTCGCTTCTGTCGCTTCTGCTGCTGCCGCTGCTCCTGCTGCTGCTGCTGCTGCTGCTGTTACTCGCGTATATTTAGTCGTGCCTTAGTCGTGCATTTTGGCTTCTTAATGTTATGTTTGCAATTTTTGGCATTGCATTTGGCATTGTTTTCATAGCCGTTGCATTGTTTGGCAAACCCCCAACTTGAATTCAGCTTGTTGTAGTTGCTGTTCTTGTTGTTGTCCACGTTGTTGCTATTCCTTTTGCTATTGTTGCACATTTTTTGTCAACATGCAGCTGCACAAAAACTTGCAAATTTCTATATTTTTCCGATTTTCGTTGCTAAGTTCAAAATTAACTCTGAGCTAAGCTCAACTTTGTGGTCATGATCATGACTCATGGCTCAAATAATAGAGTGAGAAATAAACTTATGACTATTTGAATTCATTGTTGTTGCGTTTTGCATTGAAATCGAATTGCATTGAAGACGAACTTAATGATCTGAAGAAGGAATGGGAGAAACCAAGCAAATCAATCATACCTCTAGCCCAATTCATTTATATTCTCTGAAACCATTAAAAAATCAGCAGAAACAATATTATTATCTATTTCTCCTTCTCCAACTTCCTCTCCTTCTCCTGCTTCCCTTGCCTTTCCTTTCCCCTTTCTCCTGTTTCTGCTTCTGCTTCTCATTCTTTTTCTCCTTCTACAGAGAAGATAAATTCAGATAAATTCTCTCTCTTTCAATTTTCTTTCTCTTTCAATCATTTACTCTGTCTGTTTCTCCCGTTTCATTCTCTCTTTCTGTATTTTCCTTTTTTTCTCTCTCTCTCTTTCTATCTCTACTTATCTTTTTTATTCTCTAGGTATGTAAATAGGAAACCTTATTAGAAATTATAAAGCTCAATTATACTTGAAATTTCTATATGTATATGCAGTCATATGAGATCGGTATATATTTAATATGACAGTAATACCGTTAGAGAATCTGTTTATGTTGCTATGGAGCGTGCCCTATTGACCATCTCTGTCTAATAGTTAGTGAGGGATATCGAGCTCACCTGTCAGATGACTCAGATGAGTCGTAACGATCCACGCAACGTTTCTTTATGCTCTGTCCGTTCGCTCGCACTCCGCGCTCTCCTCTGGCAGTTGTTGCATTTGTTGTTGTTGTAAGTGTTGTTGTTGTTGTTGTTGCAGTCTTTCTGGCGCCTTGATAGAGCTGAGATCGCAGTGCGTTGATATCCAATTTAGCTGCTGCTGCTGCTGCTGCCGATGTTGTTTGCTTGGGTTTCGTTGTATTGTTGCTTGTTGCAATTGTTGCTTTCGTTGTCTCCCTGCCCCGTTTAGTGCCCTGCACAATGCCAATGCTGCCGCTTGTGGGCGGGAGCAACAGCAGCCGCGTGGGCGTATTGAAGGACGCCTTGGGCGGCTGGGGCGGTGGCGGCTTCAATTCAATATTTGTGACTCGAGCGGCGGGCGGGGCGAACGGGAATGCCGGGGGGCTGGCCGAGGGGGTGGCAGTTCCTGTCAAACTGTTCAAATTGACGCCGTTTTTCAGCTGATCAAACAATGACAAAGCCGCATTGGATGTTAAAGTTTTCTTTACTGATGTTGTTGTTGTGTTTGTTGCTTCTGTTGCTGTTGTAGCTGCGGGCGTGGGCGCTGGCGTTGTCGTAGGCGTGGCTATTGGTGCCTCGCTAACCGTTTCTTTAGTCTTTGTCGCGGTGTCCTTCGACGGCGTGCCAGACATTTTCTTTGCTTTGCTTTGTTTTTGTTTCCGTTTGCTTTTCAATTTGTTTTCCTCTATGCACTTTTTGTTTATAGCTCCTTTTGTTATTTATTTTCGTAACTGTTTTGAAACGTTCGTTTTAATTGCTTCCCGCTCTTGTTGTTGTTGCCATTCATTTGGCTTACAACACATTTTTCATCAAATTCACTTTTAAGCCTTCTTCCTTTGCTAACTTTGCCTTAAGCTTCTGTTCGCATTTGTTTTGATTAATTCTCTGATTTTTACATAGTTTTTATTTTATTATGAAATCTCCTTCGTCTGCTGATTGAGTTTGTTTTTACTTATCAGTTTTTGAGCTACATATATGAAAATGAAGTTGATTAAAAAAGATGGATTGATGTTATTTCTGTCTATAATAATGTGTCTAGCCTTTTACCAGACCTACTGAATCACATTTCTGCTCAACTATCTTAACTCATTTTTTTTACTTTACTAATTTCCTAACCTCTTTTGCTATGCTGTATTTTTCTACTTTTTATACTCGCCTTCCGTATTCCTCATACTAATCAATTGATTTCTGCTAATCTTAACTGCTTTTCGAGTCATTTTGGCAACACTCTTCTTTTTACTTCAAATAGATTCCATTTAAATTGCGCTTAGCACCCAATCATTATTTTTCACATTTCAACAGCATCACCATTTTTTTGAAATATTTGTTAATAATTTTTAATATTGACATTTTCAGTGATAGGTACGCTTCACCATGCTTCTGTAATATTATTCACAATTTCACAATTTTATATGATTTTCTTTTCTTTTTTTCACTTTACTCAATTTACACCCGTCGATTTTGCCTTTTGCAAATTCACATTACAATTATTTGCATTTTTATTAATTTTTTTGACACAATTTCAATTAAACTTTTGCATTTGATCAGCATTTATTTAAAGCAATTATTTATAATTGAATTTTCATTAACTTTGCATTATGAATGGCTGCTAATTTTCTTATGAGTTTTATTCGTTTCCGTTTGTTGTTGCTTTTGCATTTGCAGTGCAGAAAACAAACCAAAAGCGAACAAAACTTTTTTGCAAGCTTTGCAAACAGTTAACCGGTTCTCGCGTCTCTCGAGCTTTGTGTTGTGTTTTTTTTTTTTTTTATGTTTGTTGAAACAACGAAACCGAAACAATAAAAACAAAGTCACAAATCAGGCATTTGTTTAACAACAAAGCCGAAGAATCTAACCAAATGCATTCCAATACACAGGCACGAGCACTTCTTCTCTCTCTCTCCCTCTCTCACACACACACACTCTTCCTCTTACTCTCTTTCTCTCTATTGCTCTCTTTGTCGCTCATGTGACGTTATCAATGCGTTGCTCGCCGGGGCCGAGTTGTCTATTAATAATAGGAAAAGTACACACAATTTATTTTGTTTGTGTTTTCCATTTCGCATTCGTTCGTTGCAGTTGTTTTAATTGCCATGTAAAAAATGTCAGTCAAACTGTTGTTAATTGCGTGAAACAAAGTGGCTCGAAAAACTGCGCGGTGACTCTCACTGCCCCCGTTGACTGCGTTGCTTTGGCTGCTGGCCTCTGCCTGCGACTGACTGTCGCGACGAACCCCGCATTGGTGTGGGGCCCGACACACGAAGAGCTTTAGCCAACTAGAACCGAGCTGCCAGCACGAAACGAGCAAAGTCAACAAGAACGAGCGTCCAACGAGCAACGACCGCAACTTCGTGGCAATGCACGAGCGCCGAAGCGCCAAACGACCAAATCCGACGATGCCAACAATGTTTTCGTGTTGTTGCTGTTGTTGTCTTTTTCGCCGAGTAGCGAATTGGTCGTAGATGCTCGGAGAGGCCGGGCGAACGAACACAGACAGACGCTAGCAATATGCAAGCGATGCGATGTTCACTTTTGATTTCTGTGCAGCGGCAGCAGGTTTGGCATACTCTATTCGAGCAGAGGGGCGGGCGAACGGCCGAGGGACCAAGGGGACCAGTAGGTGCAGGGGCATGCGAAGGTGGGGTCTATAGGGAAGCCGGTTGTGCGGCTGCTGTTGCTGCTTGTTGCTTGTTGCGCCACATGCCCACACACTTTTTTTTTTTATTTTGTTTTTGTTTTTCTTTTGGAAGTTCAATATTTAGTTTTCGAACAGATTTTGCCACGATTATCGCCGCCGAGTGGGTGGAAAAACGTAGCTGTAAAATCATCTTGTATCTTAATCATATCTGTTACCTGTTGATATGAGCGTTAGAATCGAAATCAGAAATAAGCAATCAGCAAAGGAACGGGTTCTCGATGGACAACTATGAAGTAGATCAACAGCTCAAGCTAATTCTAATTTGAGCTTGTCTTTAAATTTATAATCTACAACTTGTCTAACAGAAATAGTTTTAAATTTAAATTTTTAATTAGCTGGTCTTGCTATTATTTATTTATTTTTAATTGCATGCAATCTCTGCAATTTAATTCTTTTGTTGTATTCGCACTTTTATTTTAAAATTTATTACAATTAAATTTTAAGCCTCTTAACTATTTTTTTGTATTAGCACTTAATGATTCACTTTTCATGGACACCCCAACTACCGTTAGGTATGTAGACAAGACAGCTGTTTGTTTGGCTTAGCTTTGCACACATTCCTTGCCCATTGGCAAGCCGGTGTGTTATCATTTTATAGAGCACCTACTGCAGCACTTCCTTAATCATGCTCTAAAAATAATAGCCCACGCTTTTTAGTTGCAGTTTCCTTTGCCCACGCGAATTCGCCTGAATAATTAAGCAAAGTCATTTCAAAAGCAAACAATAACAAAAATCAAGTGAGACAGAAACCGCACAAACACAAGCACACAAATCAGCGGTTGTTATCAAACACCAACACACACATACATACATACACACACTCGCTCAATCAGCCACCAACACAAATCACGTCATGAATACAAATTATACATGCATATGCACACACATACACATTCAAATAAAACGAATGCAAAGAAAAAGCAGCAAAGCCAACAACACCAGCAACAACAAATACAGCAAAATCAAAGCCAACACGTGCTTTTATTACGTTACATGAGCAATCTCCCTCTCTCTCTATATGTGTTATTATATGTCCCAATGTATGAATGTGTCGGCCTTTTGTGATGCAACGGTTCTGGCAAAGAGCGTGGTACTCGTAGATTTTGCGAGCGAGCAAGCTAGAGAGCGCACTATCTTAGTATGTGTGAGCAGCAGAACTTGTTTTCTAGCTTCGCTCTTGTTGTTGTTACTGTAGTTTGACTTTGTGCTTCAAACTTCTCTTTGCCATCTCAGAAAGCAAAACCAATGCAAGAAAATGGCCAAATGCAGAAATTAGCTCCAACTGAAACTGTCGCCACTTACACACAAATTATTTGTAGCTTTTGCGGTACTTTTTACTTTTCCCCAATTTCAAATTGATTTCATACACACGCACAAACCAACTACGCCAAACAACGTGACTGCACCGAACGAGCATAGAAAACGCACTGCATTAGCAAATCGAAAATTGCAAATGCAATGCCATAGACTAGGGAAGAAAGAGTGAGCTATAAATCCCAAAGTGCTGCAGTGAGTCAAGCGAGGTACATTTTACTGTTGGTTTTTGATGCTGATTGAAAATCATTAGAGCTTAATTGAATCGCAGTATCAGAAGATATTTATTTTGCACTTACATAAATGTATTCATTTTTATTTATATGAATGATCTAAAAAAAAAAAATATTAAACAAAACATCGGAAAAAAAAGATAAAGAGCAACAAACGTTGTGCGCTCAAAATGAAAAATGAAATGAATGAATTCTCTATAAGAGGTTAACAGTTCCTCTCCGCTATCAGAAACGAAACTGAGCGCCCACTACTGTTAAAATACTCTGATTATCACTCAATCGTGCTCATTGCCCACGTCTTTTAACAGTGCTCAGTGCCCATTCCATGGTACTTAACATGTTCATGTTAATGCTGTCTCTTAGCAGACAGTCAACAGTTGAGCTGGAGCAGTCAGCTTTTGAAAGAGGTCGTCACATATGTTTCGAGATCATTTAGTACTTTTCACAGCAACCTTTACGGTATATAGTATTTTGTAGTATTATATTATTCCTGTTATTTTTCACTGTAAAATATAAACCACAAGTTTTTCCAAGTATTTTAGGATTTTTCTGAAATTTTATTAAAAACTTTTATAATTGCGCTTTAGTTTGTCTAGAATACTGCTTTTAAAATTACAAACATTAACAATAAACAAAACTTAATCGTAATAGGGGAACGTCGATATACCATAAAATAAATTAACTAGCTGTAAGGCAAAACACAGACGACTACACAAACAATTTTATATGTATGTTCTATGTGTGTATATATGTATATGTATGTACAATTCCTTTTTCATTTGACTTGACATCAGCAACATTTCAGGTCTAAGCGCATTTTGGTGGGTTGCATAAATAGAAATCTAACCTAAAAATGCGCATCCAGCATTTTGGTGGCAACTGTACTTACAACCAGTTTATCATAATTTCACTAAATTACATTACGTCTTAAAGACTTTTGGCAGACTATGTCCATACAGAGGTAGGTATGAGGCCCTCCTTGCTGGTCCCGGGCGGCGTTAGAACCTCCTTGTTGAGGAAGTCCAGCGGCAGATTAACCAGATGACCCTAGAAATATATTCAGAGAATTAGCCAAGCTTCGAGTGGGGGCACTTCATTTAAAAATATTAAACAAAAAGATAATCTAGTAGCACCCATGAGATCGGTTTCCCTGAATAGGGTATCTGCTAGTCAGGCATTTCCGGCGTAATATTAGTTATTATTAAAATAAAAAGTTACAATAATTCCCACCTGAATTTCCGTGGCCCGCTTGGCGGCCAACTCTGGCTCAGTTTTCGACATTGGCGGCTCCTCCTGATATTTGCGCAGACTGGCAAAGGTCTTCACAAAATCCGTCGGAATGCACTTGAACACCTCGTCGTAGATCTCCGTATTTCTCGTCGATATGCGGCGCCAGGTATTATGCCAGAACTGATCGCAAATCGGATCGCTAACGTTCAGGTCAGAGCGCATCGAGTTATCCGGATCCAATAGGCCTGGGAGAGAGGGCAATCAATGTCAGTTATTCATGAATGAGCACATCTCTGGATAGCCTACCTAGGTGTTCTTTGAACAAATACTTTCGCAACCTTCCAGCGAAGATGCCACTCGGATACTTCTTTCCATTCATGCGTCCGTCCTCGTACTCCTCATCCATGATAATGGCGGCGATTTCCGAATCCCGTTTGCCAATCATCGAGCGATCGTTAATATTCGCCGAGCCACAAATTACGACTCGATCATCGACGATCAGCAGCTTGGAGTGCACGTAGATCAGTTCCGTGATCGGCGTATTATTCAGATACGAATGATTGCGTAGGCTGTGGAAGGATATATAATTCTCGGGCTGTGTGATGCCCGCCTCCTGGAGGCGTGTCAAAATTGCAGTGCGACCTCTGAAACAGAGACGAAGAGAGATGCAGTTAGAGAGAGAGAGAGAAAAATATCGATATGTGTTACATACGATATAGAATGGAATTGCTAACTTTAGACACGAACCTGGATATAGATGCATAGTTCCAGTGGGTTATAGCACGCACTGCAATGCCCGTACTACCGCCCACATCGCCCTCAAAGCCTGGCAATAGCGGCATTATCACATAGACACGAAACGGTTTGCGTTCCCTGAAAGGAATTCAGATAGATTAGGTCCGATTTAAGTAGTTTGTCCGTATTATTTCAAAGTTCTATGTAAAGGTGACCTATATTATATATCTAACTTTATACGGATATAAACCAAAGATCTTTTATATCATTTGTCTACATTTGGATAACAAATCATAAATCATAAATCCGATAGGTAAAGATTCCTATACTTCCAATATCTCGCAGATCCGCTCGGTGATCCGTAAAATGATTCGATGGATGTGAGATCCTCTTAGATGGTCTTGTGAATCAATGATGTACAAGTTTAATAATCTTACAGTTCTATAGATCCTATGAATTCAATATATAAGAATTGTATATGTATTTAAACATTATAGATTACGTAACTCACTTGTGGGCACGCACGATCCGTTTGAAGAGCGTCTCCCCGATCTGATTTCTGACGTTGAACGACCCAGAGACGCCCAAGCCCAGCTGCATGGTGATGAAGAACTGATTCTCTATATAGACATAGTGCTGGGCTTTCGTAATCGTCTCGATGTAGGCATCGTGTATGCTCTGCTCGACCAGGTCCGGCTCGATGAAGCCGCAGCTCCAGGCCGAGGCGCTACGCAGCAGCTGACAGGTGACTCGCTGCTGACGGCGCTGCTGCAGCTGCTGCAACTGCGGGTTAAGTCGAATCTGGTGATAGCTCTTGGGCATCAGATAGGGATAGCGCACGTTGTCTCGCAGCTTCTCCAGCTTCATGGCGTTCCAGCGCTGTATGAAGTGACGGGCCACATCGCGAGCGGAGGCACCGACCACACAGAGGCCGACGTCATGCCAGGGCATGCGGGGCGTCGTGGTGCGGTCGATGATGTCCACGAAGGGCGCATTCAGATTCATCCAGTCCTTGAGTATAAAGTTAGAATAGTCCTTGCCGAACCAATACTTTGCCTGGCCATAAAACTCGCTGAGTATCTGTGTGCTAGCCCCGGCACCGGCCCCGGCTCCGGCCCCAGCTCCACTTCCAGTCCGTGCTCCAGCTTCAGCTCCGTCTCCAGCAGCTGCTGCCGCTGCTGCTGAGCTGGAGGTCTGTGCCATATCCTCTTTGCTCCCCGCAGTTTCATCTGTTTCTATGCAGTAGATAGCAGCCCCTGCTCCTGCCTCCTGCTCCGTCTCTGTGCTCTCCGGCACTTCACTCGTGGTCAATCGCTGCATAAAGTCCTTGCCCTTGCGTGCACCCTTCATTGCATTGTTCTTCAGGCGATCCAGCATATTCTTGCGCTCCAGCTCGGGCGTGTTCAGCTTCATGCCCTCCAGCGCTGTGGACTCTAGGGCCAGCTCGCTGGAGGCTGCCGACAGCATGTCTGGAATGAGCAGGCGGTCTCCTGGCTTAAGCACCCGCAGCTCCATGCCCGGCGAGTTGGGCTCCTCGGGAGCTGGCGGAGTGCTGCTAGGCTCCTTGGCAGTTGGCGTTTCGTAGTGAGCATTGCGCGAGGACTTGCGTGAGCCAAAGGCTGAGTCCTCGTCATCCCTGTTGAAGAACCCGCTGGCCGTCTGTCGCGTGCTGCCCGAAACAGACCCCGTGGAAATACTACCCAGATCCGTTAGCCGATGCGAGCGATCGTCCCAGCGACCGTAACACAGATCCAAGCCGCCTATAAATGCGTACGTCTGATCTATCACGACTATCTTCTCGTGGTGCGCCCACAGCAGAATGCCCCCACGCGCATGGTCCGGATGTCGCATGACCTGAAGGAATATGAGTAAGGATATGGGACTAAAGAGATTCGATTCAACATAACTTCAGGCACATGTCGTACCTTAATATTCTCGTGCTTGGCCAGCGTGGACTTGCTGTAGTAGCTGTTGATGCCAAGCGCCATTTCCACCTCCTTGTAGAGCAGCACAAACACCCGCACGCCCTGCTTGGCCTTGCGCAGCAGGATCTTGTCCAGTCGCCAATAGTCGCCGTCCAGAGCGGGGCGCTTCATGTAGATCTCGGGGCTGAGCCACCAGTCGGCAATGTAGATCTCCTCCGTGGCCGCCTCTAGGCCGTCTGCCACGGCGGCCATGTACTGGGCTCCATCCACATACCAGACAGCTTGGGTGTTCGCGCGCATGGGAGCGTACGACATGTGCGGGTTGGGGCAGGTGAAGTCGCGGGCGTAGGTGTGCGCCGTGTTTTTGAGGTACTGCATCCACTCCTTGCACTTGCGACGCGTCCAGCACTTGAGCACAATGTGCCGGCTGTTCGTGAGCACCTGCAGGCCTTTGCGCATGCCCGTCTGATAGATGCCCGTGGAGACGTCGAAGCCCTGGTCGAACAGGATGACCGCACGAATGCTGCCGTCTGTGGGCCGCACATAGCCGAAGCACGTCTCCTTCACAAAGAACCAGCGGCTGCGCCACGTCCCACAGACCACATCCGAGCAGAAGTAATTGCACCGCACGCAGCAATTGCGCTGAAAGCAGCCGAAGAAGTTGCAGCCCGCCTGGCCCGGCCTCGTCGAACCCGTTCTCTTCAATATGACGCCCTCCTTGCCCTTGATGCCCAGACCGGAGACGAATGACACATTGGACACCTCCACAAAGTTAAGCTGCAAAATGAACTCGAAGAACATTAGACTGAGCACGTCTCTGATGTTAGTCGCGGCTTATAGAGATTAAAGTGTCTGGATCCTAGCCAAACCCTGATTACACTTTCCCTAATACAACTAACCAACTCGAGCTAGTCTCCCTCATGGATGTCTCTCGTGTTATCCTAAAGTCTGTCAGCTTTTCTAAACTAGCTTCCTCTTAGCTAGCCAACGCAACCCTACTTTAATCCATCCTAACCATTCAGGAATTCATTTAATATATAATATTATACTCATTTAATGTAAGTATCTTAGTCCAGTTCAATCTCTCTACTCACCGTCTCATGATGGTATCGATATAAACTAATATTGAGTAAATTGTACAGATAATCCTCCAGTTGTTTGATTCGCACCGGCAGATGTTCTACGGTGATCAAGCTTTCCGGACGATTGGGAAAACGTGGAAGTTTTCTCTTCTTTTTCTTGTGTTTCCTTTGACTGCGTCGTGGCGTGAAACTGGCGAGAATTGAACTGTGGGCGGGACTGATGATATTGGCCACGATGCCAGCCCCAGCTCCGTCTCCACTGGCATTATTATTGAGGTTATTGTTGTTGTTGTTTGAGCGATTTTGACTATTGCTAATTGGGGTGCTGGAATGCTTGACTTTGGTATGGGCGGGCAGATCCTTCAAGGTGGACTCATCAGCCATTTGACTGGCAACGGCCTTCAAGGTAGTGCGTTTCTCCTTGTGCGCTCGACTCGGAAATGGTATATTTAACGAGGTGCGGAAGAAGCTGAGCTGCTGATGCAGGGAATTGAAGTGCTTGTAGCGCCTCTTGATGGTCCACTTGAAAGGGCCATGCGTGAGCTCGATGGTGTATCTGTAAACAAGATGTGGACAGACTTTTCATCAATCATCGGACACAAATTTGGTTAGTCCGTCGCAGGAAATAGTCAAAGGGTAATAGCTCAGTTTTGTAAGACAGTGCGCCATGCAGCTTGTCAGACATCAGTAAGTCAGTCCACCAAATGATCTCAAGTTGGTCAGCCAACTGATTCCATGACTGGGCGACGTTGCGATTGATTGATCAATGGCATCAATCACTGAAATAGCTTACAGCATACGTGGACATTCAATCAGTCAATCACTTATTCACACTGTCAGTCAAGCTTTAAGTTTATGATCAATGACCCGTAGTGATAAAGAAAAATGCCTTAAGCAGGCAATGAAATGGGATGGATCATTCGTGCATTCCAGGGGCAGGGCAGATCATCTGAATGTTCAGTCATACTTACAAATTGGGATTAAGCAGATGAGTCGTCACACTCCGCTCCGTATCGACAATTCGCACATGAATCTCTCGGCCCGGTATGAACACCTTGCGCTGAAACGAGTTGAACTTCACACTCGTCCCGTAGATGCTGATGAAGGGTATCTCCTGGCGCAGGAGCACGCTATTCTCGTCATCGAACTCCTCATCATCGTCGTCCGTCTCCTTGCGCTCCACCAGCACCGGTTTGTCGCCCACAGTGGACAAGATGGTCACGGAATCGGGAAACGCCAGCGTCTCATCATATTCCGAATCGACCATCGAGAACTGAAACTCGGGCAGGCAGCGACTGTGATGCGCCTGCTCATCATCCTCGTCTATGGCATCGTCGACACAGTCTTTGAACACATCGTCCCCCTCATCGTGCTGCTCGGTATCAGTCCCATCGTTTCCATCATCGCCCGCAAGAGGATCGCAATGGCCGTGGGCCGTGTAGGGCGGCACGGCCCCACTGTTCCTGGCATCATTCATGGCCTCGTATTGTGCGAAGAGTAAGGAACTATCTAAATCATCATAGCCGCGATTGATATAACCGCCATACTGACTGGGTCTATACACGTCATCCGCAGGATATTCAACTGCAACAGAAAGCAAATATATTAATATGCAAACATATATTGTACAAATAATCTAAGTAAGCTCGAATAGGCGTATTAAGACAATGAAAGCAAAAGATAAATCATGTCAGACTAGAACGGTTTCTGAATATAGTAAGTCTTATATAGAAATGGCATTTGGAAAGAGTAATTCAAGCTGTTAACGGCGACACTCAATATTCCCAGTGAATGAGCGTAATACAACAAATGGGTTTCTGTAATGGGACAAGTTTTGCTAAAACGTTTTGATGACTCAACCTCTTTGTTCGGTTCTCAGTCACTCTTTCAATTTAGATAAAGAAGTTAGTAATATGATAATAATAATACAAAATTAACACTTTCAGTCGTTAACTTGACCATGGAGGACTGCACCTCATGACTAGCTGATAGAACTATTAGATGTAAATAGAAAATGATCTAATGACCAAAAAAAGGAACATTAATCATTGATTGCGATGGCGTGGTCCAATATTTTAATCTCTTTTGTAAAGTGACCCTGGAGGTAGAGTTCAATTATCTAAAAATTATAATTATATAATTTTTGGACGGACGTGAGCGTAAGGCACACTTACCTTTACACGCTATTCTAAGAGCTATGCAACCCACTTTATGTAGTAGACCTCAGCGCCACCCGCATACTTGTGTATAAATATTTTCTGCCTTATCGCATATTTACACGAGTAGTTTTAATTAGCTAAATTCTGTTCATTGCTTCAACTAAATGTGACTGTGTTGACTTTGCTCAGCTCTTGAGCATGAGTGCACGAGCACTGATGACAGCTGGAAGCCCACAGAATTGCCGGCTCGCACTGCTCGACTCTGTGTATCTACCAATGAGAAAGGGTATCAGCGTGAGGTGTGCAAAAGTTTCCTTTATGTTTTCAGTTGTCGTCTTGTTTCATTTAATGATACTCCAAATTAGTTAAGCATGCAACTGATAACAAAGAAGAGGGCTATAATCGGGATTGCCCGACTTGTCAGTCTACACTATAAATTTACTCTCCAGATTAAATTCTCCGGGCATATTGACATCTAATTGGAAACATATAAAGTTTCTCTATTCAGTATACGGACGTTCAGACTGAGTCTGAAATCCTTAGATCTCACGGTATTCGAATTAAGCTCTTGCAATTCGACAATTGATCAAAAAAGTTTACTTTACGTATAGGTTTTCAAGGTGAAAAGTAAACAGTAAGGAATTCCATTTTATACTTTGTACTTCAAAACAAAACTTATATACCTTTATAATTCTGCACGGATATTATTGATATATTGTATATATATTCATTTCGTGTCTTTTGAGAAATTCAAGAACTTAAAATATCATTTATATTCATGAGTAACTTTTTCTTATTTTATATTAGAGTTCTACAACTTGGATAAGAATATAAGCTATTCCCTCCGATTATTCAATTCAATTATTTGCTGAATAAAAATTGTAAAAATTCAAACACATATCAGGGACTGAGCCAGTGGCAGTGACTTTTATCGTACAGCTATAAAATTCAAGGTCTTTTGTGGCTCGCATATGGCAAACGCTGAAAAGCACTACATATATACATATATAAAAGCTGATAAAGGGGGTTGGTCTATTGATAAGAGCGTATACAGACCAGAAGAAATATTTTATTTTGATCAAAAACAAATTCACCGATTCGACGTGACTTGAGTTTTCTAAAGCTAAAAGCTTTACTAGCTCAAAATATTGCAGATATAAAACATACCAAATTTCGATATACATATATAATATGCTCTAATGTCTGATAAACGTAATTTCAAATTATGTATATCAGAGCAATAAATATAAAATTCTCTATGGTCAGGTCATAATATTTCATGTACAGATAAAAACAGATGAAGCCTTTGTTGCTTTGTTTACATAGAGCGCACTTGTCATTAGATTCCAATCAGAGTATTTGACTGAGCTTTGATATATAGAGTAGATATATTTGGTAGATAACACAGGTAGAAGTAAATAAATGATATGGGGCTGCAACTCCTGCGTAGCCCTGAATTCTATTAGTTTAACTGATAAACGAAGAAAATATATGGCAACTAATTAAGTATATTAAACCATTAGATAACTTATTAGCCAGATTAAGGATAGAGCGCATTAGAACGAAATTAGAAAGGAAACCGACAAAAATATAGAGCAACCAGAATATATATAGAGCACGTGGCAATGCTATAGTCGGGCACCACCGACTGCATAGCACTCCTTCGCGGGAAATTATCAATAAGAAAATGGCGATAGTGATAGTAATTTAACTGTTTTTTACATTCACACTTCGTTTCGCTACATAAACATCGTCACTAATATCTTATCAGCCGAAAAGTAGCGAAGGCGGTGTCTAGCGGCAAATTTACTGAAATATATATTATGTATATTTTCCGCTGTCTTCCTGGGTTCAAGTTCGACTGAGTTATAATGCTTGCTAGTTCGTGTGCCACTTTATGGTAGAGGCTGTTTCTCGGCATTGAGGCTCTCGATCATAAAATATCTTGTAATGCTGTTAAGTTTAATTGGGTTCAAAGAGACGATTATTAAAGCCAGTCAGTGGATCTAGAGTGAATGCATATTTAAATTTACTAGCCTCTGCATTTATTCGTTGACAATAATTTATTTTTAAGGTATCTTGATTTAATGTACATTGCAGACGTATAATTATATACATTCTTGATCAGTGCATGATCATGATCATGAATGTATATATGTGTGCACACATATGGGAAAGACGCCAAACATTTCCTAACAAACTGTGACGGACTCAACGGCACTAAATGAAATTTTCAGCACATGAATATTCAATATTCGATCAAAAAATGCCAATTCATTCACATATTGGCTATATTTGCAACTGGCCTTTAAAGGGGAATTTGGTAAAACTCGGAGCCGCTATCCAAAATTTGGCTTAAATCAAGATTATATAAGATACGCATGAATATATGTATATGTAAACTATGGAGAGTCAAGCCCTAAATATGTACGCGATATAAACGGGAATAAATATCGATTTTTTACCTTTTTAGCACAACTATTATGCCCTGATTTCCCATTTTCAATAAGTTCAGGGTGTGAATTTATTAAATTACTAAAAATTAAATCGCATTCACGTTAATTGCAAACTTTTTATATTAATTGCAAAGCATATTTGAAAGATTATATGCTTAAAGATCTTTTGAAATTATATTTAGACAAACTTGAAGAGCTGCTACCACGCAGAGCACTACCAAACCCAAAATGGGACGAATCCCAAAAACCGTATATAAGACTAACAGGTAATTTGCTTCTGCTTAGTCATGCACACTCTGTGCAATGTTTATGTTCAGAGGAAGTGGAGGATACTGCATGCTCTCTAATCACACCTGTGGCGCAATGGGTATTAATTACGTTTACCTAACACATTGCTGGGAATTTCACATAAGCCACATGTCACAGCTGAACATTTGTAGATGCATCGAGTCCATCGAATATTCAAAACGCCGGTGAATTGATTATATATTTGGGAACCTTCAATATTGTGATGTCTATAATAAGTTGATATTGAAATCGCATTTATAATATATTTTTACGAGTTCTATTTAACAATATTTTCAATAATTACTTGACGAATGGGCGGCGTTGGTAGAGGCCGAATTATAGTTTTCACTTTAAACTTTTTTATGCACATAGTATATTTATATGGAAATCTATTGTGTGTATTGTATGTAAAGATCAAAGGCCGGTTCTTAGGGTCGAACACGAACAAGAAATGGGATTGATCAAGAATACGTACTCCTTATGGGGTACGGGCGATCTACGAGTTATTTACATCTTAACTAAACCATTATACCCTTAGTTATCCGTTTAGTTAGATCAGTTTTAAAGATATCTCATACATCTCTGGAGGTAGAGTCTCTTTGTCATTTAGATATATGTACATTTTTGTTTTTGTTATATATTGGATGCCAGTCCTAAATCTTCATATTTTCAATAAACACATTTCGAATATGAAATACTTGTGGTTTAGCAAATATAGAAATGAATGTCATTCATTACAATAATCCATCCACAAGAAAAGTTTTTTGTGTCTGAATACAGAAGAAGATCGAAAGAATTATTGAAATATGAGTTCTTCCAAGGAATCAGGAGATCTCGTAGTCGACCAGTCTCAGCTCAGATCACTCGTCATGCCAATTAAAGAAATATTTGAAGAACTCTCAGCGTGACGTCTTTTCACTTTCATTGCTTAAACTGTTACTAAATGCTCATTCACACATCTTCACAGGCTGGCGAAGGGGAGTTCTTTTAAGTGTTGTTGTGGATAAGTTGCTAAATCTCGTAGAGCAGCTATTTCTGATAAGAAAATATGATGTGATATATATGATATATATATAAACAAAATGTTTATCAGCAAAGATGAAGAAGAAGAATATATCTTGCTGGTAGTATGCGACTTTATATGCAAACTTTATAACTAAGTCTGTAGTCTTTATAATAATATACTTTAATTTTCAGCCCAACAGACGTCAGAGATTTCTTGGTTTATTTTCTAGTACATTTACAAAATATTTACGGCATTGCATGACTCACGTTGAATGCTTCGATTGGCGTTGATTCGATTCGAGGTTCTTTGTGTGAATTGATAAAAATATCTAAAAATATACGTATCGATTGCAGTTGGCAGGTCTTTCAACCCGATTCTCTGATTACTGCCGAAAGAAATCGAAACTTCCTGTTGCAGTGATTCGCCATTGTCTAAACTCATAAGCAAATGCTCATTGTAACGTGGGCTGCATTCACAATTTTGTGACTTGAACGTTATGAATAATTTGCTAATGGTGCCGTTAGAGTTGCCACGCCCCCCTTTTGCAATGGGAGCGTCTCGAGTAACACGCAAAGCTTCGGAGGCACGTGAGGCGAAAGCTACGACCAAACTCCAGGGTTATATAATATATATAAGTTATAACTTGGCTTGCAAGGCCCAAATATTTACTTTGTAAATTGGTGTTGTAAATGGAAGTGGAAATTATATAGTGGCCTAAAAAGTCGGAAATAGATATTTGTATAATGCAAATTGGTTGCATTGAGAATGAACTCAAGGGACATCATAAAACACAGAGGCTAGTTGAAACACTCTGAATACATCAATTTAAATAGTTTTTAATAAATTATCTAGACTTTACTCATAAGATTTACTAAGAGAAAACTTACTTATTTCATTATTCAGACTAGAATATCTGAATGAGAATCGTTAAACACTACAATGCGGTCTGAGGGCATTCACTTTATAGTACCGTTTCTTTGGACTATTTTCATATTTCATTTCATTTGAATCATTATTGATTATATATTTCATTGAATTTTATTTTATTTTATTTTAATTCCTTCAATATTATCATAATGTCATTATAAAAAGACGACATCGATAATTCGATTAATATCAAATGTCATGATTTCGGTATCAAAAATTATTGATTTTATTTTTATTTAATATAATTATTAATATTCGAACTGAAAATGTATTTAGTTTTGCTACACAGACAGAATTTTAATAATAGAATATTATATAAATTATACTCTTTTAATGTATATTTATACCCTGAACCCATTTAAAATGGGAAATCAGGGTCTAATGGTTTTGTTAAAATGTATGCAGACCCTACGAAGTATATGTTCTTGACCAGGGCGACGAGCTGAGTCGATATAGCCATATTTGTCCGTCTGTCCTTTCGCCTGTGCGTATGTTTGAGCGCGTCGATCTCAGAAGATATAACATTCCTAGATCACGCACATATCGAGAATAGTTCCAAAAACTTTATCGGAAATCATATCTCCTACATCTTCAAGCTAGAGTCTCCCAACTTTTAACATAGATGTGTATTTATTCTATAGAATTTCGATTTTTGTTATAGTTCCTCGAAGGGTTCTGGGGATCTTGTAGTCGAGCAGTCTTTCTTCTTATTAGTTTTATTTAATATAATTATAATATAATTATTATATTAATATAATTTTCATTCTTATATTATATATTATGCATTTTTTTGTTTAGCAAATTTTAATAAAAAAGCTGACTTAACTATTTGCCAAGCCTTTTCTTGTCGAGTTATCGAAAACTTTTAAATGGATGTTATAATACACTAAAAATGTGGCCCATGTGGCAGTTTATCAGCATTTTATGACAGTATAATCGTTGATAATTGACAATTGCTGATAACAAACTTTTTTATAGATATGTACATATACATATATGTACTTATAACTATATACATATATATATCTAGTCTTATCATGTACAGAGAGATTTTTATTTATGTGCACGAAGAGATAGGGGAAAAGAGAGTAGACGAAGTTGAAATGGACAGCTAGAAATGTATTTAGCCAAGTTAACAAAATTTAAAGCATTGGTTTATTTCGATATTTTAATAATTCCCACATTTATTGTTGTGAGCATCTCACACCCACAAAACATAAACATACAAAGATAAATCTGATAATTGCGCGTCGCGGTGCCAATGCGAGTCAAATTCTCTTTCACTTTCTCAAGCAAACCGGCTAAACAAACCGGTCAACTACTACAGCGAAACAGTTCTAGCAAATGAGCAAGACTCGCTCGAGTCAGAAAACAAAACTGGTCCAACATAGACGAAGGCGGGTTTACCATGTCGGTGTCACCTGGAGTGCTCTCTGTGCAATGATCTAACCATGAGAAACTTCGGAGCCCAGCCAACACAAAAGCGCTGACAAATTGTGGCCAAAAGCCAATTGCAGCTGGCTGAGACTTTTAAGTTACATTGCTATTAGAATATCCCTATATTAATATTGTATTATCGCGGACATTCTAATAGAAATATTCCAAGATAAGACATCTATACTGGAAACTTGCTTAAACATCACAATTTCTAAATTTCCGATCAGCTAATTAATTTGATTATAACAGAGTAACTAGTTCGTTAAGTTTTTGTTTGTATTAATTTTCCCTTATTTTAAGAGCAGCAAAGCATATTTAAGGAGCTCTTCGTCATAGTACATATAATTTTAATAACCGGATAGCCGGCTAACCGGATAGCCGGCTAACCGGATAATACCTCCCTAATAGACTACCCGTGCCGAACCATCTGTTATGCTGCTTATCAGCTGGAAATTAACAACAATATCGCTGCTAATCCACATGATTTCGTTGATTCAATTGGGACTTTATCGGCAAATTTCCCTAGGACAATTTATGACAGTTTGAATTTGGAATTTACCCATGCTAGCCATCAGCTCTGAAATGCTACGGCGATGACGTTGCACTCGCATATTTTGCAGATCTGACGTCAGCGTCGCTGTCCGTGCGCTCTGCAGCTGCTGCGCCTCTGCGTTGGCAGCGCTGTTGACGCTCAGTCTATTAGGCTGGGACATTTTCGACAATACTCCTGCTGCTGCTGTTGTTGGGGCTTTGTTTAATTATTTGGTATATTTGGTATTTATTATTTGGTGCTTTTGCTCGTCGTCGAGAGAAATTCATTTTGTTTTGTTTATGTTTCTGTTTTTTGTTTTCATTTGCAATACGGAAAGTCCGTTCCAGCTGTTGTTGTTGTTGTTGTTCGCATTACACCAGCTATTTAAACAACAAATACAGATGTAATTATAAAACATGTATGGAGTCTCACAAAATTGGCTCAAGGCGACAATTTAAATGGCATATGAAAAATTAATTATTATTCTTTGTAACTAAACATAATTTAATTGGTCACGTTGCCTTAGTGTTTAATTATAGATTAATTGTTTATAAATTCATTTTTTATTGCTCACATACATTTTGCTATTATTTATATGTGGTTACCGAATGTTCACTCTATATTAACTTAAGATGTTTTTGAAATCATTTTAGATATCAAGGATTTAAATTATGTGTTGTACCATCTAATTTATGCAGTTATATTATTTTTATTAAATTTTATTAAATTAATTCGTATATTTGTTTTTTTTTTTCTTATTTAAATTCGATTTTTTCATACAATAATAAATTACTAGCAATTAGACTTTAATTATATAACTGTATATAGTCACATACATGTACATTTATATATGTATATGTATATGTATATGTATACATATACATACATACGCACATTTTGTTATTAATATAAACCACTTGCCGCTGATATAAATATGTACGTACATAAATAAAGACATATAAAAAGCTCATAAAAGTTTGCACAACAAATTTTTGGCACAAAAGGAAATTTTGCAATGGGGTAAAAAACTGTAAATGAAAACAGCAGCAGCAGCAACAACAACAAGAAAGCGCGGATGTAAATGGAATTATTTCCCGCTGTAATCACAATTGCAAACATATCTCTATGTAAATACATATATGTATATCTTATGTACTTTGTGTATTAAGCAACTGCACTATTTCTTTTTTATTTTTGTCGAATATTTTGCATTTTTGCATCTTTCAGATTAACGCACGCATGAGATGCATAATTCCGTTAATAATAACCGAAAAGTCTTATGGTGGGAAATCAACACGTCTGCTGATAATAAATGCCCATTGTTTACTTTTGCCATAGCCGAAGCCAGTGACTAACGGAAGTTGCAGCTTTCAAGAAGCCGTTGCTGGAAGCCGCAACGCGAATATTTAGCGCGCAGTGACACTTAAGACGAAAAAAATATAACAAAAACAACAACAAGAGAAACGCTGCCACGCTGTTCTCTTTTTGCTACGTCTGCTTCTTTCTACCTGCGACAACAACAGCCGAACAACCGAATAGCCGAAGAATACCGAAGAAGATATCGCGCAGAAAATGAAGACACTTCACATGCACATGACACGCACAGTCACACACACACGCACACACAGTCACGCACGCACACTGACACAGCGCGTGCCCCGATCAACGATCGATTCGAATTGCGAACGCGAGCGCGTAGCCAAAACGTTGCATCAACGTTGCCGTCACTTTGTTTAATAATAGTAACTAAACCAGTCAACCGCCGCGTTGGCCAAAGCTTTTTTCACCTCGTAGCGGCAAGCCAAACGGTTGAGGTTTTAACCGATTGGAGAGCGGCTGCTCTAAACCGTTTAGCAGCTTGCGCTCTCTCTCTCTTTGTCCACTCTCTCACGAGCGACTTTAGGAGTTGCTGGCAAAAAAAAAGCAGCACCATGAACGGACGAACAGCTGTTGACAGCCTTTCATAAGTTCGCACTGAAAGTGCGAGCAGTGCGGCAACATGTGAGTTCAATTGGAGTTTAAAATAAAGCTCACTTCGAAGAGCTGCTCCATAAGCTCACAAGGTCACAGCCGTAACGAGTTTAACCATTGTTGTTGCTGCTCGTAACGCGAGCTTTTTCAAAAAGCTCAATTGGGATCGCTATGGGGAAATTCTATTAAGCGGAGACCTATGCCATATATCAAATTGTATTTCAAGGATTGGTAGCATATAAATTGAAATATGATTAATTTTCAAGTCAATTGCCCTTGCAACATTTCGACAGCACTTGCTCTGTATATATATATATATATATACATACATATGCATATATGTGTGTATGTGGATCTTCTATCTAATCATTCAATTTTGATGTAATCAACACTGGTTATTCACATTTGGGCCACGTAAATATGTATATAGCAAATTGTTGTCACAAATGAGTCGCGGCAACTAAAGGCAAATTATAATTACATTTCTGATAAGACTATAGCAATAAACTAAGCAAATAAAAAATAGTGGGAAAATTTTAAACAGGTGTGCATAGTAAATATCACACTCTACAAAAAAGCGCGCCAAGTGATTCAGATTTGCATTCAGGTGCTGGCGACCCACCTATCAGGTGGATTACTTTCCAGGTAACTGGTAAAAGCCACAGCTTTTCAATTAAACAAATAAATCTAGACATATGATATGTTATGTCTTATATATATACTTTGATATTTGAGCAATCATAATCCAAATCTGCCCTGAGCCCAATGAAAGTTAGTAACCTGGACATACGGTGTTTGTGGAGATGTATGTAACAGACTGCAGGAGGCGGGACACACCCCCTAAAGCGTATATTTATTGTGAAATGAGACGATCTCAGAATTACTGTGTGGGTAACTGTAATCAATGCAGAATATTTCTATATCTAGGATATCGGATAACAGCGGATCAGCGACTGGCTATGCTGGTGGATCACTTCTCTTACGTTGCCCATTGGGGAGTGGAACTCAAAGAGATCAACTATGACGCCCTAACTTCTTGCCAATCATATGTGTAATGCCTTTCAAATGCAAATGACCCTTACCTTCGAATTATATAGTCTCTGCCATGCTGTGTCAGAGAGCGATGAGCTAAGCGAAACAGTGTTACGAGGTGCTTTGTTAATTAGTATTCAGATACGTAAATCTATACATGTAGAATATAGAAAACAATTCCATTTTATGAAAAAGTCATTGATCATTCCTGTGTGAAAATTAGAGAAACATATTTTAATTCAAAAAGAAGCTGCCGATGACAAAAGCGTTTATGTCCAGGTCCAGTCACAGTTTACATAAGAACAAATGTTAATTGAACTATTGTTGACAGTTTCCAAATGGAATTCAACCTAACGATTTATTTTTCTATCATATACTTCGCCATACGCAATCCGGTTATTAATAATCAGCTTAGCATCCAAAACTTTAGCAGGTTCTCTCGTCTGTTTCGCTCTTTCATAGGCCTCTCTGTTGTAGCATTACTTTTTCTTCGTCTTCTACTTGCTCCTGCTGAGATGAAACCATTTGAGAATTCTATGGTTTCAGCTCTTGCAAAGAGTCTAAAAGCCTCAATTATTATAATTCATTCAAAATAAGTGATAATTTGACTGATAAAAGTCTTGTGCTACAACTCAACGCAATAAACATTATACCACTAATTTGGAAATAAATCGCGAGTGTATTATTTAGTTACTATAATTAAGTTATCATTACCACATTTGAAAGCAAAATTAATAGTGTGTTCTTTATACAAATAGAGCAAAGAGCTAATAGACTTTGTCCATTCTCGATCTGCTTTTACAGTAGAATTTACTTAATATTTTAATATTATTTAATGTGACAAACATGTTTTTTTTTTTTTTTTTTTTTTGAATTGAAATATTATTACTTTACATTCCATTCATTAGGGGTTTTTTTTTTCAATTATACTTTATCTATAAACGAGTTCCACTAAGAATGTGCCAGACGGGAGCTACCAACTGCTGAATTTTCATTCGCGTTCGAAACACGATAACAAAATTTGGAAAGGAGTGGACTATCAACTCTGATATTTTGGACACATAATTTTTGGTCAATTCTTGAAAGAAACTCACAGAAATATAACAACCTCAGGCGAAGACTCTGAAACTTTTATAAAATATGGAATATTTTCTAGAAAACAATAAATGTTTTGATGTATCTATAAAGAATGTCTGGAATAAGTTATTATCCACATTTTTGTAGGTTTACAAAAGTAGATCATGTATTCATGCAGTTTGCTACATATATATCCTATATTCTAAGCACTTTAGATAATAGCGGTTCTGTTATACCTAGTCTGTGGTAGAGGAAACTGATATTTACAGCAAGAATAGTTATTGAATTTGGATAAAATTAATATTTTACTTATATTTACCTTGGCATGCTATTCAATGCAATTTTTCTACTCAATCTAAGAGGGTATATTAATTTTTTTCAATTTTCGACTAGCTGTTATGTTACATGTGTCATGTCAAATCGGATTTTATGAATGATTTGTAATATTAGACATTATAAAACACTTATCTGATCTTTATGTATTTTTGTTCCGAACTAAAAACTGATTGAACTACGCTTTGATGAATGCCATGGTAGATTGTGCATACCCATACAACTTGTTCACATCTTAACAGTAAATATTCATATATTCTACATAAAACTTACGATGAAGTTGTGAGTGGTTAAATAACTGTAATATCCATGTGTCAAGTGCCAACCGATTTTGGTTCGATTTGCTTAGATTCACTTTGATTCCTTTATAAACAAGTTTTCATGACTCATGCGAATAGCTTTTAATTATATACATACACACACATGCATATGGAAATTAATGTGTGTGTGTAAATTATATATGCATGTAAATATGTGTTTCAATTATATGGGTGTCTAGCTCGCTCTTTGATGTCGTATTCCTTTCGAAGCGCTCGCAAGTGCAAATCAATTGGGGCATAACGGCAAAGGCGCACGAAAATCTTTGTATTTTAATTTCCAAATTGTTGTGATGCTCAAACAACACGAGCACAGTTACATTGAGGCGCACACATACACAAACACGCGGAGAGGAGAGTGAGAACGAGAGCGGGAGAGAGAGAGAGACCGAGACGCACGCGTAGCTGTTGAACTTTCTCAACACCACTCGAAAACTTGTTGCTGTAAATACATACACACATACATATGTAATACGTACATAAATATTTTTATGTTTAGCAGCACGCAGTCGCTGCAGCCCCCGCCAGCTTTGCCGTCAAAATTATAACTGACAAAGCAAACGTAAGAAAAATAACAAAAACGTGCTGGCACGACTGGAAGAGAGCACTGGAATGGCAGCCAGAGCGAGACAGCTGCATGTTGCGAATCTTCAAGACTGAAAGTACGCGCAATGAAATGCAATAGTATATCGCTTGATGAGCCCGCATTTTTTAATTTTTTATTTTCTGAATCAAGTCAGCGACTTTACAGCTCAAGTATTTTTCACTAAGTGTGCACTTTAATTCAAGCTTTGACATTTCTTATCGTCGCGTATTCATTCCAGTGTCATAGCGCTTTAGCTTTTCGGTTGGAAGCGACTTGCGAGAGAATTCGAGCGCAATGGCGATCGAACAGCTGAGCGATGGGCACCGTGGTGCGAGTACTGAGTAAATTTTGTAAATATAAAATTTAACTTTTACATAAGCTTCAAAAATGTTATTAAGCAAAAACTTTATACCCTGATTTTCCGCTTAAATCACATTGCTAAAAAGCTTAATTTCTTTAATTTCTTTTCTACAGTAAGTAAATAAATATTTTACTACTAATATTAAGGACCAGTAGAGGTCAAGGAGGATCTAGTACCTGTACGTAGCAAATATATGAAATAAATGTATACATAATACTATACTTAGCCATTCAAATTTGATTTTTTTATCAACATCCAATGAAAATTGAATGGCAGCTGAAACGTAGACTGTGCCAATGCATGTGATACACAGTGTTGCTAGTTTAGCCTGTTTTAGGCTAGATGTAGCCTACTTGAAAATAGTCTAGAGTATGGGATGGAATAGCCGGAAATTGAGGCAGACTATGCAGAAATCTTAGTCCTTAAGAACACTATAGAGTAGAAGAAATTGATGTCTATAGTTTGCTATATATGTATCTGTTCATATGTCTGTCTCTCTGCCTGTCTCCCTATATATATTTCTGCCTAACAAAAGCAAGGGACGAAGAACTGCAGATCATTTAAGTTGTCCATATATGTGCAGAAGTACTCATTTGGTATTTATATTTGAGTAAAGCGAGGTTAGAGTTCTTGCAGCAGCAGCGACTGTTCTCATTGGTCACTTAAAGCTCAACTGCAGCGACCCCTACCTGACGCCGGGCTCAATTTTGAGCGCGACATAGGCTTTGAGTGAAAGTTGCCCTATATAAAGGGCAGCAGCTGCAGCATGTCTTCAGTCGCCCAGGCCTGGTGGAGGTCACTCGTGCAGTGCGGTGCAGTAAAGTGGATTGATGTGATCGTTAAGCATTACAGACTGACAGGAAATACTTAGACACAAAAACTGAGAAGAAAATACTTAAAAGGAAATTCTTAGAAGAAATATTTAGAGGAAATACTTGGAAGAAATACTTAGAAGAAATATTTTTGTAAAAATCTCCAAAGGAAATACTTAAAGGAAATATATTGAAAAAATTCCCAAAAGAAATGCCTAGAAGAAATACTTAGGGGAAAGATTTAGAGGAAATACTTGAAAGAAATTTTTGGAGGAAATACTTGAAAGAAATTTTTGGAGTAAATACTTGTTGTTTTAATGAGCTAGTTAATTTATCCAGAATTTCTATCATATCAAGTAAAAGCAAAGGTCAGCAGGTGTGCATATTGTATGACAAATAATTTTGTTTGATTTTTTATTTTATTATTATGACCAACAAAAAAGGTCACTGCAAATAATTTGTTAAATATATTTGCTCTTTTGCTATTTGCTATTCCAGCATTATTTGCCACATTTTAGCCTTTTTTAGCCTACTGTTATCCACAATCCAACTTATTTCTGAGCTCAACAGCTGACAAGACTAATGATACAAAGTTCATATCTGTCCTAATAACATTTATAAATTCTTTTATGCAATACACTTACTTTACTTTACTTACCTCTACATATACCACCAATACTTAGAATAAGAATCACTGCTTTAATATAACAGTTTGATACGTGATAAGGGCTACACTCGAAAAAAAAGAAACACACACACACACACACCTGATAAGAGCTAAAATGTAAGTAATAATGTTCTCCATACAGGGTCTCCCTTTTAGATCAGCTTGAAATTAAATATTTTGGGTAAATTTGTTCTTCATATAATATTTGATTTATTTTGTTAATTGTTTTCTCTTGTTTTCGTTTTTAATAGCTTTATAAATTGTTTCATTTTCTCAGAAAAAATAATGTATTAATGCTCTAATCTATCAACTACGTACATTAAGTTTTTACTTTTCATATAAATTGTTTAGGCATATATATTTGTATATATATATATATATATATATTATTATAATTATTTATAAATGTAGTAAATTGTATTTTGTATGCTTTTTGACATTTTTGAATTTTGAATGGGTTGTGAGTTTGGTTGTTTTTTTACAGCGATCCCTTGCAGCGTTTTCCAAATACGTTAATCAAAAATAGTTACATTTTATACGGTTTATTATTCCAGTTGAATTTCACAAATATATATGTATAAGTATATATGATTAATCTATAGCACATTAAATTTGCTTATAAAGCTACTGCATATAGAGTTCCTCTGTCTGTATGTGTTTGTGTTCGTGTGTGTGTGTGTGTGTGTGTGTACGTGTGGGTACGTGGGTGTGGTATTGCTTAAAGAATTCACATTAAGAATCTAGATTTGGATTTGAACTGCCAACAAGAAAAACAATTGATAATTGTACAAATTAAAACCTTTGAATAGAAAGAAGCGAATATAATTCTATACGAAGATTACGATCAATATTTATGCATGTTTATATTTATTCAAATATATCTATGTATATGTATATGCACTTGTATGTATGTACTACTATGTACTGCCATTAAATTAAGATATATAAAAAAATATATATATATATCTATATATATATATATATATATATATATATATATTGTGCAATTTGTATATTACATAAAATCATAAGCGTCTCGTTTGCATGATTACATTGATCTAAAACGATGCATGGCAATTGTTGATTTGATTTATCACATATGTACTTATATAGAAATATATGTCCTTATGTATTGGAAAAATCAAATGAACTACTGCAACACATCCCTCAACGATTTTCCAAGTTTCATAACTTATGTATATATACTATTTAAATTTTGTTTTGTTTTTTTGACACAATGTGTTTCGTTCTCGCCCACCGTCCAGACGCACTTTAGGCATCCGACAGATCACAGTAAGCGGTTCCTCCTCCCACTCCTCCAGCTCCGCTGGTGCCCGCAGCCAACGTCTTCTGTTCATCATCCATAAGTGCATCGGCAAACTCGACACTCGCCTCGTGATGATTCACCTGAGGCGAGGAGCTGCTCTCGCCACAATTTGTTGCGTACACATGCCGTCTGCTGCCCCCGGGCAACTGATTCGAGTCGTCCGTGTCCGCATCTCTTATAGAATTGAATGCATTGCATGCATTCGCATTCGGCGAACAGGTGTCATCATTGGGTGGATAAACGTGACGATGGTAGCTCCCTCCCCCGCTGCCTCCGCCACTTATGCTGCCATCTCCGTCCAGCTCCGCATCCCGCACGCTGCCAAACACCGGCGTATGCGACGAGCTCTTCCGCAGCGAGGCCGGCGGCGACCAGATGGTCTGGTACAGAGGCGAAGCGAAGACGTACATGTGATTCAGATACTCCATGTCGTAGCTGGGCTGATAGGAGTCCGTTTCTAGCGGGTTGTACGTGTGCTGATACATCGGCGTTTGCCGGCAGCTGGCCGAGCCAGAGGCGCTGCCCGCATACTGCGGCGTATCGTAGTTCTGCGAACGCGTCGAGCTGCTCAGCAAATGAAGCTGGGCGTGGCCCCCGTGACTCCCGCCCGCACTGCTGCCCCCGCCGCCCGTTCGATGCACTGGCAGCGTGGCATAGATGCCGCGATATGCCTCATACGGTGTTTGCGGATAGTACGCATCGCTCCATCGCACATGGTTCGGCGTGTAGTCGCCTTTGGCATACAACTGCAATGAAAATGGGAAAATTTAGTTTGTGAACTTTCAGAAAGGCTTTAAGAACGATTTGAGAGAATTTGCAAGCACTTTTCAGTTTTTAGGATTTGTTAGAAAAGTTTATATTTAAAATTCAATAAAAATAACAGCAATTCACATTAAGCTAATACGCCCCGATGATATACGAGGGTCTATATATGTATATACAAGATAATATTTTGATTTGAAAAATGTTTGTGATTTGTAGAAACAGCTAAAAATAGCCAACACTTATTTGTTGTTAATAAATTTGCAATAGCGCTGAGCAATTCAAATGTTTAGTGGCTTTCATAAATGAGACTCGCATAGAGAGGCGAGTTTCGATTCGTTTGATTAGAAAGTTTTGAAAAAAGGCTGACAATGAGGTATAGAATGATCGAATCGAGTAGTTTTATTAATGTTAAAATAATTATTGGAATTTCTCGTATATTAATTTGTAAGCCTTTGCAAAATTTAGTTAATTATATTTTAGTTTTAGTCAGCAGCAAAAATCTAATCTAATCTGTTGATTGCTGCTGATATCTCAGCCTCTGCTCTCACACCTCTTCAAGTAGATCACTTTGCTCACCTGTATGGGTCGACAAAAGCCTTTATTCATATGCCTTGGCACGCCCAGCGTGTAGCTGTGACTGAAGCCGACCTCCGGGCTTAGAAGATACTCGTGAAATTTGTTGGGAAAGAATTCGATCTTTTTGTAGTTGTTGTAGATTTCCGGCTGTAAATTTAAGCATTAGACATAATTAGCAATTAGCAATTCAGTATGTGTTGTACAATGTGAGCCGTACCGTTAGGTTCTTCTTCTTTTTATAGCTGGCCCAGTTTTGCGCCTCGAGAATGAGCTTGCCGCCGGGCCGCAGCTGATTGAAGATGCGCTTGAAGGCCAGCTTGAGGCCCGCGTCCCCAAAGTTCAGATGGATCCACTTGGTGACCGATAGACACAATATGAGATCGTATTGCTGAGTGTCATTCGACATCAGGGACTCGTCCTTCAGGACATAGTTCGTTTGGCGAAAGAAAACATTTTGCGGAAATTGGTTTTTGCAATTGGAGTTGAGGGGCGATTTTCCCGTGGGCGGCAAGTGGGGCATGCCACCGTAGGTAAGCGGGAAGGAAATGGGAAAGAACTCGTGCGGCTTGACCAGCAATGCATCCAGTTTCTGTAGCTGCTCCAAATGATGATGATCGTGACTGTGATGATGGTGATGATGATGATGGTGGTGGTGATGAAATTGTTGCAGGTGTTGCAGGGCCAGCTGCTGCTGCTGTTGCAGTTGTTTCTGGTGCTGCTGCTGTTGCGCCTTTCGCCGCTTCTTGCCACGTCGCGTCTTTTTATGCCCATCCTCTGGCTCCGCCTTATCGAGCTTTGACTGCGGCTGCAACTGCTTTGTCTCCTGCACCTGACGCTCTTCCTCGGGTATGCGCACAAATATCGATAAATTCCGTCGCGCTCGGGCAATCAGCTCGCGATCGATATCAATGCCCAAAATGCTCTTGGGCGCCAGATGTCGAGCCACTGTGATGGTCATGTGGCCCACATTGCAGCCAATGTCCAGAATGTCCTTGTTCTGGAACAGTTCCACGTGCTGCTCGAACACCTGCAGCCGCACGTCGCGAAACTCGTTGAGGTGTCGAAAGTCCACATAGCGATCAAAGTTGCCATAGCGATACTTGAGTCCATCCGCCCGGAATTTGGGCGTCGCCGCATGCAGTGGAGGAATCAGAGCAGGCTCCAGCATCAGGCCAACAGCGGGCTGACCTTCATTTGCCGCTGTGGTCCCCGCTGCTGCTGCCACTGCTGTAGATGTGGCTGTTGCGTCATCCCCCAAGGGCGTATCCGGCTCTCCGGCCGTATGCGACGTGGCTGCGGAGATGGTGCTCAACGGACTGCCCAGGCCATGCTCCGACAGATCGGGTGTATCGTCGCGTGGTATGTCCACAACTGAAACAAAGGTAGGATTGTAGTGTGCGCCAGCAATTGGTTACTTGTTGCACTTACCCTCGATGAGCGGCTTGTGTGACAGCTCCTCCACGGGACTCAGCTGCTCCGTTTCGCTAAAAGACGTCGAGCGCCGCGTGTTCGGCTTGCGTGCCCCACTTGGCTGCAGGAGACGTGGCGGCCGCTTCCACGCGCCCGGCTGTGGCACCACGGGACTCACAATTTTATCCAGGCCATCGTGTCGATGGAATTTCTATGCAAACAAAATATTTTAATTAGTATAAAATAGTTATCTCAAAATAATTATCTCAGCTTCTGTTCTGTTTCTATTACCGCTCATCTACTTTTTTATATCGGGTGTCCATTAAAAAGTGAACAGCTGAAAAACTGCTTCCGTACATTTTTAATCGCCTTTCGCAACCCTCAGAAAACAGAACCGAAACAAAATTCTTTCTATGTCGCCCCTGACCCCTTAACCTCAATCTAAGCAACGCTTGAACAAGCAGCCAAACGAAAACAACAAAACTGACAAATAAACAAGAGCGCTCCAGTTGGCAGTGCTCGACTAGGCCATACCCAGAGCCCTGTGCACATCTGGTATTGCAATTATTCTAATGATGAGTATATTCGCCAAAAAGGAAGATTAAGTATTTGAAATATTTTTTTTCGCTTTGCTTAAAATAAACAACAAATTATCAATTTTTAACGTTAAAAACTATGGGAGGAGTTAACAAGAAATAATTAAAAAAAAATTAATACCATCATACGTATACATGCATATATGCTGTTCATACATTTACTACCTGTTACATACATCTTCACAAAACTTGTATACCCTGATTTCACATTTTCATTTCGCTCAGGGTATACAAACAGCCAAAAGCAATCAAAACAAAGCAAGCGATTGACTTGCTTCCACAACAACAACAGTTAAGGCCCAAGTTTAAGCACACTCACTCAAACACACTCACATACACTAACACACAGACAGCCATATTCACACTTTTGCATATTCTCCCATTCCCATTCCCATTCCCATTCCCATTCCCATTCCCATTCATTTCAATTCCATTTCGTACCCACCTTGCTCTTTTGCGAATTGTTGCTCTCGCTGATTTTTCGTTTCCTGCCGCCGCTGCCGAAGCCGGCTGCGCTGCTAGCAGCAAAGCTCAGCCCCGTGCCGCCAACACCGTAACATGCACTGTCCAAATCCAAGCGCAAGTCTCGACTGGCTAGCGCACGTCGATCAGCCAGCGTCGACGCTACTGCTAGCGCCGCTGCTGACGTCGAAGCGTCTGTTGTTGCTGTGCTAAGGTCCAAATCATCTGAGCAGCTTTTTATGCTGCTGCTGCTGATGTTGCTGCTGCCTCCAGTCGCTGTCAGCGTGTTGGGATTGTCGCTGCTGGGCAGCTCGGCAACTGCGGCCACATGTTGCTGCTGCAGTTGTAGTTGCAGCTGCTGTTGCAGTTGCAGTTGAAGTTGCAGTTGTTGCTGAGGCAGAGCTTGTTGCAGTGGCGACGACGTTAACGCTGGTGCCGGCCGCATAATGTTGCATTCCATTTGTTCCTGTGGCGAGAGCGTTTGTGCTCCGGCTGCTAGAGCTGGCGTTGCCGTCTCCTCCATGGCAGTGGCCGCTGCCTGCGGAGAGCGAGAGCGCACATGCGCCTGCTGTGGTGCCAATTCCGATGTTTCAACTGACGCCGACGCTGCCGCCTCGCTAAGCAGAGTTGTGGCGCTCAGCGCAGCCACTGGTGACGTCGCAGCCGTCGTCGCTATTACTGCGGCCTCAGTTACGGCAGCAATTGTTGCTGCTGTTAATATTGTTGTTGGAGTTGATGTTGCTGGGACATTGACGGCTGCGTCGGCTATCTCTGTCGCTGCTGCTTCTGCTGTTGTTGCTGTTGTTGTCGCCTTCGTTGCTGGCACATCTTCCAGTGAAATCGAAAGCGTCGCCGCCTCAGCAACGCCGTCGCCTACAATGACTACGACGTCATCGCCGGCATACGATGTGTTATTGGAATCGAAACGTCGTCGCTTCCGATTCTTGCGCTGCCTGTGCTGCCGGTGATGCGGCTGCTGCTGCTGCTGCAGCTTCAAGTGGCTGCCACGAGTCAGCATGCCGCCCCGCTTCATCGGTGACGTCAGCTGCTTCTCGTATTCCATCGAGTCGACCGGATCGAGCAGATGCAGCGGATCGTGTATATTAGGCGGTATAATCACCTCCACCTTCGGCGGCGTCGTTATCGGCGACTGCCGCGGCGTCGTCGCCGGCGTATTGTTGCTAGACGACGCATTCGACGTGTTCTCGTGCTGCAGCGAATTCAAGTTCAACGGATCCGAGATGTTGCCACCCAGCAGAAACTTTGTGGGCGGCACAATCACTTCCTTGCGCAAACGCTTCTCGGACAGAAAGAACTTGGAGCGGCCGCAGCAGTAGTGCACGGCGTTCGCTGCTGCAGCGCTGCCCGAGTTAATGCTGCTGTTGCCGCTCAGCGAGCTGGTGTCCTTGTTGCTTTGCGTGTCCTTGCCGGCTGCGCTGCCGACGCTGCCGTTGCAGCCAGTTACCAGGCAGCAAGTGTGATTCGCGTTGTTACCGGAGCACAACACGTGATGATGATGACCTCTGTTCAATGAGAAAGAGGGAAAGAGAGAGATTGATACGTAAGTAAATATTTAAAGCTCTTGAAGACTCACTACCTAACGTCACATTACGTTTAATTATATTTGCAGTTGCGTTACGTTAAACTTTTTTGCTTCTGGTATGGGATATTCATTTATACCAAAATTGTGGATTTCATTTGGTTTCTTGATTTACTATTATTATGCGTTGTTTTTACCTACATCCACTACTGCTATTTTCACGATCAGTCAATTTTCAATACATCTCTGAAAAACTAATTAATTATGACGGCACGAGACTCAAAATTCGGATCCTTTTATTTAGATTTAGTTTACTATACTACTACTACTATTTTTATAAAATACTTAGATATTTTCGCTGCATATTTAAGCTCTAAAAAGCTCTACTTGACCTCACCTTACGTTTTATTATATTTGCCTTGCCTTACTTTACATATTTGCCTGCTTTCGATTGAATTTCATTACGCTAGGCCAATTAACGTAACGTAACTGATTGCATTACGTACGTCACAGTGTAACGCATAAATTCAAATTTGAATTATATTACGGTGTGTTACCTGTGTGTCAGCATCTTTTTGTACTGCTGCTGCTGCCCCTTCAGCCCGTGACCGTGACCGTGCCCGCCCAGCTTGGCGTCCATTGGGGCCATGGGCAGGCCGTTGCCCACAATCGCGGCCGCAGTCTGCGCCAGCCGCGTATTATGGTTGTGATGATGGTGGAGAGCAGCACTGCCGACAGCGCTGCCAATGCCGGCGGAGCCAGCCGCTACGCTGTGATGTGCGCCAGCTTGATGGGCGCCGCTATGGGCGTGGCTGCCAGCTATTTGATTTTTGATATTCTGTATGTTCTCCAGATCGGCCTTGTGGGCGGCCACAGCGGCCGCAGTGGCTGCGGCGCCCGATGCTGGCAGCGAGCCGACGCCGGCGCCGACAGCTGCCTGGGCAGCGACTCCGCTGCCGTTCGCCGAGTGATGGGCAGCATAAGGATGATGATGGTGCTGATGCTGATGCTGCTGCTGCGCGCTGGCGCCGACACAGGCGCTGGCATTGTATTTACCGCTAGTCTTATGCTGGCGCTTGCTCCAGGCTTTACTACCGCTGCCGCTGCTGGCACTGCCGCCGCTGCTACTGCTGCTGCTGCTGTTGCTTTTGTGCTTGGTGGATTGTTGTTGTTGTGCTGGCGCTCGAAACTGATGTAGCGTCGCCGTCGGCGTAGACGCTGATGTTGATGTTGACGCTGACGCTGAAGTTAACGTCGGCATCAACTGCTGCTTCGGTGACTTGACTTTGATTTCCGGTTGTTCATCTGTTGACTGCTGCTGCTGCTGCTGCTGCTGCTGGCGCCTGGGGCTTTGCTGCAGCCGCAACGTGGGCGTCATGCTCGATCTGGTTACGCGACACTCAGTGGGACTGACGCTGCTTGATTTATCCATTACTTTTCTCTCTATACTCCGCAAGTTTTAATTACTTTTAGCACTTAGGATATTTCGTATGTTTTATTGTTTTATTTTGTACACTCTTTTTACACAAAAATGCTCTGCGTCATTTTAGCTATTGATATGAGTCACTGTGGCGCCATCTGTTGACCGACGGAAGACAGGGGATTTAGTAATTTATTCTTTTTCCAAATATTATTTAACTCAACAGCATGAATTAAAATATAATTATATAAAAGAAAATCAAATAATTCAATTTAAAATTATATATCAAAATAAGCTAAGTTTTTCAAGTGTATTGTATAAAATACAAAATAAATAACTATTTTATTATTTATTTTTTTTTTTTTTTTTTTGAATTTTTATTAAATTGTATAATTCTTTTTATTATTATTATTTAGCCTTTTTTATTTTGTGTTTAAAAAAACTCACTACATTGGGGGATATTATTTTGCACTTTTTTTCACTTGAGTTTTCAACAATTTCTTCTTCACATGTTTGTTTTTATTTATTTATTTTCTTTTTTCTTTTTTGAGCTTCTCACGTTTTGCTGCTCAGCCCGCAACCTTTCCGGGGTCTGAGATGATAGCACAGCGTCCGGCATTAACACGGACATCCTTAAACACGGCGGAAAATGCGTATTTTAACATTTTACTGCATTTGCCTTTTTCCTCTGTAAAAGTTTGAATTTAATCTCGTTTTTCTGCTATTAACACTCTTTTTTTTTAGCTGTGAACTGTGAACTGTGTTCTATATTTGTATTTTTCGGTTCCTGTTGGAAACTTTCTGCTTCCGCTTAACGTTTACACTTCCGCTTCCTCTTGTATGTTGAGCTGCAAGAAAAGAACAAAAAAATCAAATAAAAATGGGTGAAAATTAATTCACAATTTAATTACCGATATTCATTTAAGCGCAAAGCTCTCAAAAAATCCATATACACACACACACAAACGCATAAGCCGAAAACTTGATGGAAAAGTGCAAAGTTCTAAAGCAAATTTACCCCAACTCTATGTCTCGACCCTGTTTACAGCTCCTCGCTACGTTCCCCTTATGTGCTGCTGCTGCCTTTCGCCTCAGACACACTTCAGCAATATTTTGCATTCATTATTTGCATAGTCAGCCACCAACGTCGAGCCAGCGAACCAACGAACCAGCGAACCAGCGAGCGAGCAGAGCAACGACACAAACGAGTTTTGAAAAATTGAGCACAGACATTTCCCCGCGCCCTGCACCCTGCACTCTGCATCCAGCATCCATCCCCATTCCTATGCCCAACCCCCACGCTCAGCTACCACAGATAGCAACCCAAAACTAAACTCAACCCACTGCTGAGACCCAAACGCCGTAGTTGAGCAAAGTGGTGCACTGCGCTAGAGATGGCTGCCGTTTAGTTGTTTATCGACATATCGAAATGAAGAATTCTGGGAAGAATTGCACCTATTTAACAGTCTTCTCCGTTATTTACATCTATTATATGTAAGAAATCTATCAATGTTCTCTCAAGAGAACAAGTCTATCACCCCAATTTTTCTATTGCAAGTTCGAGTACAGGTTCTTATATACATATCAATCTGTATTTCGATATATTGATTGACACGCATATTGTTTCGTTATCTTACTTGCAATCGTCTCTTAGATTCTTACCTTATTTTCTCCCTCTCTCTCTGTTGTTTAATAAATTCTTCATAAGCTCGAGCACAACTCACGCGCCCATCACTTGGCAGTGCATTAATATTTACACGGCAAATTGTGGCTGGTTGGCTGGCTGGCTGGAAGCACTCTTTTACCTATCCGTGGCGGTTTTGTGGATTGCAGCCAAGCAAAGCTGAAGCGCAAGCGGAGGCAACCGAGCGGAGAGGTGCAGCCAACAATTCCAAGACCCAAGCATCCACAACAACGCACACCTAACCTAAAACCCAACTGAAAATTCCAAACAGTCGAAAACAGATTTTCGCACACAAATGCGAAAAAGGAAGAGCGTACCTCAAATAGTGCCAGAGAGAAATGAGAGAGAGAGGGAGAGGGAAAAGGAAAGCGATTTTCTACAAAGTGTCGAATGAATATCCCCTTGAATAGTGGAAAGTGGGCGTGACACACGTGCCACATACCACACATAGTCCCATAGATAGCTACGCACAACTAACTGTATCTTCTGTCTATTTAGAGCGAGCGCAAGCATCAAGTATCTCAATCTGGCTGGCATTGAGCTCAATGGCTGCCTGGCTGAAAGCCACCAAAGAAATCCAACAATCATTTTATGCATTCCATATGAAAATTTGTGAACAATTTCGACAAAGGAAACGCTTGAGCAACATTTCAAAATACATAACGAGAGCAGAGAGGTGATTAGAATCTATGTTGCAAGCCAAACAGCACTTGGCTTATTCCACGATTTCAAAGAGTCCTCTTAAAGGAGGCTTATTTTTGTGAGTGTTAAGCGACCATGGGGACATTGAGAGCCAAATCAAATTAACGTGGCCTAATATCACTGCATAGATACAAGTTGCATACAATTTGAAAGAGCTCTTACTTTTTAATCTAGGTAAATTTAAGTAATAACTGAATTTCAGATTGTTTAAGAGCAAAATTTGTTGCGAGTGATATGAATAAACTATATATACAGGGTGCTCCATATTCGAGTGACCCATCTGGCAGCCCTATACCTTTTGACAGAGACGGGCACTATACGCCGTGGAGGATCAAGGCGGCCATTTGGGAGATATCATATTCAAAGAGTGATGTCCACAAATCTACTTGAACCAAATAATATGATTATTATCGACACATCAATAAAATTGTATTTTTCATTGATTTGAAAAAGGAAACATGGGTCTGTCGAATATGGGTTGCCAGATGGATCACTCGAATATGGATAGCCCTGTATATTTCGTAAAGTTCAAAAGACAATTGAAGTCTTCTAATGGCACAGCAAGCGAAAAGAATTTAGCTCTGTTCGCAAGCAGAATTAAGTAAACAAAGAGCAATAGCAATATATTATTATTGTATAAATACAAGTTCCCAACTAAGCTGACCGGGGAGAGGGCCTATTTGATTTGTATATATATTTACAAACAAATGCCCGGAGACTTTTCCATGTGGGTCAAACAACTTGGAACGACTTGTGCATATAATTGGATTGAAGCAGTAAAATATTTGCTTAATTTGCAAATAAAACGACCATACGAGAGGCGTAATAAAACATTTAAACATAACTTGGAGGTTGTCTACTTGAACATAAAAAAAACAATAAAAGTGCGCCAGTGGGGAGTGGCCGACTAGGCGATACCCTGGAGTCTGCACAGAGCTGCTGCCCCAATTAGAAAGACACTGACATTGATTCAACTGACTCAACCCGTCGTCCTGGTCGAGAATAGACCTACTCTAGGTCTGCTTCACACATTTCCAGAATATCCCGATTTGCCAATTTCACTGGGTTCAGGGTATACAAATATCAGATGTCTCTGGAACGCACAAGTAAGAATTAGCCCAGCCCCGTGAAGGATTAATATAAATACAGTTAGGCGCGCATAAAGCTTTTAACCTCAATATAATAAACCCAACGAAAGCTACTTGCTCTTGGCTACTTTGTCACCCCCGCCCCGTTTCTGAACTGCCCTCTCCTAGGCTTTGGTCTAAAGCTCTATGAAAAGCTCTTAAAAATCAGACCTAGATTCTCTGCCCACTAAAAACAAAGGCAATTTTTTCTTTGCATATTTCGAGGCGCGCGCGCGTAATTGACAAGAGCGAAAGAGAGGGGGAGAGAGGAGAGCAAGAGAGATGGCTGTAGGGAGTCGGCGGGACGAGCGACGCGTGCCACACAAGCTAAATTTTAATTAAAATTTAAATATGCGGCACGTTGTCGTGCCAAGAGGTTGCCGTGGGCATCAACTTCCCTCTACACAAACCAGACAAATATGGGCCACAACAAACAACAATTGTTTAGCTAGAGACAAAGAGAGAGAGAGAGAGAGAGAGAGAGAGAGAGAGAGAGAGAGCGGGGGCAAGAGAGAGCGGTAGAGAGAGAAAATAAAAAAGGAGAGCGAAAAAAAAGGAAACAATGCGTGCGTCTACGCGGTTTCCGTTCTAGGTTTTAAGCCAACTTTCTTTTCATATATATACACATATATATTTGTTTGTGTGAGTGGCCAACGGATATTGTCAATTTTGTTAATTTTGCAAACATTTTTTAATGACGGCGCCCCACTTCAGCTCTTCTGCTCGTCCTGTGCAAGCAGCGAAAGTTGTTTTTTAGTTGGCCTAAATGTAATTTGCATGTAAATCAAATTAGTTCATTTGTCGCAGGAGCTGGCAGTGCCTCCACTTCCAGTTGCTGCCACAAGTGGCAGCTCGCTAAGCGCTGCTCAAAAGTCCCCGATGATGATGATGATGATGATGATGATGATAAAGTTGGCTCGTGCTGCGCCCTTGTAATTTGAACTTGGAATTATTTGTCAACGCGAATGCACCTTAGACCACTCTGTATTCTCTATTCAATGTATGTGATGTGAATCTGTCCATCAATTTTATACTCAGCTCAGGCAAACACGAAAAAGTCTCGATTAATCCAGAGTTCGCCTCAAACACAGCTTATATTACTTATGAAACTCGTAATGGCAATAAATTATTATAAGCCTGCTTAGCCTTGGAGCGTTAAGTAAACATCTGTTGAGCTACTGTTAAATGACTGTTAGATTACATACTCCATGTATAGCTAATTCTGCAAAGCAAGCGAGAAAACTCTATGTAAATATTATTGCAGCTGTTAAGCTGATTATGTTACTGTTAACATCTGTTAACACTTATATGCTTCGTGCGATTACATTCAGTATTAACGTATGAAAAATATTGTTAACATAATCTAAATCTAACAGCAACTTGAGCAAATTAAACAGTGTCGGGTATAGAGTATACAAAACAAATTTCCAATTAGAAATAATTATTTTATACCAGATAATAATTGTTAATTTATATTGATACACTTTTCAAGTCATACCCTATGATATATTAGATTTATGGGGTATTATTATGTATGCATGCAACATATATGCATGGCGCAGGTGCTTGAAATGTGAAATTGAGTCCTTTGGGACTGCAATATATTTAATGCCATATAAAGAGACAGATATGAGCACGTGGCTGTTGGAGAGAGATAGCAAGATGGGCGGGAAATATGCCGCAGATAAACAAATAGCGACACATTTGTTTGTTTACCAGACACTCGCACACACCTGGCTACAGTTCTTGGTCATGGGGTAGGGGATGTCCTGGCAAAGCAGCTTCTCGCATTGCATATGTAATGTGCGTCATTATTAAGCACAGCTTAACACCTAACGAACGATATGGAGCACTAGAGAGCAGAGTAGGGAATACGAGAGTGGAAGTGGGACTGAGAATGTGCGGATGTGCTTGTGCTTGTGGGTGTGGGGGGGCGGTTGAACCGTGTGTAATTTAATGCCCGGGCCTTATGGGACTTGCACGAGATGATGACAATGCGCACACGAGGACAATGAGCAGAGCTACTTCAGCCTGTCGCTAGAGGGCGCCCACATCTGTGGCTCATTTAGCATACTTTTGAAATATGAATGAGCACACAAATATATATACTTATATATATCGCGATTGTAGCTCCGTTTATAAACACAATAACCTGTGTAAAATAGAATGCCAGCCCCTTGAGCGTTTAGAGACTCCCACGAGAGAGCTACGCGGCGAGATTCATGATTTATATAAAGATATCATATTTTTTAAATAATAACTTCCTTTTACATATGATTTTCTCTACTTCAAACGATATTTTTCAGCAGAGTTATAGCTTCCTATTAAACATTTCGTGAAATCATCAGCATATACATATATTATTCACCTTCATTTCCATAGAATAGTCAATAGTAAGCAGCTTTTTAAATAACTTTTTTAGTAGTAAAAGTGAAATTCGTTTTCTTTTATTACTCTAAGATATTTTTGTGTGCTGTATTTATAATTTCAACTCAATTTGTTTCAGTATTTGACCAATATTTTTATCTTCTCCGTCAAATCTTATAATTTAAAGCACATATGACAATATGAATGAAATATCTTTATATATCATATACCATCTCTTATTATTCATTCCCCATCATTCCTAGGATATTTCCAACGCTGATTACCTAAAATCTCATAACATTTGCTGCACCTCTAATACCTTATATCTCATTTGATTTGTTATATCCCATATATACTCTTTATATAGATTATAATTTCTCTACTCTAATAATGCTGGTGCCACTAGTCTTTGTCAACGAGTTGATTTGTCTATCCAGTTTACTGAAGAAGTTTCAATAGTGTCTCCCCAAATACATTTTACCTTTAAGACTTTGCAGTAACCATTTGGGATGTATTCTCCACCCACGTGCGCCCTCTCTGCTTCATCCTCGGTGCGCTGCTGCCATTCGAGCTGTCAAAACGCCAACACCAACTGTCTCTTATCTGGCATTCGACACCCTCGCACCATAGGTGCGACGACCAGATCATCATCATCGGCGTTGTCGTCATCCGCCCAGTGCTCGGCTCATGTGGCAGGACCATTAATAAGCCATAAGTAAGTGCCCCCATACTAGCATCAACTCTCCTCTAGGCAATCCGGCATCCCGCGCCAGATTCAACCAGTAAGGCATCCGAAGAAATGGGATGGCAAATAACAAAGGGTATTACAAATATCCTGTCAATATGCAAATATACAGTGCTGTCATCAGTCAGTGTACGTACTATTTACACTGCCTCTTGGAACACAATTTTATAGCAAATTTAAATCATACACATTTACCCAGAGGCAGGAACGAAATTAAATTACGAGCCAACATATCACACAAAAGGAAAATTGTGAAATACGAGGACAACTTTTACATGGCGAAAAGGAAAATGAAAATGGAAAACTACAGAAGAAGAAAAAAAAAAAACAACTATCCGCCGACTGCACTTTGTCAGTTTTTGTCAGTTGTTCGGTTAAGTTCAGCGAAAAGTTTGTTGCCATCGTCCTACTGCTATCTATACTAGAGCCCGCCCGCTTTCCCCCTTAGCGCCGTCACCTAGGTTTTCCTTGCTAGCATACTTTACTTTCCACGAGAGTTTTCTCAATTTTCTCAGTTCGAGAAAATTACAGTCTTTGTCAGATGCAGTTGCAGTTGCCGTAAATTCTACAAATGCTTTCGAAGTTCAATCCCAGAGCAGGGCAACAGAAATTTGGAATGAGGCAGAGTGATTAGGAAGTGCTCGGCTGGGGAATACCCTGCAGCAAAAGAACTTTTCATTATATATATTTCTCTTTTTAGATTTTTACGGTCAATCATTTGCCATGTATATATATAAATATATATAAGGACATGAATACAATGTGTAAAAAAAAATTAATTATGCCAAGTCTAATATATTGTTGTTTATACTTACTATAGGGTATAGGGTAGTTTACTCTACTCAGTTAAATTAAAAATTAATTATATACCCTGTGTCCACACTTTAATAGGGTGTATCGGCGCCATCTATTACAGAAACGAAACAACTGCACAGGCAACAGTCGTTAATCAATTATGTAAAGTCAAACAAAAGCATTGCAGAGATCGCCACTCGCTGCTCGCCGCTCGCTGCTCCCGACTCACAGCAATCAAACAAAATAAAATGCAATGAGTCGAAAGAAACTCAGGTAAAGAGCTAGTCATAAACATGAGGAAACAGGAGAAGAAGAAGTAGAGGAAGCAAAGGCAGAGCAATCGAGACGGTGGGGCAGCTGCTGCTGTCGCCTCCTGCTGCATAATTTTGCACGGCACATTGAATGATTATAGACGCTTCACTGGACGCAGATGATTTATGTATGCACAGGCACGGGAGCGGGGTGGGGGTGGCGGGGTTGGCGGCGGTGGCGTTGGCTTCGGGCTTTCCAGATGGGCGTTCGGTGACCAGGGTGGGTCGTTGCAGAAATAAAATTACGTTGACAAATTAATGAAAATGAGCAGCGCGAGGAAATTATGAAAATGGTCAAGCGAAAACAAAGAGAAAAGGCCAAGGAAAGATAACAATTTGTGTGATTAGTAAAAAGTAAACATAAAAAAGAGAAACTACAGTAAAAACATTGCTATGACGAACAAGTGCAATTATCTACACAATCAGTTATATCTGGTCTTTTCTTATCTGACGACAACTATAAACTGACAAAGAGTCTTATCAAGGCCTGCCTAAGCAAATATTTTTGAGACTAATATAAAATGAGTTGATAACTATATATGAATTTATAGCCCAGTGCTGATATCCCGTTAATTGTATATTATATCTCTCATACTTTTCATTTATCAATCTTTCTCACTTGTTGGCCTTCTATTGCTCTCGCTACCTCTCTAAAGATACATATATCTCTCATTTCTTTTAGTCTCTCTCTAGACTTTCTCCTTGTTTTTCTCTCTCCCTGTCTGTCTTTAACCCTTCCTTTCCCCGGTTTCTCTCCCTCTCTTCTCTTTGCCTTCTTTACTGAACATAAATCTATTTTCCGGCTCTCTTACTTGCATTTCCTATATCGACTTTTCTATCTCCATTTGTCTCCTATCTTGAGTCTTAGTCTTACCTCGGTACTTATATCTATGTCTCTCTCTATCCTTTTCAGCTCCTCTTCGTTATCAATTTTCGTTTGTCGCTTCCCAGCCTCTCATCAATTGTTCCTGGTGCAAAATTCCTATTTATGCCACATAAAAATGATGCTTAGAATATTCGCATGACAGTTTCAACACTGGAGAACTTACTGGGGGCGACAGAGGAGATCGTTATAATATCAGAATATCATGTGTGCCACCACAATTCATGCCTCATCTACAAAATACATCTATTAATAATGATAAATAAAGCGAAAAAGAGACAAAGAAACTCGTTTGCTCAAACCAGTTAGCATCTCAATTCAAAAAGCTTTCACAAGTTTCAAGCACGGGCCGTATATCATTCATGCTACATGCGTCCGCACACAGTTGCCACAAAGCGAATCAACACTGTAATCCACACACACACACGCACACATATATACATACACATACATATATATCAAACATTCTTACAGCAGTGTGAGCGGGGCAACCCTAAAATGCCTTCAACTGTAAATTTTCAGTAGCTGCCATTTTTATTTTTTCATACTTGAGACCTTTTCGTGCCCGAAAAGCTTTGTGTAATTTAATTGCCGGCGTATTGTATAACGGGATTCGAAGTTTCTGACTCTGGGCGTACCGGAGGGTCCAGCGCTATCCTTGAGCACAAATTTATACAGAGACGCAAAGAGAGAGAGAGAGAGAGAGAGAGAGAGAGAGAGAGAGAGAGAGGGCAAGCAATATTTTAAATGAATAATAAGCAGCAACGTATTTGAAAGCATTTAGAGGGGCAAACGGCGACCTTTTCTTGTCTTACCTGTGCGCAACGGCTCGTTAATGTTTGTTAATTAATTGCAATAGGTTCGAGGTGCAGGTAAAACGCAACCTTACTTCGCTTTAGAGCCTAAACAAATCGGCAGAGACGCACGAAAGTGGGGCTCCAACGTCATCGCTTGTTTACATCGAATGACAGCCAAGACAGACACTGGGGCAGCAAAAAGTTTTCAATGCCACTCGAGTTTAGTTTGCTGAGCGAATCGCGTTTCATACGTTGCCCCTCTCCCCGTTGCAGACAGCCCTTCTGATATTTCAAAGTAGGGCAGAAGAAGAAAATAAATAAAACCAAACAAGAAATTTCTGCAGTGGGTCACTATCGACTGCATAATACTCATTCACGGTCCACGGCTAAAAATGTCGAGCAGCCGGCTGCTGCAGGCACAGTAAATTAATTATCCCATATTGGAGCTCTTCAAAATATTTAAAGCATCTACCTCTACATGACGTCTATTCCTACAGTCATTGCACATTGAAGCACATTGCAGCAAGCCAATATACTCTTTCTTTTCGCAAATAAATGTAAAAATCAGTTAGCGCAGTAGCGAAATCACTTGAGAGAGATGAGAGATGACATCTTAAAATATGTTAAAGTTCTTACTTCTTTTCCATGATAGTCAAATAGTCCCTGAAACTATAGTCAAGGCCTTAGTTTTCTTGAAATATACGCATATATTTTTTTGGAGCTGACTGTCTCTTAATATCTGACAAACCATTTCTAGATTATAAATATTTATGCCCATTTCAATTAAAAAGTACACGTAGAATCCGTACACGTAGAATATAAAGTTGCTGAAGGGACTGCCATTATAGCCAGATTCTACTGTATAAATATATTCAAATGAACTTGACAACAAACGTGTGAACACAGTTAAATTTCACTTTGTTCTAATATTTAAAATTACTTTTTAATCGGACGGATTGACGGATTGAGGTCGCCAAATATTGATTTGTGGTTTGCACTAATATAATATAATAATCAAAATATGCTATTCATGGATCTACTATGCGAGTTCAAGCTGAATCAAAGCAAGCTGACTATGCCAGTTCCTAATCAACTGTTGAGTATAGGAGAACTATAAGGTAAGTTTGAACAACTTTTTGAATGCTCATTTTCGTGTTAACATCTTGTTGCTATCTCATTGTTGACTCATTTACAGGGTATTGAAAGCCAGAAGAAAAAAGAAAACAAAGTTAACGTTATAAATATGCATGGAATATGTAATAATTTGCATGAGCCCGAAGCCAGAAGCCCAAGCCACTGCTGAACTACTTCTGAGTGAGTGAGAGGCGGAAATTTGATTATATTTTCCAAATGGTTTCTTTTCTGGCTAGTTGTGGCTGTTCGTGTTGCAATTGTTGTTGTTGTTGTTGTTGTTCTTGTTGCTTCAACTTTTAAGGCCAACAACGGCAAAACACGCCACGGACTTTCGGCTTTCTATAACAGCATGAAAACGCAGGCATTGAGGATGATGACGACGACGACGACGACGACGACGATGACGACTAGTCAAGTTTTTCTTCCATTCCTCTTCTTCCACTTTTTATTTTTTGTTTTTGCAACAGTTTGGCGGCAATACTCCTATATATATATATATATATATATGTAGGTATATGTTCCCCTTCTTGCCTACCCGATCCAGCTGTGGCTCGGCTCTGTCTGCGAGTACAAAGCGGAAAACCCACTTTGATTGGCGAGTGCTGCGTCTATTTGTGCTTTGCAATTGTAAAATGGCCCGCTTGCAGTTTGGGGGCATTAATTTATGTGATGGAGTTACTATGACTAGTTCTTCAGCAGCTCCATATTTCTAGATAAATGTCCGTAAATATTGTTCTCAGCTGCGGGCACTGCTTGGCATTTCGTAATGGTTCTAATCAAATTTTGATGAGAATATTAACTCTTTGCTAAATTATATTTAAGCTTCAAGTGCGTCTAAGTGCATATATCAAAGTACTAAGACCTTAAAGCTAGGGCGACGATTTGTAAGTAATTAATAAACTTGTGAGCGTTGGATTTCATGTATCTTATCAAGAGCTTAATTCTGGGTAATGCAACTTATATCTAATTGAATCTATCTTCAAGCGCAGTAAACAAGTCTAGTCTGCTCGCAGCTTTCCTGCGACTAATACAGATTGCTTTATGCATAATTCATAAATGTATTATTGAGGCACTTGACTTGGGTTACAAGTCAAGAATTTTGCGAAAAGCCACTCCTTGGCATAACAGCAATAGAAAATCTCATTTGTTTTTCGCTCGTTTATTTGACAGGGTTTGCGCCATAAGTAGATGTGTCACAAATAAAAAAGCAGAGAAATAACAAAAATAAAAATGAAACCAGCTTGGCTTGGCTTGACGTTGAAGGTCGAATTGAAAATGAAAATGAAAATGCGGCACACAGCAAATTGGTTTCATGTACATTTTGAATACCCTATATGGCAGGCATTGAGGGGGCATGATTAATGGCTAGATAATGCTGACAACAACTGACATAAATCAGCATAGATAGATATACATCGATAGGCAGTCGTTGATTATCTTTTACAATCGATAACTCATTTACCTCAGTTGACTATTTGCCGTGATAGTATTATCAAGTTGTCGATAACTATTATATATATCTTGAGTTAGGACTAGTCAAACTCAATTCAAGTCCGACTTCATTCGGCTATCGTTAACACCAGATATGAAAATCGTTCTAAATTCAAATGTTTTTCATTTATATGATTTACCTTAGCGCATTGACTTTCTCATAGAGCATCTGGTAGTCGGCCAGGCAACATTTTATCAACTTGTTTACTTGTTTCGTTTCTACCCAACTGATTTCTAAGGTGCTTATAAAGTCGAACCATTGTCAGAAGCCAAATAGCTGGAAGAATAAGTAGCGTAAAAAAAAAAAAAGAAAGAAAATAAGCACACATACACACCGAATGAGCGAGAGGGAAAGTAAATACGAAGAGGAAAATCAACTGATATGCTTGCGTTATGTTGTGCGCTCAGGAAAATTGGAAAATTTCTTTTCGTGCACAGCCGACAGCCCACAGCCCACATTTTTGGGCCGGGCACAGGTGTGCGTGAGTGTCCGCTATGTCCTGCGTAAGTGTGTGCGTGTGCGTCTGCATTTGAAAAGGATATGCGAGTGTTTCTAATGGCTTTCGGTTGAGAGGTCATGTCGTACATGTTCCCTATAAAATTGTTGTACAAATTCTGAGCACAGTGAAGACCTGATAATGAAATATTTTACTGTGCGCCACATTCCAAGCCAACACACAAATGAAATGAAAATCAACTAGCGATAACGCAGAAAGAGCGCGAGCGAGAGAGAGAGAGAGAGAGAGAGAGAGAGATATTTAGAATATGTGTTGAATAAGTTGATTTTATTTTATTTATTTTAGGCTAGGCAATGAATTACAACTATTCGCGTAAATATATGCGAACGATGAAAACAATTTCACCAACCAAATGAAAAAGAGAACGACAGATAGATATATCTAAAATGTAATGCGAATTCGAATTACAGAAATGTACTGAGCAAAGGTGAAATCTAGAGTAATATGGATTTCTTACAATATTTTTTGTAATGAGATATCTATATATCGTATGAGGAATGGAATATATACATATGGAAGCGATGGAGTGCGAGGGGTGGAAAAGGGAAATGATGAGGTTATTAAATATATGTATACAAGTTCAAAATGCCAGAATCAGACAGTGAATAAACATCAAGTAAGAATATTGTTAGTGTTGCCGACTGCAAAATACTCATTCACGACCCAAACGCTGTCAGATTGTGGACGAATCGGAATATACACAAATATATGCTCTAAATTTCAACTCTCTAACATCAACCGAAGCGGAATGGTTTACATTCATATAGACAGAAAGATGGACATTGCACAAACCAATATACTCATTTCACATTCGTGAATGAGTATAAATACAGAAATAACTGGAAAGCATTGGCATAATAAATTGATGCTCAATTGGGTCAATAGCAACAACAACAATCACTATATGTTGTTGCTAATGTTATTGTTGTTTCTGTTATTGTTGTTATTCAAGCAACATGGACTGGGGCTGTGGGTGGGCGGGTTAGGTAAAAAATCAAACTGAATAAATATATTGCAAATTAGGAAATATTGTTGCTTAAATGCATTTCTACTGCCTGCCTGAATAAACAAACAACTGGCAAATCGCTCCAGGCTCACAATTTTAATTATCTCTGCTTAAATAATTTGATAGAATTTACTTGATTTCAATTACTAGCCTCAAACAAATGCTTAGCAAATGTGGTAGACACTGTCGATGGCTAACACTAAAAAGATATAAAGGAATGTTCGTATTAGAGGAGGACAAAGAAAGTGTTGTGTCAATTCAAAATGTTTATCATACTGTAAATATTTTTGGGCTTTATTGATTTCTGCAAATTGGAAAATACCAAATTTTTTGCACCTGCAAACTTGAAGAATGTTGGACAAGCAAGGGCCAACTAAAAACATTAAGCGGACCTAACTCTATGTCGATAGAGGGCGTGGCATATTGGGTACAACCGCATCTCCCACAAATATAAATTGTATATATTTATAAGAATACCCTCATTTCCCCAATGCAACTTCAACAGCGCAAAATAGAGCCGTGAGAAATAGATTGAGTTGTAATCTGTCTATAAATTGGCCCATTATCTAGTTCCAACAATGTTCGGGAGAGTAACCGAGTATTACACCTTCATTGGATATATCCAAGCAGAATTTGAATAGCTGATTGCAGGCATATCCCATAAGATCGTGTGTAAGCAATGAATTTTAGTATTGTTATTACTATATTTCATTATAGCTAAGTAGACTTAGTTAAACATCGAGACCTCAACAACCTTTAGAGGCAAGATACTCTATGAAATGTAATATCTCAAGCTGGATAATAAAAATAAGAATGCTAAAGCTAATTAAGACTCTGGTGTCTCCCGCTGTCTTCTGGGACTCCAGAGGTTAAGCCACTTAACTGTCACTTAAATGAATTTCACACAGAGTGTGTTTAATATTAAGGTCAAAGGGTTATATAGTTCAGAGGGTTATGGAGCTATGTATGGACATAGGCTTATTTAAATATTTTCTTATTTATATTATTATTATTTTCTTATTTATATTATTATTATTATTATTATTATTATTATTATTATTATTATTCATATCTAAAATGTATTTCAACTTTTCTTTTTTTAAGTACACCTCGCCTTCTTTTAAAAGCAGAAAATCAACTCGAACAAGACCCCCCAACCACACAGCTGAATTTGTTTATTGATTATTGGATTTCGTGTTTATCAGATTTTGTAGTCGTGCCAATCTTCGTAGCCTCATCTGTTCTGCATTTTGCATTGATTGCTTTTCATTCCTTTTGGGCATCAATTTGTTGGCTTTGTTTATTATTTTGATTACCATTTTGTAATTCAATACGTTCTCGGCAGGGGCACAAATTGTATTCAAATATTATGTACTTAATAACTTATTGCCATTCAAAATAACAGAACATTTAAATTATTGATTTGTTGAGCCTGGCGCATTTATATTATATTAAATTATGCCATTTTACGTATGTATTTCGATATTAATGGAAATGTGAAATTAAATCGCATTATTATTATTATTATTCAACTGAATGCATAGTCATTAATTCATATTATAATATTTATAATAAAACCCAACTTTTGTTGAAAATTGTTATTCTAAGAACAGCAAATGTATTTTTTTCAATAATTCAATATTTTTATTTAGTGTTATTATTTTTAATTAATATGTATATGCATTATAAATAAAATATGTTGATTCGTATGAAAAATATAAAATAAATATTTATTATATTATTAAATGGGACTTGTGAAAATGTATGTAAGACAATGAGCTGAGTCGATATGCCCGTCGATTTGACGAAGAAAAACAGGGTAGCTGCCACCAGAGCAATCCCGACTAGAGTCTTCTTACTTGTTGTTTCATTGTAAAATGAATACAAATTAGTTTCAAAAGCAATTGCAATGGGAGCAGAGTAAAATGCATAGGTAAATGTCAAAATGTTTAACCACGATGCAGACATTGGAGGAAGAAGCAGAAGCTTCAGCGAACTTACTAATTACAAAGCTGATTAAAATTTAAGCAAGTGGATTAGTAGACGGCAAACACACACACACATACACACACACAAACACAAACAAGTCTTGGCTGTTGAATTGCGTTAAGGTGATTGCCAAGTTAATGCGACCAAAGTAATTTTTATGTATGCACGTCTATGTGTGTGAGTGTGTGCGTGTGTGTACCTGTGCGTGTACGTGTGGTTTGTGTGTGTGGTTTGCGTGCATATATAAACACACAAACACAAACCAGCGCCACGCCAGACTTTTCATAGATAAAACGCAAGCTGCTATGAGATTGCCTTAATGCCAGTCCAAACTCTAACCGATAAAGAGAAAGAGAGAAAAAGGGAGAGAGAAAGATATACGTATATACGGGTGTATGTGTGCATTTTAATTAATGGCACAGGGATACAATTTGGTAGCAAAGCTCAAAGCCAGAGACCAGTCAAGGACATCGCATGAGGGAACTTGCTTCGACAAACAAAACGGCGTCAACAACTGGGGAAATGTTGGAAAATTAAATTAATATACTATATACATATATATCAATTTTATATACATATGCATATAGTGTGTGCGCATGGGTCTCTCCTATCATATTATCCATGGGCTAACCTAACTATCGCACATATATTACTCACACCCACAAACAACACCTGATACATACTTTGATATTGGAAATTATCATTTTTCACACGCCTACGAAATTTAACCCACCTGGCATTTTAATTACCTACGTAACATTAGAGATTGGAGTTGCTGCTGCTAAAAAAACGGAAAAGTAAAACCAATAAGCTCCAGTCGCGAGGTTGCCCCACTGGAATTTCCTTGTACCCCGAATGATATGGGTTAAAACCATTGAAAATGGAAAAGCAAGGTACAATAGTTTTGGTAGATAGAGTTTCAACTATCAACTAAAAACCTTATCGAAAATCGGCTATCAAATTATAGTCTGCAAACTGCAACTGAACTTAGTTTTATGTTATATTGTTTAGTTCAAAATGGGAGCATTCACACATCGCTCTGTCATTGCTTAAAACTTTTCCAATGATGATTTTGTTTGCTTTTTACTGTGCAGCAGAACAAGTGCGAAAAAGTTTCACAAATCGCGAAAAGCGTTTAACTTTTTTTTTTCTTGTATACGGAAAATTTCGGAAAAGTGCTGATTTGCTTTGTATGAGAGGATTGCCGTGCTGTAGTAGAAAGGGCTAGGAAAGTGGGATATGGATAATGTGTGTTACATTGAGCTGCGATGCTATTTTGTATTGACCTTCATATCAAGTGGAGCAAATGGGAATTCAGATGCGGCTAGGTGGCTCCCAAAATGTGTGTTGATTAGCAGGAGAGGAGAATGCTATTAATGGGCAATGCTCTATGTCTTTCTCTCTCTTCTCCATCCATCTATATTCTGGCTGTCAATCTCAGTTTGCAACCATTTGCACAAGTTTTCAGTTGCATGTGGATGCGCCGGGAAAAACGGGAAATGAAATTTTGCGTATTCGATTCTGTGAATATATGCAGAATATATTCCTCCACGCGGGTTTTGCTTTCATTTGGTTATACGCTGAATGATTGGCAATTGTGTTCGTGAAACGAGCTGCAACTTTTCGGACAATTTCAATTTGTCTTGCACACCATGGGAATTCCACTTGAAATTCGGCATCAAAGGTTCGAATCATTCAGGATACGTTCTTTTATTTATATGTATATGCATGAATAAAAGCATTTAGAAGTATGCTATAAATATTTTACGTTCGCATATGTATACGTAACTCATACAAATTTTAAGCAATTTAAAAAGCATAAAAAAGTATTTCATCTCTAGCTCCAACGCTTAAAATCATCGAATAATATCGATTAATGATAAGCTAGTAATGGCAATTGTATACAAGAGTATAAAAGTCAAATTTCAAGTCCTTAGAGACATTAATCAAGAATATATATACTTTATGGGTTTTACCACGCCTCCTGCCTATTACACACATTTTCACAAAGCCATAATGCCCTGAATTCCCATTTTCTTCAATGACTACAGAGTATATAAGCGAATATCTAGGATAAATACATTATACTTAGTTTCCACTCTTGCCAAATGACAAATCAAGAAATCTGTTACATCAATGCTTTTAATTTAGATTATTAGAATCGCATTCATTGTCCCGGAATACGGCTGCGCTTAACAGTATAGTACAAACGTATTTGCACTGGATGTTGACTAGCTTTAATTAGCATAACGACAAATAGGTGTAATAATAATATGGAAATGTAAAGGTGACTGTAAATGTGTGCGAAATATTGAAATAATTGCAGCAATAACCGCAACATGTAGCGAATTCGGCTCGAAAGGGAATGAGAAATAATTGCCAGACAAACATTTTATAGCCCGAATATGGTTAGCTGTCGTGCATATATATAGATATAGCTTTTATATATGCATATATATATATATATATATATATATATATATATATATATATATATATATATATATATATATATGAGTTAATTTTGCAGCGCTGTGTCTCTCAGCAGTAGTAGATAAACAAGTTATAAAGTTATGGAAAACAGGCAAGAAAACTCTAGTCGGGTGCCCAACTAGAAGATCCGCTGAGCCGCAAACCATGAGAATCTTGGGGTATGCGCATTTGTGTGATTATTAAAGCAAGGAAATTCAGACTTAAATATACGACTAATCTATTATTCCGCGTGATTCGAATGCAGACCCACAAAAATATAATATTTATACTATATAAGGCAAAAAAAAAAAAAAAATAAAATAAATAATAAATAATAAAAATAATAATTCAAGGCTGTTCAAAGCCAAAATAAAATATAATAAAAATCCCAATGAAATAAAATACTCATAAATATAGAAGTAAAATTTAGTTGATGTAGATGTAGAATATACTGAATTTTGAAACACCAATTATCGATTATTTGTAAACAAACTTGATATGCGCGATCAATTCACGGATTTACAACAAATTTCAAGCCTGTAGCTCTTAAATGTTCTGAGATCAACGCGTTAATGCATATGAACAGACACGCAAGTCGTCTGATCAAGACTTTATGGAGTCTGCCACGCCTCCTTCTAACTGTTACAAGAATCCCTCACAATATGTTCTATTATAAAAGAAACAAAAGTCAAATTGGTCGACTTTATCAAGTAATTGAAGAAATGTGACACTTGTACTCGATGTGCCACCCTCGCCCTCCCCTCAGAGGGGGAGTAACGAGAGTCCACAAAAGAGATACGAGCTTTTTCGTCCGTGTCATGGTAGACTCGGTTCTTAATCTATTACGACGAGGAATTCATTTGGACTGTATTAACTATTAATTATGTTCATTAAACTAACGGTATATTTAACGCACACATTGTACTACAGCTGAGATAACATACACCTATAAACCTGTAGATATGAGCTCTGTGTGCGGTTCTTGTGCCTGTGAGAGTCAAGTTTCTGGGTTCGGAGGCAAAGCCACATTAATGATACGCCATTTGGTTTCTCGCACGCTCTCTTTATTGTGCTGTAGGACCCCAACTAGCTGGTAGTGCTCATATTTATGTCCAGAACGTATTGCCTTTCGACTGTGAGCCGTATTTGCCGGCTGCTAGGTGCTAATAAAGCAGATTTGTAGCCATCTAGTGCACAAACTATGACCAAATTATGTTCGTTTAGCTTGTGCACTCTGAACATATGTTGGTGAATTGTGTAGTAAGAGCATATCGGAGCATGTACTGAGCAATGTTTCCATTTGGCTGTGAACTAGTTCCAGCCAAATGTCGCCCTTATCAACTCAGCTCACAAATTCTTGCCCCTCTATTCATTGTTTAACTCTTTTAACTATATCTTTATGTGATGGATTTGGATTATTGAAAAACAAGATTACTGCATTTATAATCTCTATTAATTCAGTTAATTGAATTTAATTCTATATTGCTACTTTAAGCACAGAAGGAATAATATATATACTTATTTGACTTCATGATTGTGTTTAAAGATATAAAGAATCGAATTTAGTTTCCCCCCTCAATACATTCCATGCAGTGATCCTTTCATATATGCAACTACTTTAGTGAGTTGACAAAAATATTAACACAACTTCAACTATTTAGAGTTAAATCAGCTTAAATTGCAGCTAACGCAAGACACGGCCTACACAGCCCACACAAACCACACGCCCCACGCCTCCTCTTCATAAACTGCTGAACCCTAAAGAATCCAAATCCAAAGTGAAAAGTCAAGCTACTCCATTTTCGCATAGCTGGCCGTAGCTCGTAAAGCAAGCAGTAAACAAAGTTTACTGCCCCACCAACCAGCCGCCTTCAACTGCTGCCCCCTCGCCATCCCCTTGCCCTTGCCCTTACCCTTCCCCTTCTCCTTCCTCCGCCCCTTCACAGCAGCTTAAGAAAAGCTACCGCTCATTGACTTGCCGTTACAAGAAAACTTTGGCTAGCGAGTCGCAAACTAGTTGGGCGCCAGCCTGGAATGAGATGGGAAGGGAGATGGCACATAAATGTTAGAGCGAGAGGGGCACTGGGGAAAGAGAGGGAACATGAAGCGGTAATGTGCGTGTATGGATGGGTGGGTGCTTGTTGGGTGTTGCGCAAAAGTTTCCAAGAAAATATGTCTACACTTGCCGACATCCGTTTCCGATTTTAGACGCGCGTTGCTCTTGCCAGTGCGTGTAGAGACCCAGCGCCCGAGGACCGTTACGAATGCCAACACATACAACGACGTATGCTTGTGTAGCTACATTCGTATTGGTGTGCAGGACACATTCATTGTGTCTCATTTAGGGACCGGCCCGCACATTGAATGCAAATGGCGCAAATTCAAATTACAAACCAACAATTTCCGCCAAATGTGTTTCGCACTTTTCCTTTCTTCGTTAATTTTTCTATTTTCATGTACAGTTAATTGCCCATTTGATACAGCTGTGTGTGTGTGTGTGCCTTCTTTGCCATTCTTGGCTTCCTTTCAACATGGCCCACGGCTGTATTTTCTATTTATTTCATTTCATCCACTTTGAGCAGTCTCGTGACATCATTTAAAGTCAATTAGAAAAGTTTTCTCCTTATTGCTATACAAACAACTCTGCGTAAAAACTGACGACTTCGTAATACTCTATTAGCAAATATTTCCCTTGATTATTGAGTAAATAAATTTCATGTAAGTTTAAGGTGAAGCTAATTGCTGTCTTCTAAGGTAGTCTGCGGACTAGCTCAGTTTTTGGTTGTATATTTGCAAGATGATAGTCCGGACACGTGGCTGAAAAATATTTGAGAACTCACGGACTGAAACAATTATTCCTGAGCGAGTCACGCACTACAAACAAATATACTCCTACAACTATTTCAACAGATTGATAGCCTCAGATAAGCTTAAATTCTATAAATGCTCGACAAGTTTTATTTAAAATCAGTTCTTATTTAAAATCAACAAATAAATTTATTGCAAAATTAATAAATAATTTTTTCCCTTCATTTCAAATTCTATAAACGCTCGAGAATTTATGTTTAAAAACAGTTTACATTAAATATTTAACTATATATATATTTTTAAAAATTGATAAATAATTTCGCATTACTAAATGAGAATATGAAATCTGGGTATCACGATAAACGTCGGGAGACAGTCGGACTAAGAGAGGGACAGAGGAGGGAAGATGGACATTTTATAAAGTGAATATTCCCTTAGTTAACATGCGTATCAAAACTGCATTTGATATGTTAAATTTGATGTAGAGTTTTGATTTTTCGTGTATTGAACTGCCAACAAAAATCACAATCCAAAATTTGATGCGGTGTCTCATAATATAGTATGCTATATTTGCAAGACTTTCTCATTCTCTTCCTTATCACAAACTACGAAATGTGAATTGTTGAACTGAGCCAATTATTTCATTTGTTCATAAACAGAATGACGTTGGCATATTTCATTATCAAAACACCTCAATCTAGTCAATAGCAACACGAATATAGCTTTGTTAGGGCCGTCAATTCCTTTGCTTCTCTCCTTGGACAGAGGATATGAGTAAATTTACATTAATTTCAATATTTCAATATGCCACCTAAAAGGCAAGCAAGGAATAGTAAAGGAGAGCGTAAGGGGTGCTTCCGACTGCAGAATACTCATTCTCCACATATCTTATATATATATCTATGTATTCATATATATATTATATTTGGCAAATCAATAGAGGCGGATCAAGGAGGTCAAAGATAATTTAATGGCTCACTTTTGAGTGAATACAACTGTGAAACTATATTGAAACTTATATACCCGGTTTCCCAATTTAATACTCGATATATCTTTTGGATCTTGGATTCCCAACCCAACAATATATTTAAATCTTTGGCTGTCAACGCGAAAATACATTTAAAGTTTTGATAAAGCGCATTATACAAAAACCAATATACTCACTTCACTGCGTGAATGAGCATAAAAATATTAAAGAGGAAAATTTCTAATCTTCATTTTCATGGTGAAGAGAACGCAAGAGAAGAGCGGCAAAGGGAAGAGAACCCAACGAAAATTTGCATGGGTCGACATTTTCTGATTGTGTCTGTGTCCGAGGACCTACTTGTTGTTAGTGCCTGTTATACAACATAGCAGGGGCAGAGAGTAGGCGCTGGCGCTGGCTGTGAACAATGGATATGCTACATGAATGAAATGTACATCCAAATCGGGCCAATCTCTAGAAAGAGGGCGCACAAATAGGGGCGAGGCTCGGTAACAGGCTGCCATCATCAGCGTAGCATCGAATAAAAATGGGGGAAAGAAGGCGGGAAGTCTGGGAGTCGGGAGGCGGGGAGTCGCGTCTGGCGCGTTGACTTGCTGTTGTGCCTAGTTGGGCAGGTTTGCTGTCCTTGTTATACCCTCTAAGCCCAGCAACAAGGATGGCATATTGACTTTTACATACGTCTGATTGCATCAGCAATGTCCATTCGTCATCAAGCTTCTTCGGTTCTGATTTACTGTTTGCTCTCTCAATAGCCCATAATATATACAGGGTATTGCATAGTCACCCTTTCCCTATTGTAGGCGTATTGCTTAAAGGGCAATAGCAGCAGCAGCAGCAGCCGCCGCATAACAAATTTGTATATTTCGTGTTCTGTTCTTCTTCGGTTTTCCCATTTTATTTATTTTGTTTTGTTTTTGTGTTCGTTGTTGCAGTTGTTATGGAAAATAAATTGGCTGGGCTTATTTGATGCACAGGTTTCTGTCTGCTCTAGTCGAAAATAACAAGGAAGTAGTCTAGTAGTCTAGTAGACTAACTGACTGAATGCCATTTAAACCCAGATAGACTCGGACTTCCATTTACATTGCTACAAAAGGATTTTGGCGTGAGAGCCTCCTTAAGAGTTAAATATGGGCCTTATACTAATTTCCGACTAATGGGCGTTTACGTAACTATTTAAGGATTCCCAGAAATAATAAGAGCAGCATTAAACTTAGAGCTACTACTGATTTGTGGGTGTTGGGCAGACTTAAGAACTGACTTTAATGAAAACATATTCAAATTTAGTGCCTGACAGATGAGAATAGACGTTATCGTTATACTCCCTCAATGATTGAACATTTCTATTGCATTATTAAAATCTGATGAGAACAAATAACAAGACAACAAAATCCATCTAATAGTTTCCTTCGTAAGCGATATGAGTTCTATTGTCTAAAATTGTTGTTTCTGTGTCTCAGTATCGATTTGCGTGCAAATTGTTTTAATCGAATGTCCCAGAATGCCACTAGACTCCATGCTCACGTTGAACTATGGACAATTTGCATTCCTGAAAGCGATAAAGGACCTTAACGAAATCAAAGCCAGCCGAAGGACTCTGACTTTGACCCTGATTGTGCACGCATTTGGCCAAGAGCTACAATGGCAAAATATACATAAGTTTGCTCAAAAGGAAGAGAGAAATGGAAGCTTTCATGACATGAGAGAAGGAGAAACGAAAAATAACAAAAGAAAAAGCCAAAATATAATCTGTGTGCTATAAGCGAAAAGTCCTCAAGATGTCAGCAAATCTCTGCTCTGATAAAGCTCTTCTGGGGTCAATTATAAAGTCGTTTTTACACTTAAGTTGTTAATTATTATATTTTTTATATGTTGCCATAAATCAATAAATTTCAGTTGCAGATATAGGCAATGATATAATATAATATAATAGAAACACTGACTATGGGAGATTTTTCTAAATAAATTAAAGCAAACCATGTTTTTTGTTTCCAGCAGCAAAATGTGTTGGACAAAAAGAAAAAAGCAGTTCTAATTGAAAATTAAAAATGAATACATTCAAAATTTCAGTATTTATTTATTTCAGATGTGCGCTTCTGTATTTGATTCCACGTAAGCATCGATGGACATTTATATATAAAATAAATCGTTTTAATCTATTAAATGACTAACTAATCAAAATCTACAGAGATAAATGGAGCAAGTTTCCTATGTATTGATTGTCGAAATTATTTATATCATTGCAATGTTAGTAAAGACCTCTTGAACGAAGGGCATAACCACGGTAGTATAGTGGACCTATTGCCAAATGAGAAACCAGATCGGACTTATAGGAAATGCTTATTGCCCGGTAAAAAAATAACTGGTAAATTGGCTTTTGATTATTATTATTATAATATAATAATATTATATTCCGTTTAGGGCCACTTTACGGTACTGTGTGCTCTGCTACCGCAAAGGGAAGCTGTGGCGTATTAAGCACTCGTAGACAAATTCTTGAGGAGAAACGTGAAACTCAGTGTGAATACTGTTCTTCGTCGTGCAAATGCAAGTTTCGTGGTAGTAAAGCATCGATTATTGAACCGGACTGTAAACTAGTTATATATATAAGCCTCTTTCTTATGTTGATGTGCATTAATAATCCGATTTTATAAGACAGCAAATCAATTCAAATCGAAAATTCATTTTAATTACAAATTAATTAATTAATTGAAAAATTACCTTTTCACATCGATTTCATTTTCACTTTAATATTTGGGCTTTCAGTTAAACAGCTAAAACTTATCGAAAAAGAAAAAATGCATCTATGGAGCAACAAAAAATTGTGCTCCAATAGAATCCAAGAATCACTTCAAACTAAAAATATAATTTCCCCAAGAACAAATTGAGAGTGTTAGAAAGGAAACAAAATCCTCTACCAAGTGCTCCATATTCAGACATCCAATTAGCTATGAAGAAATCATTGTTACCTAACAGTAAGCAGAAATGGAGAATTCTCCACAGAGTAATCAAAAATGGTCTAAGCCTAGTGGGATGACTTAATATTTCTTGACGAAAGTAAGTTCAACTTGTTCAGAAGTGCTGGGAAGACCATGGAGTGGCGTAAACTTGATATGGACCGGAAAACAATAATTGTTGAAGTAGTTTTACAGACGACATTATGATCCAAGGTTACTATTTAAAAAGTTCTAAAAGAAACTTTGCAATAGGTGGCTAAAAAAACGGGTATTGCCGACACATTTAAACTATACAAAATCAAGCCGAAGCTTTTTTGCAATTGCCGAAAACTTTTGATATACCGCCCCAATCCCCATCAATCCCTGCATCTAAAGACACGATTACAAGAAAAGTAGCCCTAAATCGGCTCGTACGACACAACGAAAACTATAAACAATATTCCATTACCGTAACTTAACATTAACCCTTTTTTAAATTTAATTAACTTTACATATTTTATCTATTTAAATTGGAATTTATAAATTTTGGAAAATATATTACTTTATTAATCACATTTATTATTGATATTGTATTTGAACTCTCAGCTGCTACAGGCAACGAACTATCGATGGCAGATTTTATGCCTGGCGATGTTAGAATCTTGTTTATGCCCTAAGTCAATGATGAATCAGGGTATATTGGCTTTGAAAACATATATACATGTAATCATCAGTGGCACATGAGACCATAATGTGAAAAGCCCAAAGTTTTTTCAAATTTTCAATATGCTTACAAGATGTATATGCTGAAAATTTTAATTAAGATCCGACAGATTCAAGTTTTATGAATCGAAATACGATTGAATTATATTTGAATTATCCGTACTTTACACGTGTCAATGTTATCGATTAAACACGTTTCAAAAATTAGAGGATTACATTATTATTTAGAGCCGAAAACTTTTTAATTTGACTGTGTTTTGTAAGCGTAGCTTGTATACCGTAAGATCTAGAGATTTCATATGAGTGAGTACAAACATTTTGTATTTCATAGAATTTAGATACTCTCTACCTGTTTCTTTACTTTTTCAATTCAAAATATTTGTATTCCTTAGAGATTTCTCATTTGGTATACAACCTACATCTATACACATATTCCTTATTATTATTATTATAACATGTCATTATTAGATGCTGTTCAATAAAGAAAATCATTCCACAAAAACAGTTATCCATTAAAAGAGTTTCCGTAATATAAGCAGCTCTTGCCAGAGTTCAGGGTATCTCCTAGTCGAGCAGTCTCGACTAGAGCACTCTTGTTTTTATTTTGTTTTGTTTAATTGAGTTGAAAACCAGTTTTATTTGTTTGCAAGCAAAAAGCAGCACAATCATTAAAAGCAAATATAAGTTGTATGCGGCGCAGTTGCAGCGCAGCCTGAACGCTGCTGCAGCGCTCACGTTTGTGCCGTTTCGCTGCTATTTTGTCCACCTTTTTCTGCCACACATACTTTCTTGAGAAAGAGAGAGGGAGGGGAGTGAGAGAGAACACGACAGAGCGAGAGTCGAAACGCTTAAGCTTTTTTTCGTTTTTCTTATCATAATGCGATTATTTTTGGGCTGGCAAAAATAAAAGCATAGAACTTTTACGCAGACAGAGAAAGTCTTCTCTCTCTCTCTCTCCTATGCCTATCTGTGCGTCCGTCTGCCTGTTTGTCTGCCACTCTGCGTGTGTGTGCATGTGTAAGTATGCTGTGCTCAAGCTAGCGGGAGCTTTAAACTCGTTATTGCCTGCTGTTGCCATCGCTGCAGACGCTAGCGCTGGCAGCGCCGTCGCCAAGCAGCTTCTACTCGCTATCTCGCTTGCTCCCGCTGCATATTCGCTTTAGTTTCGTCGATTGCGTTGCTTTTCTTTGTTTTCTCTTCTTCTTTTTCGTTTTGTTTTTATCTTCTCTGTTCTGAATTTAGTCTGCCCTCTTTGCTTTGCTTTGCTTTGCTCTTGTTTTTGTTTTTGTTTTTATTTTGCTTTTAATTAGAAATTAGTTCTACTTCATTAAAATTACTTGTGCTCAACGATGTGCAAATTGCCGTTACTTGACCATTTCTTTTTCTTTCGATTAATTTCAGAAAACTTAAGCAACAGATATCACATTTATAGCAACAAAATGTTAAACAATGTTGCACTCACGTTCTCCAAATGCCTTTTTCATACCCAATTTATGCAAACCTCATTTCCAGCAGACAACATTTTTCATTTTGGCCAAATTGTAATATTGTGCAACAGTTTTAACCACATCTGATTACATTATGCAAAAAGAATAATCAAAAGCTTTTGCTGTTAATCCACAATTATCCATTATATAAATAATTACGCGAGAGACAATATTAATTACATATTCATGCATGCCATACACTGTGCGAAATACCACCTTCATTTAATGTTGTTTTTCTAAGCTATTTACAAACAAGTGCGAAATATCTTTTCTAGTTTCTGATCAAATACAGTGAATACCTTTCAGTCCAGTTTGACATTTATCAATTTTATTATATTTTAGCAATACTCAATAAATATTAAATGACATATCGTAAAGGCGCTCAGTGTAGATACAGTTATTTATAATTTGGCAACGCTGCAATTTCCCCTGACAATTGATGAAAGGAAAGTGCAAAATCGTAAAGAATTTGGTTTCGATTTTACATACATACATATGTACATGTATCACGTATTCATTTCACTACTTCAATAACTTTTCAAGTAAATTTGGAAGCTTTCTATCACAAATTAATCTTTTAATTGCTTTATAAGGGGCGTGTCACTCACTCACTCATACTCTTCGTCTCTCTCTCACACACAAATGGTTGCGTTTCAATAAATCAGTTAAGATCACATAATTTCATTTTTTTTTTTTTTTTTTTTTTTTTTTTTTAATTTTTTACTTTTGCATCAATAATATTTTGTATCTGTGTTGTGTGTGTGATTGTCATTTATTTATTGATAAATTTGGTGCTCCTATTTATAGGTTGTTTCCTTTTGTTGTTTTTGCTCGCTGCTCGTTAGCCCGTTCGTTTCATTTCCATACGTTTTATTTTCACGCACAGTGGCACAAACGCGTCACAAATATTCAGCACATGTTGTGCAAACTAATTGAAGCATATTCACCAATGCTAGTCACACAGTGCGTGCAAATGCCATTGCGAACGCCGACGTCGACGTCGACGTCGACATCAACGCAGCCGTTGCAGAGACGAAGAAACTAGCGCAGCGCAGCACATACACCGAATATCTGCAATAATTGTATCTGCGAACTTTTTAGACAAATATTCTTCATCTTCTTCTTCTTGCTGTTGTGGCTTTATTTTTTTACACTTTCACTCAATGTATTTATGTGAATATATATATATACACTACTTTAACAGCAATACTTACACTTGAGTGTATATGTAGGAAAGGCAATACAATTGTGACTGCCAATTTTAGCTTTTGTTTATTTACTTTTATTAGCCTTGCCCTGCGGCCGGCTATTTAGCTATTTAGTCACTTTGTTACGCACGGCTAATACTCCGCTTCATGTTTGTTTTGCCGTCGGTCTGTTTACAGCTGCTTTGGCGTTCGTGATTGTAGTGCACAAAAAATGTCGAACGAATGCCGCCATTCAGTGCCGACGAACTTCACACATTCGCGTTTTAACAGAGACTGAAACGTTTCATTGCCAAGGCGTTGCGTTACGTTGTAGACGATTGTGGCGGAACGTATGAACACGACGAAACGACCTCCCGACCAACCAAGCGACCAACCGACCGAACGACTGACAAGCATGAACGACATGACGACCGTCGCGATGGTGAGACATTTCAGAAAGACCAACGCTCCGAGTGTGGTGAATAAACATCGGGAGGTAAGCAGGCAGGCAGGCAGCTGTGCATTAGTATGAGTAAGTGAGACAGTGTTTGTGTGTATTGCGACATTGGCAGTCGCCGTGCATGTGAATACGCCATCACTTGACTGTGGGCATGTAGTTGTGGATATTTCGTTTGTTTACAGTTTTGCGTTGCTTTCTGTTGCCGCCGTTGTTTCTGTTGTTGTTCTTGTAATTTTTTTTTTCATATTTGCTTTATGTTGTTTCATTCCATTTTATTGTTTTAAATTGAGATTTGTGTGCCAAAAGCGTCGCAGCGGTGGTAGTGTGTACAATGTTGATACTGCTGCTGCTGCTGACTTTTGTCTTTGCTTTTTCATTTTGCATTTGCTGCATATAAAAATTGTTTATGGAGTGTACCAGCAACAAACAATCACAACTACAAATACAACAACAACTTTTTCCCATACATAATTTCTCTGCCTACGTGTTGCTTATAATTTTCGTTTATTTCTATTCTATTTTCTTCATTTTTGCCGTGTGACAGCTAATTGGATTATTTGGGCAAACAGGGAATGGTATGGTAATGGAACAAAGTTTTTGATTAAGTTTCAAGTTCTCCGAGCACCCACTGTACATAAACGTACGTGTGTGTGCTTGCCTGTATGTGTGCATACTTAACCCATGGCTATCGCACATTTCACATGGGCGCTCATAAACAATGTATTAAGTTAATTAGGGTTCATTTAATTTCGTTACACATGTCTACAGAGCATCAAGTTATTACCGTTATTTGCCATGTGCTGCCTGTAGTGCGGCAACGTAGCAAATCAGCCAAATTATTATTGAATGTGCATGCTCCAGTAAATCAATCGAGTCGACATTTTTATTTAAGAGAGTAAACTAAAATAGAAACGTCTTAAAGTGGATTTGTGTTTGTAGTCTTTTTAGAGTATAAAAGCCCAAATTTCCTTTGTAAAGTTTTAAACCGACATCCAAAACAGATACAGAATGTTACTGCTTAAGCTTTAATCAAATAGGCCCAATAGATTGATTGATTTTAATAAATTGATAATAATAAAACCAAAAGTCTATCCACATTTTTTTAATTACTTATGTATATCAAAATACTCTGAAAAAACTTGACTTACCCACATCAATCAATTTTTGGAAAGCGTCTATCGCTCCGACCATTCAGGAGCTATGGAAAAAACAAACAATTTGACTTTATTATCATCGAACAGTTTCAAAGTACTTGGCAATGATATAAATGGTATTTAAATATATGTATGTATTATATGAAGTAGATAAATTCTTAAAGTAGGCAGCCCACTGTACTTGCAAGCTTGTAAATATGGATGTACACACATACATGCATATGCATGTATGTATTTTGAATGTTTGTGATTCCGAACCGCAAATTCTGACACAAAATGCAACATCAATAAACGATAAATATGTATAACAGAACCAACCAACCCAGACAGGAAAAAGAAGGTAGAGAGAGAGAGAGAGACAGAGACATCCATGCACAATGCATGAACAAATATAATAGTAATAATAATAATAATAATAATAATAATAATATTTCTGTAATCAAACTACACAACTGATTGTATTATTGACAAGCCGAATGTACGATAACAGAGGATAGGGAATATCAGCGCACAGTGGAATAAATACTATGGTGTAAATAGTATTTTATTGTTTTAAAAAAATTGAAAAATAATAAATTCTACGTCCCCTGGAATCGATCCCAGGATCAAGAGCGTCACTCCTCTGCTTAAGCAAGTTGTTGCGAATCAGAAAATTCTTCATTGTTAAAGCGCCATCTAGCGAAACTAACAAAAGCAATCCAATCGCAATTGTCATTCTTATATATGTATGTATGCTAGAATGCAGGCATTCAAATGTGTGTATGTATGCGTGTGTGCACATGCATAGAAACCCGCTCGCATGCTTGAATGTACATATGTATGTACATATGTATGTGTTCTTTTCTGCTAAGCGGAATTTAATGAAACTTTCAAAATATGTGATATACTCATTCAGTTGAGTATTTCACATTATATAAAAAATGCCAACTCATCCACAATTACCTATATTTGCAACCGACCTTCAGAGGGGAGTTTGGTATTGGTAAAATGCGGAGCAGCTATACAAATTTAGTACATATAAAAATTCAATTAAATACATATTAAACTAAATACAAAATTTGGACCTCTATTTCTGAAACTTATGTTAAATCAAATCGCAAGTTTCGTAAATATATATTAGCTTTAAAAATATGTCAAAGCGGCACAACGCTTAAATAAATACATATATATGTATGTATGTGTATATGTACATGTATAATGTGTCTTATATTATCACAAAGCAAAAAACAAAACAAAAAAAAAACACAAATTTCTCATGCATAACCATAAATAGCAAATTTGATAAGCGCACATTGAACGGCGCTCTGTGAGCCGCCATTGCCACATCGTGTGTTTCGCAGAGGTGCACCAGCAACCGCAGCCGCAGCCGCTGTCGCAGTCGCTAAAGCAGCAGCAGCGCCAGCACTAATAAGAACAACAATAAGCGACAAGTGCAGAAGAGAGAGAGAAAAGAAAAAAACGACGAGCATAGCGTGTGATGCAAACGAATTTGAAGCGAGGAGAGGCAAACGACGCACTTTCAACTCTCCCACCCCCCATTATGCAGTGCTCTCGCTCTTTCTTTCACAGCCAAAGCAACGACCGAGGGCAACGGCGGCAGCAGCTTAACACAATTTATCGTTGTCAAAGTTATCGTACACTCACTCGCCGATGCGTCGTCGCATTGCCGACGCGCCGTTTACGTTGAGGCAGTCAAATTGTTTACGTCACAGGGCTTAAGACAAAGACCATATACATATATTTATTTCTTGATAAATATGTATGTATTTACTGATAGTTTTATTCTGTCATTTTTTTTTTTTTTTATTTATTTTTTTTTTTTTTTTTAAAGTGTACTATGAAAAATTTGTTTCTCTCTTAAGATTTTGTTCTGAATCTACTTTTGTTTTCACTCAATATTGCCGTGCTGCACCCACTGTGCATGGCTGGGCTACTACTTTACAATCATCACCGGCTTGGTTTTCGACGGCTTTTGCAGCTTATTTCTAGTTGCTTCATTTATGTATGTGTTATTGCCTGTGTATGTGTGTGTCTGCGTTTGCATTTGGTTTTACTTTTTTCCGTTGAAATCGAAAATGCGTGTAACTTGTGTTAATCGGCTCGCCTGAATCACGGACTGCCCCAACTAGCCTCAAACTAACCTTTAAAGTAGGCGTTACTTTATACTTTTTGCGATAACTTAAATACACATTTTCCTCCCTCTCTCTCTGTCTCTCTCTCTCTCTGTCTCTTTTGCGTTTGCTTTATACACTTATTACCAATATTGCTTGCTAGTCTCTGCTGTTGTTTGTTTTCGTTGTCAATTCGCATTGATATAAAAAACTAACAGCTTGTAGTTTTATATGTTAACCGAACAACAGCAGCGCAGGTTCGTTGACCAGCCGCCAACAAAATGGTATTTCTGCATTGAGATAACGAAAAATGGGATTGCCTCACAATGGGATTTTCAAGAATGTCCCTAATATTTATGTGCATGGCTGCATGTATTTATATATGCATGTACATACATACAGATATACCTCTATTATTGCAGTGGCCGCCGCTTTGTCAAGGTCATTCGTCTCTTTTGGCAAATTCATGTGCAAATTGAAAACAAAATCCCAAACAGAAGCTCTTCACTAATGGGCCGTTGCGCTGCTCGTACGTAGACGTAGAGGCAGAGGCAAGACAGAGACAGAGACAGAGACAGAGCCACTGACAGATGCACTAACGTGGATTAAAAATGTGTGCAGACTACAAGAGAAAAGACAACGGGGCAAACAACAAAAGCAGCGCCGCAACGAACCAACCCAGACAGATCCTGCTTACTTCCGTGCAGCCCGTCTAGCTCTCTTTCACATTGCGTTAATCTACAGGCAGCGCAATGAAAATGAAATGGAACAGCGGTAAACTACGTTTGGTGAGTAAAAAGTTTCAGCTCAAATTATGCGCATAGATTGAAGCCGCAACTGACAAAGGTTATTGTGGTTAATGTGTGTATACATGCACACATATATGTATGTGTGTGCATGCATGTATGTACATAAACACTTATGCAAGTATTGATTGTCAGCTTGCATTATAATAAATTGGCCCTTGGCATGGAATACGTGGCGCACAGTAATTAAATCAGTTGCTTTGTAATTACAGTGAGTCGCAGCTTAAGTGAACCGATGTACAAATTTATATTGTTTAAATCAAAAACATTAATTTGTATATGCATATGCAATAATATCAAACATAAAAAGAAAACATCTATTTGGAAATTTGCCTTTTATTTTAAGTAATATCTCATTTATTGAGCTTCAACTGTACTTGGCATCCCCATCCCCATCCCAATCCCCATTAATTTCTCTCATAAACAATGCAGCAATCGAAGTCTCCTATTAAAACGCACAGCCGATGTCCCTCCCAGGTGGCCGTAAGTGACAACGTTTCATTTCCGTAACGTTCCAAGCAATCATATTTTCATATTGTTTTATTTGTATTCCGTTATGAAATAATTTCTATTGTGCATTAGAATAAATTCTATTTGTGACTCATATTAAGCAGAATAGAGAATGTGTTTCTTGCCAACAAATTAAAACTAAATAAAATTGTAAACTCAAAGTAAATAAAATCCCAAACAGCGATGACGACGACGAAACGAAGTCGTCTCATAAAATGCAAATGAATATGAGAGAACAAAAACAAACTAAATAAAAATCGTCTGTGTGGGAGAGCGCTAAGTGGGGCGACAACTGCGGTCTGACTGGGACAAATGGGAGATGGGAGGCACTGAGCGCAAACACACACACATATACATATATACAATTTATATATGTATATATACGAAGATTGCCGCCAACGCAGTCAAATGTCATTTAGCGTTGCAGGCGCGCTCTGTTGGAGCTTTGAGCTACATACACAAACACACACATATATGCATATTATATGTACACACACACACAGACACACATTGGTACATTAATAGGCATGAGACATACATAGGAATGAAGCTAGCGAAAAATGTTTGAAATTCAAGCAAGTCAAAATGTTTTGCATATAAATTCGTATTTTTAGTTTTTCGCCTCGCCCCGCATTAGAGCAAAGGCAGCTTGCGCTGCTTTTCATTCATATTTCTTATTGTTGTTATTGCTGCTGCTGCTGCTGCTAGCTTTGTTTTCTTTTAGCGCTTTGGGCATTTTACTCAGACGCAGACGTATGTGTTGTTGTTGTCGTTGCTGTTCTTATAAATTATGTACAAAATGTTGTTGATATCAGTTTGAAGTGTAACGGAAGACTTTTGATGAGGAAGAAAAACAAAAACATACTTTTTAATGCACATAGGTTAGACAAAAAATTAATAAAGCAAATTACGTATATAATAATATAAACGTTAAAGCATTGCAAACTGAAAGTTAAAACTTTAAACATCTTCCCTATCTCCATCTCATTCGCACACATATGCACAGATGCCGACTTTGACTCAGCAAATACAATGAACTTGTGCAAAGGAATTGCAAGCAAAGTTGAATTCGAATGGGTGAGAAGACGAATGAGTGGAAAATATAGGGATGTCATAACTTTTTATGCTCGCTCACGGAACGAAGGGGGTATATTGGCTCGGCGCAGTGTATGTCCACATGCTGACCTCCTACATAAAGTCCGCCAAATATAGCTGTTCTTGGATCGTGGACGAGTGTATGCAGTCGGCTGCGCCCGTCAGCAGAGTTCTCACTTCTTTTTATTGGCAGCAGCAAATGAAATATTAAGCAATAAAGCACAACAAAAAGTTTTCAACTTCAAAATGTAATGCACAATCGCATACATACATACACATGTACATGTGTATGCGCATATACAGACTTGGAATAGTAGGTATGCGTATGTATATGTGTAGCTCTGCTGCAAATGTTAAAAATAGCAGTGGATAAGGTAACGGCAGCCGCAGAGAAGTCGACGTCGCCGTCTCGGTCGACGTTAACATCAAGCGTCGTCATCGTTTCTGTTGTTGGTGTTTCTTTGAACTGTGCTATGCCAGCGCTTTTTCTCTGCTGTAATCGCAGCGCAGTGAGGAACGGCGAAACAGCGGAATGGAAAGAGAGCGGGCGATCATAGTGGAGAGATAGATGAAGAGAGGCAGATAGTATTTGCAATAGATGTATGTATGTAGGTGCTGCTGGCAGAAATATTGGCATAAAACGTAGCGAAACATAAATTTATTTCTTGTATTATTCGCTTTTCTATTCATACTTGCCCAAAGGCGTATTGATTTTGTAACGTAAATCGTAACACAATGTCTCTACTGGTATCTGAGCTAACCTAACATATTGTATAAAATCTATTATCTATTATACGTTTAAAATAAAAATAATCATCAATTGTAAGTATATTTCGCATTAATTTTAGATTTGAATATATAAATCGCTGTAATAAAACAATCAGAGTATTTGGCTTTCGGCATTTTAGTACAAAAGTTCTCAATTTGTTCTATTGTTTTGCTTAACTTGATTTATGGCCTCCTTCACACACACACACACACACACACACACACACACACACACACACACACACACACACACACACACACACACACACACGCAGCACAGTGAAATCGAACTTTATTGATAGTCGCGCTGTAGCAATAAAAAGTATGGGGCGAAAGGCATATGCTGCGATGGGTGGGCGTGGTCGTTAAAGACAGAGCGCAAGATGCTGACAGATAAGTGTGTGTGTGTGTGTGTGTGTGTGTGAGTCGGCAAATTGTATGCCATGTTTATGTTTGGCACTTGCTTATGACCAAGAAACTGGCAAAGGCAGACGACCAAACGGAACGCACATGACTCGCAAAGAAAATAGATAACGGCGTAAAAGTCCTATGTAAATTGAAATTGACAAAGCCCGCAAGGTTTCACTGCTGAATGCCTTATCGCTGGGCATCAAAGTTTCCGTTGAAGAAGAGGAGAGGCAATGGAACAGTGGGAGGGGGCCGCCTTCGCTAGACGTCGCCTAAAAAAAAGGAGGTCAACAAAGCTTTGGCTTCAGCTTCAGCTTCAAAAGTCCATTAAAGAGCAAAAAGAAAAGGCGAAAAAAGAAAGAAGAAACACAAGAAAAGCGTTTGACATCGTGTAATTTGCTAAGCGTTGTGACAGCACTGCAGCGCAAGGGAGTGCGAAAGAGAAGGAGAAAGAGAAAGGGTGACGGGTAACGGGTAAAGGGTGGCAGCAGATGCGTCCATCCAAATGCGAAAGAGAACATGTTATGCGGAGAGAGGATGGAGGCGGGGGCCGGGGGCTGCTTTGCCAGACGCCAATGCCACGGCAAGAGCACATAAAAAGGCGCGCAAAATATATATGCATGTATGTATGTATGTGTATGTGTGCACATATTAAATGGCAGAGTTACAAGCTCAAAGTCGTGACTGGAACCCCAAGGCAGGTAATGCATGAAAATGACCAGCCAGTAATACCCTGTAAGCACGTGCCATTTATTTAGCCAATATCTCATCAGTTAATAAATATAACTAAGGAATGAAACAACAGAATATTAAAATATTAATTAATTATTAATGAGCTGCTTTCTAATTAACTTGAAAACTTTTATTTATATTTAGGAATTAATATTTAAATCGTACAAATTGTAAGCTTAATCACTCTCTCAATTTCACAGGGTATATCAAGCAAATTAAAGTTTGTGCAGACGCACCCAGAAAACGGCACGCACGTGCCAGGTCTTCCAGGGAGGGAAGCTGGCACCTGCCAAAAAAGCAACAAGCAAATAAATACGACTACGAAAAAACAAAGCGTCGCATGCAAATAGAAGAACGCACAAACAACAAAACGTGACGATATAACAACAAAAGTAAACAGAGAAGCATAGGATAAACGAATAAAAAAACAGTTGTCGAAATATACGTACGTACATACATATGTACAAGAACAGAGGAATATAAAAATAAAACGGTAACAAGAGCAGCGGCACCAATAACACGCTCCCTGCTTTATAACTCAGCAGCAAATGCTCGTTTCATATGCCAAAATGTTTCACTCTCATAAAGCCAGAGAGAGAACGATGAATTAGTTGGGCGGACGGGCATGTTTCAATTCGCAATCGCAATACGCACTCTGCACTAGGTGCTGCTGCTGCCTATCTCACATCATGGCTCTTCCACTTTGTCTGTGTCCCACATCTTCGACTGCGCTTCAGCAACGACGACGTTGGCGCACATATGCCGTTAAGCGCAGCATGCATGTTTTTCTCTAATGGCGGCAACGACTATAGCTACTCTCAAAGCACTAAGCAATTGCCAGCTCCACATCTCCAAACACACATACACACACACCCAAGCAAGCCGTAGCCACCTGCTGGCATTGCACAAAGCAACCAGAGCAGCGCAAAGCACAGTGCAACAGCTTGCGTAAATTAGAGATGAGCGGACAAAGAGGAGTCATAGCTGGGAAATGTATATATTGTTTATATATATATATATATATATATATATATATATATTTATATGTATGTACATACATATAATACTAAAATGCAAATTTGTTAATTTTCTATTTTAGCAGTTTTATGCTCATTTTCACTTAACACTACCATACGACATGTTCTCAGCAGCTGCTTGCCACTGTGCACATTTCTATTTGACATAATGATACTTCCACTCATCCTCAACCTGCCCATGATTTTGTCTCACTGACGTTGAGACTACTCGCTTTGTAATTATCATTACGTCATTACGTCATAAGCATGTAAATCGTCGTTGCAAATTCACATAAACCTGAGCGAGCACAAACAGAGAGAGAGAGTGAGAGAGAGAGGGCAATGCACATACACACATGCACGCACATAAATGTCAGCGTTTACCGCTATTTTGCATTTTGTTTTGATTTTAATTTGGCGCGTACTGTGAGAAAAACCTTTTGGTCATTCGCTGAATTCTTTCAGCATATGTACATATGTATGTATAAAATTTGAGTGTGTGTTAAAATGTTTGTTTCAAGTAATTATTTTTTAGAATATGCAATGAATCGCAAATGGACTGAGTCGGACAAAATGACATGCAAAAGCTTAAGCAATTAACTTAAACTTCGTCAGAACACGCGATAAAAGCTGAGCGCTCTTTTTTATCGCTCAAATGGAGCGTAAAATTGGCAGAAAATAAAAATTACGAATTGCAACGAATTGAACTTGACTAAAATGTCAGCAAGCGGTAAATGCAAATCGAAAGCTTATATGCGTGTGACAACTTTCCAATAAGAATGTGCTCGAGTACTTATGGGAGTGTGTGTGCGATTGTTGCGTTAAATAGAATGGATAAACTGCAATAAATACACGTAATTAATTGCACGTCACAAATACTCTCGCTTTCTCAGTAGTCAAGCTGAGCACACACACAAACACAATATATATATATATTTATGTGTATGCATCGGTTGAGTGCAGTGACAACACAGTGAAACAGCTGAGCGTTAGCCTAAACGGCGGCACACACACACACATGCATTCACACATAGCTTTTACATACGCACGGTCACACTGCGCTTTGTATTTGTGCGTGCGCATGTATTTGTGCTTTTAGCTAAATTGCAAAGTATAAACAGACTAAATATCTTACCGTTATTTTATGAGTGCTGCACAGCTAAATAAAGTTATCTATGTAATTAGGTTCAATTGAATTTTCAATTTTCAATGGAAAGTCGAACACCTGCCCTATTAAATTTTCAAATTATTAGGTTCTTTGATTTTGTATTTGCTTAACTCACAAGCGGTACGCTTAAGCAGCGTTAAATGTTGTCACTAAAATGCCGCATTTATATTTATTTCATATTTTAAGAAAATTTCGAGCAGAACGCGTGTATATCGCCCAACAACAAAATGAGAACTGCATTGGGAGTGCCTGCTTTGCTGGAGCAAAAAAATGTCAAATAATCGATAAGAAAATACTAAATTTGTGTAAAGAGCGGCTAAAATGGCTAAAATTTGCCAAACAGCTGTTCATGCAGTGGTAGCATTCCCATGATAATATTTAGAAGGTTGTCATTGTATGCACATTAATGTATACCGGGTTGCTCAAGACATGAGGTCATAGGTTGTATGTAAGAACAGTCTGTGCTCAAAACTGACATGTGTGTTAGGAATTAAGTCTGATATTTTTAATCGAGATGAATTTTTATGATATTACACTCTTATTTTATCGGCGTATATTTTCTAAATGGTATTCGACAACATATGTTGAGTGTGTGACGTAATGAAATAGGACGTTCGCGTTGTTTGGAATCCGAGCAGGTGGCAACGCTGTGCTTCAAGTGCATGTGAGTGTGCCTGTGTGCGTGTGTTGCAAAAAATTGTAATCGAATTAAAAGTTGAAATTATTATACCAATTGAAAAGCAACAAACGTGCTGGCCGCTTACTAGTAAACCGTTATGGCCAATCGCACGCGCAACAATACGACCAAGGTCGAAGCTCTCATCGAGAGCTGTCGCAGCGAGGGCAAATGGCTGCGCGTTATCGAGCTGACAGACGAGTTGAAAACGGGATCGCCACATAACGGTAAAATAAACGTAAACTAATTAAAAATGAAGTAAATCAATCACTAAAGTACTTAACTGCCGTACAGAGTGCTTGGCCAATTTCTTGGTGGGCGAGGCACGTCTGGAAAGCTACCTGGAGGAGCATGCCGTGGCCGCCGAGTCGACCTTTGGTCGAGCCAAAAATGGCCTGGCCGAAGCGAGACGTTATCTAAATCTGGCCTTGGGCGAGAGTGGCCAAAAGGCGGGCATAGCCTTGGATGCGTATTTGTTGCTGGCTAAACTCTGTTACGCCTGCGGCGAGTACGAGCAGAGCCTGGAGAACTTCATCAAGGCGGAGCTGAACACGCTGGCCGAGAAGGAGCTGACTCTGTAAGTAATTCCCTATTTCTGATATATAATCTGATTTATATATGTATATAAATTTGATATATGAACAGACGCAGCTTGAAGATTTTGGCCGAATCGTACGCTATTAAGGGCCTCTGCTTGGAGCAGCAGGCGCACAAGCCCACATCCAAGTTCAAGAAGGCTGAAAAGGATACAGAAATGGTAAGATCGAGATGTTCAGTCACACTACACTACACTACAAGAAAACCTTTTGACTCTAAGATTTGCTGCTTTGAGCGTGCCTCGGACTTGGGTCTGCTCTACCTGCAGGAGTACGACATCGTGAGTGGAAGCAACAGCTCCTCCAACAATTCCACTGCCGGCTCCACACTGAACGTGAATGCCGGGGTGCAGCAGTCGTCGAGCAGCTTCGCCATCAGCAGCACCATTCCGAGCAGCAGCGCCACCCTGGAGGTCAATCGCCGCATGGGCGCCATTCTGGAGACGGCGCTGCAGCGGGCGCCCATCGTTCTGATTAAGGCGGGCAAGCTGCAAGCGGCCGTCGAGAGGTATCGCATTATGCTGAATGCCATTGAGACGCGTGCGACGCAATCGTTGCGCCTGACGCTCGCCCGCCAGCTGGCTGAGGTGCTGCTCCGTGGCGTGTCGGGCACTATCTACACGCCTCCGTTCACCACCAAGTCGGGGGGTAGTACCTTGCGTGGCGGCGGGGCTGCCAAGCGGCTGTGGAAGCCACGCAAGTACACGGCCAGGCAGCAGTTCACGCCGCGCAACCAGCAGGAGGAAGTGATTCTGCTGCTGCTCATTGCCGAGGCTCTGGCTGTGCGGGACACTGTGCTGTCGCAGAGTCCGGAATTCAAGCAGGCGCGACAGCACGCCATGGGCAATGTGACGGCCGTCTACGATCTGCTGGCGCTGGCCACGATCCGCTGGGGTCTGGTGCAGTTGCTCAACGAGTCCTTCGAAAAGGCGCTCAAATTCAGCTTTGGCGAGCAGCACATCTGGCGCCAATACGGGCTGAGTCTGATGGCCGCGGAGAAGCACGCGTACGCGCTGCGTGTGCTGCAGGAGTCGATGAAGCTGACGCCGGGCGATCCGCTGCCCTGCTTGCTGGCATCGCGCATCTGCTACGAGAGCCTGGAGACGGTGAAGCAGGGGCTCGACTATGCGCAGCAAGCGCTCAAGCGGGAAGTGAAGGGTGAGTGCAGGCTGATTCACATTACTCATTTGTGCCTCTCTATCTCTCTCTCTCTCTCTCTCTCTCTCTCTCACATACATTGCAGGTCTTCGTCCGTCCCGGAGTCAGCTGTTTGTGGGCATTGGATACCAGCAGCTGGCCATACAGGCCACGCTGAAGAGCGATCGCGACAGCTACAATAAATTGGCCCTGGAGGCCTTGGAGCGCGCCGTTCAGCACGATGGCAACGATCACCTGGCCGAGTACTACCTGTCGCTGCAATACGCGCTCCTCAATCAGCTGGGCGAGGCTCTGAGCCACATTCGCTTCGCCTTGGCGCTGCGCATGGAGCATGCGCCCTGCCTGCATCTGTTCGCTCTGCTGCTGACTGCCTCGCGGCGTCCGCGCGAGGCGCTGGGCGTGGTGGAGGATGCGCTGCACGAGTTTCCCGACAATCTGCAGCTGCTGCATGTGAAGGCGCATCTCCAGCTGAATCTGGAAGATGCCGAGATGGCGCTGTCCACGGTGCAGCACATGCTCGCCGTTTGGCGGGACGTGTACGAGGCGCAGCTGGCGGGCGAGGAGGAGAAGCATTCGGATACCAAGAGCGGCATCCACTTGATTCACTCGTCGCAAATGTCCGACAAGGATTCGAGTAAGTTTTTCTCAAGCGATACCATCGCCATAGACCCCACAGCAACTCCTGCCTCTAATAATAACTTTGTATTCTGTATAAATACAAAAACACATTACCCCCACACACACATACACACATACACACATACACACATACATATATATATACTACATCTCTGTACCCAACCTCTGCGGAATGTGTCTGTCTACTTAAAAAACATTCATAAAATAACATAAAACATAATTGTAAGTCTTAATTGCGAATTAAAGAACGAAATTTATTTGACTCGAACGTCGGCTGGAACCGACGTCCTTGTACAATTGCAATAAAGATAATAGAGATTATATATATGCAGAGATTATGTAGTAGCTGCAGGAAATTTCGAATCGCTATTCAAGTCAATATTCAGGAATGATTATGCAATACTAATAGGGCGTCCGAGGACAAGATAATATTAAGTATAAATTGAAATATCCATAGATATTTAGAAGATATAAGTATAAGTATGGAGCATATTGGCTAATCCAATGATATCAAAAACATTTTGGCAATATATTGCCATATTAAAAATGAAATCAATAGATTAAACTATCAAAAATACTTTGTAAATCATAAAATGTTCGTATTTAGGCAATTTGGATTACTTATAGCGATAAATAACTATTTTTAAATATGATTCAAGTTGATTGCAAATTAATATTAACCCTCAAATATTCAATTTGTATACCATATATCTGGATATATTGTCCAAATGTTGTTCATCTTTTATTATTTCTGTGAAGAATGCTCCATATACAATTTATGAAATATTTTATTTTGATGCCTTCTTTCCTGTTTAATGTCCGATCGGCAAATAGATGCATAGATTTATATTATGCATTTTATAAAAGGACTTCAGAAATCGCAATGTAAACAATGTTTTTTAAAATTAATTTCGCATTTAGATTCTGAGGATGATTGAATTTCAATAAATCCATTCAGCAGATCGATTATAGTACAATTCGAGGAATAGAGGAATATCTCTTTGCAAATGTATAAATTGCTTCTGTTTATGCTTCTGCATTGTGGTTCTTTCTTTTCTCTTTCTCTCTCTCTCTCTCTACACTCTCTCTTCTTTCTTCTGCTTCTCGAATCTTCTCTCGTTGATATTATACCTTCTTCTGCCTTGCCTTCTCTTAAACCTCTTTGCAACCTCTCGCATGCGTTTATTCAACTTTGGGCACGTTTACTGATTGTATATACTCTTCTTCTTAACTCTGCAACTCGAGTTGGTTAATTTACAAACTGTGCATTATCAATTCATTTATAATTCTCAATGTAAACTTGTTGCAACTTTAAGATTCCGTTTATGCTGCTTCGCTGGCCGCAGTCTCGCGGGTAGAGCAGGCGCTTAGTGAGGCGGCTAGCTCGTTGAGCTCGTTCACCCAGAGGCCAGGACCACGTCGTCCCTGGATGCTGCAAATCGAGGTGGGTTATCGAGCGAGCACGACTGCATAGCTAACACTAATCCTGATAACTGCCTTCCTATAGATCTGGCTGCTGCTCGCCGACGTTTACATGCGCATCGACCAACCGAATGAGGCGCTCAATTGCATACACGAAGCCACGCAGATTTATCCGCTCTCGCATCAGATTATGTTTATGGTGAGTTGGCCTATCGTCTGTCACCTACCGCAATCAACAGCATCATATCTCTATGCAGCGCGGTCAGGTGCACGTTTATTTGGAGCAGTGGCTGGATGCGAAGCAATGCTTTCTGAATGCCGTTGCCGCCAATCCGAATCATACCGAAGCTCTGCGCGCTCTAGGCGAGACGCATTTAATACTGGGCGAGCCGCGGCTGGCTGAGAAAATGCTGAAGGATGCCGCTAAATTGGATCCCAACTGCCCAAAGATATGGCAAGTGTATAATGAATACCCCAAACTCAAGACTGCTAATTGCTCGATTGTTGCTCTTGCAGGTTCTCGCTCGGCCAGGTTATGGAAACATTAGGAGACTACAATTCATCTGCTGACTGTTTCGCCACCTCGCTGCAGTTGGAGCCGTCTTGTCCGGTGCTTCCGTTCACCTCGATACCCTTAGTCTTCGAATAGGCATTTCGCTTTCCTTTCTATATATTACACCAGAACTAACCTCAACTGAAAAGCAAAAGCAGACGAACAGAGCAATATTACTTAGTAGAAGATTGAATGATATGTATTTATGATTTGTTATCATTATTAACTTATTCCGTTGTTATTGTCAGTATTACGACAAGCATTGATGGTGTAAATCCTGTGTATGTATGTAAATTATTAGCTACTCCCATTCAAGCATGTTTGCCCGAGTCAAGTTTATATATCTATTAGGAACGGCAAATCTGTAAACAGCCCAGGCGAAATTGTATTTAACGTTAGTTCATTCCCCTGAATGTGAGGGAAATCGGGATGTTATTTATCGTAAGTTATTTATTGCATCATATATCAAATATGTGTAAACATTTGTATACCAAACTAATTATTTAGTTCCAATATTTATGTAATATATATATAATTAAATAGATGTTAAAAGGCAATTGGTTGGATTATTTTTATTTAATTTAGATAATCATGTTTATATGTTATTGTTTAACACATATTCTGCATTACTGGAGATATCGAATGAGTTTTTCATATCAATTTTTCAATTCAAATTTCCATAGATTTGCTTGCATTGCGTGCGTCAAGTTTTTTTTGGAAATTTTGTAAATAGCTGAACTTCTCTGTTTACATGTCCTTCGAAGTGCTGGCTTTCGCTTTTCATGTTCTAATTGGCACAGCTAATTTCCGGTCAGAAGTATCGGCGGAAAACCTCGAAAGAAGAAAGAAGAAGAAGGTGAAGGAGAAGGAGAAGGAAAAGCACGAAGCAAGCCAAAGTCAAAATAAAAATAACTCGACAATCGTTGCCAAGGGCAACGGGCGAGTGCCAATCAATAGAAAAGTAAACAAAACTAAATAGAAATAGGTAGAAGAGGCCACTGCAGGAGCGCAGGAATTTGGGTTTTGGGTTTACGAGCAGATTAATTAATATACCAAAAAGTTGAGTTGGAATGCAGCTCGAATTGTTGCGCCAGTTAAGAAGTTAGCGCCCAGAGCTGAGAGAGGTAAGAGTTTGGCCTGCGTCCAGAGTAGGTGATGGACGGTTGAGCAGGATGACGCCCAAGAGGAAGCGACAGGGCGTCAAAAGTCGCGCCAAGGAGCAGCACAAGCAGCTGCTCGCTGCCCTGCAGCTTGCGGATAGCTGCTGCGATATATGCCACTGCGATTGCTACAGTTCGCACAGCAGCAGCAATGCGAGTGGACGTGGGCATGCCTCAGCGTCAGCGAAAACGGAGACGCAGCTGAAGCAACTGGATCAACAGATACGCGCCTTGGAGCAAGTGCAGCGCAGCGAGGGCAGTGCCAACAGAGACGACAGCCGAGCGCGCAGTCACGGCAGGCAAATCAGCGCTTCCAAGTCCCCACTGAGTCGACGCGGCTCGGCCGAGTGCCAGACTCGCGTCTCGACAGCGTCCCGGAGCAGACGCTCCAAGAGCGCGGGCAGCCAACGTTGCCCGTCCAGGGAGGAGCCTCTGGCGGCTCGGGTCAAAGAGAAATCTTCCAAGCAGCGAACTGGCCGCACGGGCGGCCTGCGCGACTGCCAAATGCTCCAGGTGAGTTCGACTTGATTGCTGAAGAGGAAGAGCGACTGTGTGTGTGAGTCTGGCCAGTGCATCTGCAATCTCCGACATGAATGATTATGGTTCTGTATGATTATTTATTCATTTGAACAGACAGATAACTAACTACTAGTACTTGACACAGAAGTAGTTTAGTTTAATATCTCCAGATCATCATGTTTATATTTAGGGTCTCTTATATTATTTCATTTTATTATACCCTGATCCCGTTAAAAATGGGAAACCAGGGTATAATGGTTTTGTGAAAAGTATGTAACAGGCAGAAGGAGGCGTGGCAGACCCCATAAAGTATATATATTCTTGATCAGGGCGATGAGCTGAGTCGATATAGCCCTGTCCGTCTGTCCGTCCGTATGAACGCCTAGATCTCAGAAGATATAAGAGCTAGAGACTTCAAATTTTGTATGCATACTCATGTATACCATACGCAGTACAAGTTTATCTTTTTTTTCGATAACTCGTCCGATTACTTTTTTATCGCGAATAATCGATAAATTCGTTTTGTTTATTCACCGTAATTTCAATACTTTTAGACCTGGAAACTTCAGATTTGGTGTGTATATACATCTGATAAATACGCAAATTTTGTCTTTTACAGATTTTGGATACCACACCCCCTTCGCCCCCAATTTGCAAAAAACTTATTTTAAGTACTAGAGACTTGTGCTTTGGAATGTATACACATTTGCACATTATGATCACGTTCTGAAAGTTTCGTGGAGATAGTCTTACTACAAGAGAAATTATTTAATAATAAAATTCTCATAGTATTGCTCACACTGAAGTGTAGCCCAAGCGCAGTCGCTGCTTACTGCGCAGTTAACAGAGCGCATGCTTATATGTACGTGCGTGAATATCAGCTCTTTGTAGGGATCAGGTTATCTCCTAGTCGAGCAGTCTCGACTAGAGCTTCCTTACTTGTTTTTCATAGGCTTTATTCAAAACGGACCCTAATAACTGTTTTGCTAGAGTGGAAATCTTGGTTTTTGAAATAGTATTTGTTATCATTTTAGCAAGCTCAAAAGTAAAGTGATGCCAAGGAATAACAATTTCAATTTTACCTTAGTCAGTTGATTTTAAAGTTTAATATTACACGTGCATATACCATATTCTATATATATTATATGTCTTATGCTGAACTTATAGAATCTCTGGATTGGTCTGGCCATGTGGGTTGAGTATTTCGGTCGATGCGTAGAACAGGTCGAGAGTACTATTCAATTTCAATTCTAAGACTGTGGAAGATACTTTATTACCTGATCTGCCACGCCCACTTTGATTGTAGATGTGTCTTTTTTTTGTAAACAAAAACTGTGCTACCACGAGTATATATATATATATATATATATATATATATATATATATATATATATATATATATATATATATATATATATATATAGAACAGACAGATTCAGGGAACGAAAGGAAAAACAGGAGGGATAGTAACATGAATATCCACTAGCTCATTTGAAATCCCTGATTTAAATATTTATATGTTATAAATGTTATAAACCATTATCTAAAGGTAACTTCTTTGCAATTTTAATAAATTGCTGATTCGATGCACCTGGTTAAAGTTAAGCCTTAAATGCCAACAACCTGCAGACCATGTCAAGCCCTTGATTTCCACAAGGAGGATAAATTGCCCGTAGAGTACAATAAATCCAAGTCCGACTGCAGTTGCAGCTCAATGTTTTGTTTTTCCATCCCCAACATTTGAATTTTCTACAATTCACTTAAGAATTTCGCCCTCATCTCATTGCAGACTGTGTTCGGTTCACTTAGGGGCAGCGATGCCCCGACGCTGGCCATCGGCGGCAGCCGAGCCAAGTCCAAGTCGCAGGAGAACATGTCGCTGGTGCCACTGGGCCAGAAGCAGGGCCACAGCTCGCTGTGCGCCTCCATGGCCAACCTGTGCCTGGCGCCGACGGTGCGCGCTGCCTTCGAGCGAGTGCCCAGCCACGATCAGAGGATACTCAATCGGATGGCTGTGAAGCGGAGCGAACGGGCGGCGGACAAGGAGCACGCGTGGCTGGCCAGAAAGTACTGGGAGAACGAGCGGCTGGAGCGACAGCTGCTCAAGTGCGAGCAGCTGGAGGAGTATAAGCGGGCCGTGCACGACAAACAGTTCCAGGACTATCTGCTGACCAAGGCGCGGCTGCAGGCGCTGGCCGAGCGCGATCTGGCCGAGCTGCGGCGGCTGCGTGGCGCCTTGGACGCCAAGGATGCGGCGGCCAAGCAGCGCTTGGCGGCGATGCGCCTCGAGCGCGACTTGACGCTCTGCCAGCGGCGCTGCGAGGAGTCGCGTCGCAGCGAGGCGGTCAGTCTGCAGCAGGAGGAGCAGCAGCTGGACGAGACGCTGCGCAAGCGCGACACGTGCATGCGGCTCACTCAGCGACTGCGCCGTGCGGATGAGCTGCGCTCGCAGCTGCTAGAGAGCTACTTGAAGCGGCTGCAGCACGACAACCAGCTCGAGCAGCTGCACCACGAGGAGCACTGGCGCGAGCGCCAGCTATCGGAGCGCCTGAAGCGTGAGCAGCTGCAGCACGACATCCAGCGCAAGCGGCAGCAATCGCAACGCTTTGCCGACTGCCGCCAGCGCAAGCACGAGGCGCGCTTCCGCACTGCCAAGATCTCAGCCAGCCTCAGAGAGCTCGTCCGCCAGTCCGTGACGCCCGAGTCGGCCGTGGACCAGCCGTCGAGCAGCTTCTGCGCCCAGCAGCAGGCGCAGCTGGAACGCCTGCTCTTCACGCAGCGCCCGCTAAAAGACTTTCACAAGTAATTACCAAACGAGTTCCCCAAACAACTGGGAAGTAGCTGTTAAGTGTGCTATTGTTGTTATTGTATAATTAAATTCGAGAAAAACCTGCGAGTTCCACTCATCAATTCATCGATACAGCCAAAATGGAAGAGACTGCCTCATAAAGACCACAAGTACATCATAATCTGGCAGCGATGGATCAGAATGAGCAGTCGAAGTTGAGTTCTATTTATTGTTAGGGATCTCAACTATAGATACCAAAAGTCCGCTAGATTGGCAGGAAGTAGTAGAATAGTTAATTGTGAAGCGATTTCGTAGGCAAATCAAACGACAGCCGGGCCTTACCGACTGCCTAACACCCGCCTGTTGAATATATTTCTATGTATGTATTATAACTTATTGGTCTGTAGAGTGGAAGATGCATTAATATATATTATATTGGGTCACTCGAATATGGAGAACCATGTATATGCTTATATATGAATATAATATTATAACATTAGACATTTCAAACATAACATTATACATTTAAATAATATAGGATGCATAGCTTAGGGAAAGGAACATACAATATTTGTGATGCAGCACAACACATGTAGGTAGATAGATTTTACTTTAGGTTAAGTTAGGTTAGGATTCGATCCAGCGACGCTTAAATCTTTTCTCATCTACTGGTGCATCGGCTATTAGAGGATGAGAATCTAATAACTCGAGGTTTTTACGCAATTCTGGATTATCCGTTAAGGTCTTGCTCCACATCTCTGGCTCTCTTGTACCAAGCTCTCTTAGTAATCCACCTCGAGTATACCTTACACTTTAAACTCAAGAATATAATTTTCGTTTGGCCTCAGTTGTTCCTCGTTTGTCGTCAATACATAATAGTTGATCAACCTAGAGATTGTATTACCAGTAAAATGTTGGAGTTATAGCTCTTCAACAGGAAATGCTATAGATATTCCATTGTTATCCTTTTTAGTTTGGGTCATAGAGACTGTAAGACTTCAGAATATTTACTGATATTTTCTTGTGTGAATCTTGAGACGGGATCTATCTTAACGTAAGCTATGCAAAAACCGTAAAGAATATAGTTTTTAATTTTAAATTGTTATTCCCAGACCAGTTCTACTAACTTTATGTTCAGTAAATTTATGTTGGTAAATTCTAAGTTTCAAATTCACAATCTGAAATAAAAGCCATCGTCTAGAACGCAAAGATCACGTATTGGCAAATACGTGACGTGAGAGTCGCAGACAAAGGCAATAAAGCCCTGGAACCTGGGTAGGGTTGGGTTGGGTTGGGTCAACGTCTGGCTGTCTTGGTGTACCTAGCAGGAGGACACACGCCTCGATGCGTAATAATGGGCACTTTTCATACGGTATGACTAATTATGCGAGTCTGTGAAGCGGTGAAGCGGCATGCGAATAAACACTTTAGAGAAATGTCCAACGAGGTATACTATGTGATTAGCCTCGCAGTCGAGGGTGACAAGGCTATCGGAGTGCCCATCTCATCTTATCGGCAGTGAGTCAGTGGAAAAGCTCTCGAGCTATCTTCCTCTCCGCATTCCTATCTATACGAATCGCTGACCTAGGCCATTCGCCATTCGCCATTCGACGGCGGTCACTTCCCGGTGTTAAATCAAAGTTAATTGGATTAACACTTTTTCTGGCTCATAATTATGACATGTCTCGTTACTATGCCATTTTGCATTGTACTTGTTGTTGTTGTTGTTGCTGTCACGCTGTTGTTGATATTCTCTGGTCATTTTCTAATTGAAACCAATGAAAATTGTCTTTGCGAGTGAATGGGTCGGATCTTCTTCTCTGGATGCCTCGTCTTTGCTTGTTTACGATCAGACTGCCAGGCACTTGTTTTGATTAAAGGCGTTGATAGTGGAGCCGGCATATGTATATGTATGTATGTATACATCTATTTACCGGGCATACTATACATTTATTTGTATATGAGCACAAGAGTGCTCTAGTCAAGACTGCTCGACTAGAAGATACCCTGAACCCTGTTGATAATGGCATCCGCAATCCGAAATATATCAAATATGGGTATTTCCTACGGATAAATTGGATGTTTAAATTCTTTTTTGGTTTTTAAGTTACGTAAGAATAACAATAAATTATCGATAATATGGAACTGACGATGGAAGGAAGGACAGATAGACAGCCAGATGGAGAGACGGGCATGCGTAGATCGACCCGAGCTCAAAGTGTATAAGAACATATAGAATATATGGGGTCTGCCACGCCTTCTTCCCCAGCACCAAAATAGTCTGAATTCCCTTTTTTAATGAATTCAGGGTATAATAAAAATGTGTATGTGCATAGGTATACTGAGCTCTCGAAGCTCAATGAAGGCAGTCGTACTCAGATGCTCTATAAATATTGAATTTTATTGGGCCTGGGCATTTTCCGTGCTGATAAGTTTTATTTTAAAGCGGCGTTTAAGCAAAGACAATGCGGAACTTAATTGTCATTTTATTGGAAATATATTATTATTATTATTTTATTGCTCACGCTTCAAAAATAAGTGAAATAAATGTATTCACTAATCAATATTTTCACACTTTCCACTTTCCACTTTCAAGTGGAAAACATTTTGGGGCTGATACTCTGAATACTCTAGAATAAGTAAGTATTTTTACAACCTTTAGAGAGTCTACCAGTAATGAACTATGAATAGTTGGAGCTCCATTTTCAAAACTTATGATTACGTTACAATATTATTTCATAAAATAATAGAGGATATCAACAGAAAATTAATTATTATTGTATAAATTTATAAATTATATTAAATAATATTACATAAGCTATATAAGATTATAAGTGCACGATTCCTTTTTTTTAAATAAGTATATCTTAATATTTATTTATCTAATCTCGACAATTTGTTCACTTTGCATACTTTGCATTGGAGAGAATAAATCGGAATACAAAGGAATAATGCACATAGAGATCTCAGCGTATAGAAGAAACCGAAATATGAAAATGTTTCTTAAACACTTTTATTGTAGTGAATGAGCTCAGAGACTTTTCAGTATATTTTGTGGGCTATAGAGTATTATAAGTGATAAGTAAATCGCAAAACAAATTTCTTGCGAAATTGCTGGAACATTACTTGCGCTTTCTTAACGTTCTCTTTTGTATATATATTTATTATAATTTTTTCATTTTTTTTGCATGATCTGTGGCAATTATATACTTTTAATTTTCATTTATAATTATTGTATGGTATATTTTATTTTCGTACTTAATATTAATGATTTACATATATAGAAATATACACATTGATTATAGAGAAATATACAAAGATGTTTTATGAGCGATAAGAGCGCTGTTTCATAAGATTTTAAGCGTGTGCTTCCATCAAGCAACCATATATATATATATATATATATATATATATATATATATATATATATATATATATATATATATATATATATATATATATATATATTTATTCATAGTCATGTTTAGATTTATTTTGATGTTGTGAAATACTTTAAACAAATTTAATAATGATTAAAAATAGAAACTTCAATAGATTTATTTTACTTTATTTTTGATATGTTTGATAAATATATAATTTCATTATGCCTAATAAATAATTTAAGATATTTTTGTGGCTTAATTAGTTTTGGAACGTAAAATGTATTGAAATGTGCTGCATATATATATTCGTAATTCTACTTATTAGCAATTATATATATGCATGAAAAATCTAATACTTCTACCTGGCCTACTTCTACCTAGCTACAAAAGTTCGTAAATTTCAATTAACAAAATATAATTGCAAAATAATTTCAAGTGCTAATTATTATACGATTATGATGTATGATTTCTCAGAGGAGAACTCGTCTTTTATTTAAGTTGTTTTCAAACGGAAGCTGATGGCAACGAGCTCAGCTCTCAAGGTCGGCGTACTTCAGACTCATCTGCGTCTCAATCAGATTCGAGTGCTGCCTCAGTGTGTGATTGTTTAGGTTGCCAACGCTCTGGTAGGACTTGTCGCAGTAGGAGCAGGCGTAGGGCTTTTCGCCGGTGTGCACCAGGTGGTGAGAGTTCAGGTGGCCCCGTGTGAAGAAGGCCTTGTTGCACTTATCGCACTTGTAGGGCCGCTTGGACATGTCCGGATCGTGGGAGCGCATGTGGGTGCGCAGATCCGATTTGGTTGGCCACGTCTTGCCGCACACGGTGCAATCGAAGATGCGCGGCTTCGTTTCGCCAGTGTGCATACGGGCATGCGAGATCAGCTGGGTGCGCAGCACGAATCGACGATCGCACAGCTCGCAGACGAATGGCCGCTCGGTGGAGTGCAGCGATGTGAAATGATAGCGCAGGCTGTGCCGCGATGCGAAGCTCTTCGCGCACACCTCGCACTGGTAGCGCAGCCCATCGCCCAGGCCATGTACCGATATCATATGTAGCTTTAGTTGAAAGTTACGCGTGAACTTCTTATCGCACTCGGTGCACGGGCATAATGACTTTGGCGTCCTGCTGCGTTCTCCTTTCGCACTGCCTCCTGCAGTGGTCGCTGCCTTGCGTGGTGCTCTCTTTCGCTTGGGCGGCACAGACAGTCCTGTCGTACAATTCTGCTCCTCTTTCTCTTCTTCGGCGGGTTTCAATGGCTCTAGGTTACCTGGCAAATGGATGGGCGTGTTTAGCGTGGCTGCGTCCCAGGAGGCAATGGTTGTGTTCGGCTGCTCCTGATTGCCGCGAAACAAATCCGACAGATCAAGCGTACCTAGAAGGTAAGGGAAACATTCTATTTAGTATGGATCGATATTTCATATTTTATTATTTCAATATAAATATCTTCTGAGCTCTTGGCTCAATTTAAGTTACTATCGAACCCTCTGAAGATTTAGTAAACCTCTATATATACAGTCTTACCAAGGGTAGGACAGGGTGATCTCTGCTGATCGATAATCACTGTCTTTCATAGCTAAACTTAAATATTACCTAATTCACTAATATTGACCATTTCAGAATTTTTACTTATTCGCGTTTCCCTTAAAACAGTCAAATTTATGTAAACAACTTTTAATTTTGAATTTTAAAAGAGGACAACAGGACAAATAATTTGGCTTAAGGGTTGACTGCATTGAAGGGATTAACTTTTAGATTTAAATTGCACATTATCAGTTCACAATAAACCCATAGTACCTCAAAGGTCGTCTTAGCTCTTCGATGTAGTAAAGATATAGAGATCAACTGATTAATACTATCAACCTTAACGGAATTCATCAATATCTGTTAAAATGATAAATCAGATCTATAATTTATTTACTATAATTGTGCTTTTGACTTAGGAATGAAAATTGTAATTAGTTTTCTCTCTCTCTCCCTAACTCGCTCTCTCTGCCTCACTTCTAAATGACGTAATCGTGATGTGGGATATACTAAATGGATTCTATTGAAGCCTCCTGATAAGCTGATTACAATCAATTAATGCCTTCCAAATCGGATTTGATTCAAATCTGAATTTCATAGTAACATTTGTAAATTTTAGTTTGTATACAGATATGAACTACAAAGTAACTAAGAAAATTTCTAGTTTCTTAGTTAATATACTAAAGTTTAAAGTTTAAACATGAATCGCGTTTAGTTCAAGCGGATGTGGCTCTGATAATGGGCCTACGAATGCAGATTTTGCCCTTGATAAGGTTTTTTCAACAATAATTCTATTCTTGACACGTTTATTATTAGGCTAATTAATTTGATGCTGATAATTGATAATTATTCACTTCACTCACCAAAGTCAACCGGCTCCGGCAGCAATGACACCGACGTGGGCATGGGCATGGACGTGGCCATGGACATGGACATGGACATGGATTTAGCCTGCTCCAGGCATCCAACCTCCCGTTCGAGGCACTCGAGCGCATCGTCCAAGGCTTGTTCGTTTCGGGCGCGTAGAATGCGCTCCGATTCCTCGCAGCGCTGTCGGAAGTCAAGGGCGTCATGGAGCCGATGCAGGCAGAGCTGGCAGATGACATCGCTGGGCACGATCTGCAGAGTGGGCGACAGTGTGAGCAGCTGGCTGAGCAGTTGATCATTGTCGCCAATGCTGTGGCACTGCTCCGGCTGTTCCACCAGGCAGCAACGGCACACCACGAAGACCGAATGATTCAGCAGCGGGAACATAGTGCTAATACCTTGAACTGCGTCCGTCCGCACAGCTGGACCGTTGCTGGACGTCTGTGCTGCGAGCGTGTTCAATGACAACGATCAACGATCTCGATCGGAGACTGAGAAGTACTGATGCTGGTGCCGCTGTTAATGTCGATGCCGATGCCGAAGTCAATGCCGTTGCCGTTGCCGTTGCCGTTGCCGTTGCCGTAGCCATAGCCGGCTGAGGGCGCATTGATAGCCCTTGACATGGACATAGGGCGGGCGATAAGCGGCCCGAAACTGTCTGTCAATGTTTGCTAATTTACAATCAGCGCTTACTAATTGATTATTGGGATCTGAATTCGGAATCGGGTATCTATAGTAACTGCAGCAGCCTCCGCGAGTACTTGAGTCGACGTGTAACCGTCTACCTTATCGCCATGGAACCTCAGTACTGATGAACCTCTTATCGCACCGTAATATTGCCGATTTTGGTGGTCGCATCGCGGTATCTTCCAATGGACGCGAACCAAAAATAAATCACCCTCTTATCGCCCTTATCGCTCGACTATGTCGAGCTTTGTACTGAGCGGGTTTCCCGTTCTCTCCACATGACAACTTTTATTTTATTGTTGTTGCTCTCGGAAAAGGGGATGCTCGAAATGAATATATGAGTATCATGTCGGTTTTTTAAATTTGTTTGTGAGCGATCGACATGATATGCCGGCTTCTAGTTCTATATTTACTTCTTGATGTACATCTTTTGTGTTTGCTGAGATTTGTATTATTTGTATATTCTCTTGCATTATCTGCCCATACAATCGTCAGTTCGATCGATTTTAAATGCGTTTTTCTGAGAATTTCTGGCAGAGAAGGTATCCAAAATTCAAAAATATAAAAAATAATATTCGATATATATAAAATCCGGTTTCGGCGATCTCAATACAGGAATCTTTATAGTACCATAATTAGATGTTGTCTTCTTTTGTGGTATTCAAGCTATGTTTAGTCACGAAATTAAATATTCTGTATACCCTGAATCCATAAGAAATCAACTTATAATGTTTTTGTGGAAATGTATGTAAGAGACAGAAGGAGACGTGGTAGACCGAATAAAGTTCTTCGTATACGAGTGACCCATCTGGCAGCCCTATACCTTTTGACAGAGACGGGCACTATACGCCGTACAGACTCAAGGCGACCATTTGGGAGATATCATATTCAAAGAGTGATGTCCACAAATCTACTTGAACCAAATAATATGATTATTATCGACAAAATCAACAAAATTGTATTTTTCATTGATTTACAAAAAGATAACATGGGTCTGTCGAATATGGGTTGCCAGATGGGTCACTCGAATATGTATATTCTTGCTCAGGGCGACGAGATAAGTCGATTTAGTCCTGTCCGTCTTTCTTTCTGGCCGTATGTGTGAATGTGCTGATCTCAGAACCTAGAGAATTGATACTTTTATACCTCATTCATCCTTAGAGCTAGAAACTCCAAACTCCTTTTACAAAACTTAAACAATTTTGATTTTCGCTATATTTTGGGTCGCGGCCCCAAATTTGTATTTATCATATAAGCTATGTCTGAAAAACATGTTGAAATATAGTATGCCTTGAATATATATCTTTAAAATGGCTGAAATGCCAAACTACTTTTACATTCTATTGCTTGGAATTATTAGTTTCCTTACACAAAGTGGTCAGAGGATAAGTAATAAAGCACCAGTAGAAAGTGCCCGACGAGGATATATCTAAAATCTTGTGCATCCACACACACACACACACACACGTACTCAGGCACAGCTAATTACGTGCATTGAACGTGAATCGGGCACTTCCGACTGAAGAACTCTCAACTAGTTATTTATAGCAATATTGAACATTAGATATAACTAAGATAACTGCATCTCTCATTATAGAGGCTGGAAATGTATTGAACAATGAATGCGTCAACTGTAGCGCATACAGCGGATCGTGTAAAGTTAATAGAACTGGATGGGCCCCCTTTAAGATGTCGGTGCTCGACGCCGAAATAGTTCATCCCATATCCGTATTCCAGATCTCGGAGGCGGAAACCAGACTGGCTGGTTGCGTAATCGATGGCTATAAACTAACTGGTAACTCGAAAATATATTCAATACCAATATTAATGCCAATCTGAATTACTTATGGTTGTACTACAGATGAAGTAGACACATTCATTTGCTTCTGGACCCCATATTTTGGATGTCAGACTGTAGCCAGTAAGGATTATATTAACATACATCATTTCCATCACATTGCCTGCGTGCAATGCTTTAAGTATTGTCGTTGTCAGGATCGAAATAACTCTGCAGCTCATTATAATTTGGCCACTCTTGTATTTGTTTACTGCTACTACATAATTTATTTGATGTGAAATCAATATAAGTATGTGTACACCGTATACAAAAAAGCGAGTTAAAAAGATGTTTGACACTCGATAACTTAATTTTTCCATTAGTGACTGGTTTAGCCTAAAAACACAACAGTTTATTCATTACTTCTCTGTTTCTGCTTCTTAGTAATGTACATTATGTACTATATCTCTATTGATCAGAGAAAAAATCATTTTGTTACACGCATTAAGCAGCATTTGGGAGCTCTAAAACTAAATATCTCGATAATATGATGTGTGATGAAAATATCATAAGAAAACTAAAGCGTTAAACTTCATAATTCAACAAATATCTTGCCTTATCCTTATAGGAAAAATTGAAGCAAACTGTTTCTTATGCCATCATAAAAGTTTATCTGTCTTAAAAATTTGTTTTCGTTCCAGATAATTCATATCATAAATACCAAAACTTCGAATATGTTTTTCTATGTCAGTTTTGGCTATGTGCTGTTCAGTTTAATGATCAGTAAGTTAAGCTTTACACGTCATTTATCATATATAAATATAAATAACTGTATTGCGAGTGACTGAAATATGAACCTTACAGATATCAATGGTCAATTCAATACGTGTTTTGATTGCGTATTTCATATTCACAATTGTAGGCCACCCAACGACCTTTTTACATTGACATTACCTAAAAAGGATTCTGTGAAAGCTATACCGACTGCATGTGATTCGGGATGCGAATCTGCACTAGATAAGTGTATAAGGCCCAATATGAATCTAACTGGTAAGTCTCCTCGCATAGTTTTTACTCGATGCTTCAGTAAACTGAGTACATTGGCTCAAGCATATGCCCATCTTAATATCAGAGTGTCTTAAATATAGAAAATATTGAAGATTATTTATTTTTGCGTTTTAGGCATTCTGAAGGGTGTTCTGTGTTCCATTACTAAGGATAAGACCTGTGGTGTAATATCAAACAACTATAATGATGTGGGTGCTGTATGTTGGGCATGTACTGAAGCCTGTCAATGCGATCCAACTATATACTCTAAAGCTGTAAGGGAAGACCTTACATCAGTCATTTATTTGCAATCTTTTCAAATTTTACTGTATATAAGTATATAAGTATGTTTCAAGTAATCGCTATTCTCGTTTAAATATAATCGATGGAAGACATTGAAGACATGGAGCTCAAAGTTTCCAAATTTTAATTCATTTCATTTAATCTGTATCTATATCTATATCTATATCTATATCTATATCTATATCTATATCTATATCTATATCTATATCTATATCTATATCTATATCTATATCTATATCTATATCTATATCTATATCTATATCTATATCTATATCTATATCTATATCTATATCTATATCTATATCTATATCTATATCTATATCTATATCTATATCTATATCTATATCTATATCTATATCTATATCTATATCTATATCTATATCTATATCTATATCTATATCTATATCTATATCTATATCTATATCTATATCTATATCTATATCTATATCTATATCTATATCTATATCTATATCTATATCTATATCTATATCTATATCTATATCTATATCTATATCTATATCTATATCTATATCTATATCTATATCTATATCTATATCTATATCTATATCTATATCTATATCTATATCTATATCTATATCTATATCTATATCTATATCTATATCTATATCTATATCTATATCTATATCTATATCTATATCTATATCTATATCTATATCTATATCTATATCTATATCTATATCTATATCTATATCTATATCTATATCTATATCTATATCTATATCTATATCTATATCTATATCTATATCTATATCTATATCTATATCTATATCTATATCTATATCTATATCTATATCTATATCTATATCTATATCTATATCTATATCTATATCTATATCTATATCTATATCTATATCTATATCTATATCTATATCTATATCTATATCTATATCTATATCTATATCTATATCTATATCTATATCTATATCTATATCTATATCTATATCTATATCTATATCTATATCTATATCTATATCTATATCTATATCTATATCTATATCTATATCTATATCTATATCTATATCTATATCTATATCTATATCTATATCTATATCTATATCTATATCTATATCTATATCTATATCTATATCTATATCTATATCTATATCTATATCTATATCTATATCTATATCTATATCTATATCTATATCTATATCTATATCTATATCTATATCTATATCTATATCTATATTTATATATGTATATCTATATATCTATATCTAAACTCAGCAAGCTTTTGTATTCATTACAGATCCAAACATAGTTTGTCAAAATTCAATTTGAGTTAAAACTAAAAAGTTTTCATTAAAAGTATGAAAACGTTTAAAATATCTTATATTTTCTTGTTTGTTTGGCTGCATAATGGTAACTTTAGTTCCCGGTGACTGGTTAGACTATACACTATACCATATATAGGGCGACTTTTGTTTTAATAAATATCTGAGAAATCGGACGTAGAGTAATCTTTTCCTTTTTAACTGGCAGCTCCCTACAAATATTTCAATAAATATTTTTGTTGTTTCCTTGAAAAAGAAAAGCAGGAACGTTGCAATCGGAAACTACCGACTGCAGAATACTCATTCACATCCCATTAGCTTTGATTCGCCTTATCCCCTTTTGTATATATATATAGATCCCTACTTAAATATTTGCCGATTGTTTGTTTCAAATAACTAACATTTTACAGATGTGTACGGCCAATCAAATAAGTGTTTTGATTGCACTGATTATATTTCAAATTGTAAGCCCGCGAAAAATCTTGTTTTCGTCAAAAATAAAACAGCTGATGGGGGCAAAGTACAGCCAATCGGTGGCAGTAAGCCCGACGATACTCTGAATGAATGCATAGACCCTACAATGCAAATAACTGGTAACTCTGTATGGAAAGCGTATTGCAAAAAATCGACGAAATATAATCTTCGTATTTCAGATACTCTTTCAAGTGTTGCGTGCTTCCGGACCAAAGATGATACATGTGGCGTAGTAGGACCGAACGCTATTATCTATACAAGTTTGATCTGTTTTGAATGTAATTTACCCTGCAATTGCGAATCAGGATCAGATGGTGCCAGAGAGCAGGGAGTATACTTTGGAGTATTTGCAATTTTGAGTATTGTTAGTATGTTAAATAATTCTATTTAGATTTATGGTCAAATTGAAAACTGACCTGCTTTAACTCTGACAAACAAAATTTCATCTGTTGATCTAGGTCTAAGATCAACAGATCAAATTTTGTTTTTCAGAGTTAAAGCAGATAAAAGAAACAGACACAGTAATAGATATAAACTTACATTTACAATATTTTTTATATAATTGATATGTCTTCATAAATTATTAAAATAAAATATTTATTTAACTGCATGAATAGGGCTCTCTTAAGAATGTTAATTTATATTCAAAATGATGGTTAATTTCATTTTCCTGTCATGTGCTATCCAAATTCTAACTCACAATCAACTTTCTCCATGTGCAAAAGACTGCCATTACTAATTTGAATAAGTCTATTATCCCAAAAGTAAATCATATTAATTCGCACACACAAACTGTTTGAGCACGGTAAATGAACATTTATAAAGTCAAAATAATGAATAGAAAAACACTGAGAGAAGTAAAACGAGGGAGTATTGAGAGATATTGAAATATAAAGAACGAGAAGGAAATCGAACATATATCTATAATTTTTGGCTGAGTGTAGTGCGGGACTTTTATACTGATGATGTGCCCCAATCGTATTCAATCTCATTCAAAATCCAATCAACGCTTTCTTGATGCCCCAACTCATCCTCAAACACATGTGTGTATATAGTATATATGCACAAATATATATGAATATATATAAAGAGCGTCGTAAAACGCCGCTGATTGCACAGAATTAAATTCAACTATACGATTCGAAGCATCGCAGTTTACAGTAGTCGCAGATACAGATACACCTACACCTACACCTACACCTACACCTACTCAATTGAATGGGCCGTCAATCCTCGACTGAGTTGAACGTGCTTATCTGACGTTTTGTTTGCGCTATCAACACACCAACAGACCATCCAGCAGATCGCAGTCTATATATGTTAGTCCATATACGAGTACATATAATATTTTCAATACTTGTCGCACATTGCTTCTGCGTATTTTTATCACACAAACGAGCTAAGTGTGTGTGTGTGTGTGTGTATATTTTCACTGTTTGAAATAAATTATTGTTATTGTATATAATTTTTATTAAAATTTCCGCTTAAGCATCTCTCTTTCTCTCTCCCCTTCTCCGTATGTGTGAGTTTTTTTAGTCGCCAGCTCTTTCTCTATGCTACGGAATTTCATGAATTCTCACACCGATCTAATAAATTTGTCTTTTTGTCAAATCTTTAGTTCCTGACATTTAAATAATTAAATTATATTCGTCCTAAACGCTATTTTCGGCTGTGAGCTTAAAGAATTTCGAGATCTTATGAAGTCGCCAGACTCATTGCTCAAATGTTTATTTAATGATAGTCGAAGGTCTGAGTATTTGTTTAATTAGTTTCAGTTGGTATCTTAAATATCTCAATAGTGACGCTTAAGTCTGCTTTGCCTAATTATTTAATTAAGAAAAGTAAACTATTTGAGCTATTTGAAAAATCATTAAATAATATACGTTTAGTTATCGTCTGCGGTTTCGCATCTCCAGAATGCAGAATCCAGCCATAGCTTCATTAATTTTCTGTATATCTTTAATCAAGCCAAGTATCCAGAATTCTCGATTACTCTACTAATTCTTGATACTTCTAGATTTTTCAAGTTTAATTTTTGCTTTAAGATATTACATTTACAAACTGAGCTGTTTGACAATAATCAGTAGTATATACTCTTCTTTTTCTTGATTTAAGTTCTTTCTCTTGGTCTCTATATGTCTTTTTCTGCCTCTCTCGTTCTCTCCTATAATGTTCGTGTATTTTCAGCCCATTTTTTTTTTTTTTTGCAAAATTAGTGAATAAGATGCGCCTTTAGCCAAAATCGGGCAGTAAGTTGATCCGCTCCTGTTGTGCAGTGCTCTAAATCTTTTGTATTTTAAATTTTAAATTCAAGTATAAGTGAAGGGTAAAAATAAAGAAGATGCATTTATGTATATATACATATTTATGTATCTATATCAATGTAGCACGGGGAGCAACACAATTCTAGCGAAGTCTCTTCAATAAACGTTTATGGCTCAGGCGCACAATTCAAACGAAACTCTTACAAATGATAATAGACACACGCACACACCTGAGCGCGCTGATACCTACATGACACCGTTAATCAGTGTGAGAGCAAATAAAGTCCGTGCGCAGGCGCAGATGAAAGTGCTGAAGCAGCGATTAATGAGCGAAAATGCGACCTTCAGACTTGAGCGTAAGGCACAACGACTACAAATAACAAAAGCAGCAAGAAAATCAAACAGGTATAGGAAAATGCATTTTCCCAAAAATTGTAAAACCGGCACAAACCGGTGCTCAAATGCAACACCTGAAGACCAATAGATGTACAAGAGCGAGAGAGAGAGAGAGAGGTAGAGAGAGAGGGAATGAAAGAAAGCAGTTGAAACATATGCAACAGGTGAGCAGCAGCGGCAGTAGAAGAGAGAGACACAGAAAGAGAGAGACAGAGAGAGAGAGAGCGCATCTGAATGCTCTCTCATGCTTAAGCTGCTGCGCTCCCTCTCTCTCTCTCTCTCTCACTCTCATACACACACGTGCATGCCGTGCTGATACTCAGTGTAAGTCGGCTATACGGCACAACGGCACATCGGCTCAGTTTCGATAGTCAGTCCGTGTGACGGTCTCGAAGCCAACGGTCGGTCAGTCGCTCTGTCGCAACGTCGGAGGTTCGAAATTTTTTAACGCTCTATCCATATGCGAATGGATAAATATATATGTACAAATCTATACATATAATGTTATAAAAATGTCGGACAAATCAGTGCGTGTGTCTGGTATTGAATAATTGTTAATTTTAAGATACAAATATCGAAGCATATGTATATACACATATCATAAGTATCCTATGCGAAACACGAAAAAGTGCAATTGATCTGTTCCTCAAAGAGAATAAAAGGCTTACAACAATTCGCAAACGAACAACTATTGAAAATTCTACACAAATTCTAAATTCTTTTGGATATTCAACGAACGAGTGTTTCGATAACGACAAGGTGAGCTTCGTACAAACATTTATTATCATTGATTACGTTTAAGTGTGCCTAGCATCTATTTAGAGGGGGGGTGCTTGTTTTTCCCCCATTTTAATGGAGTTGAATCCTAGAGTATTGCGCGTCGGCATTTTGTTGTTCCACTGAATTCTTGAACTGCGTCGTCTACGATATCCCAAGCACAAAATTGAGCAATTGTCGTAAGGGATTAAAACAACAAATTATTTTTTCTGAAATTAAAAAAAAATAATAATATATATATATATATATGTATATATTTTTTATATACTTATGAAAAATATATATAAAGTTTTTTTTTTAATGGAAATTAATTATTTTTAAAAAATATAATAAGCAAGAAATTTGTTCATGAAAAGGAAACGAAACTTTTGCATTTCTTAATTATACAAAAATTTTCAAACTTCACTCATGCTTACATTTTAAGTACTCTGCAGAGTTTTTCGCAGTTTCTCGAATATTTTATACAAATTTTCATAACAATAGAATAATGAAACTTGCGCAATTTTATGTCCAATTGAAGAAGCAATTTTTTTCAATTATTTCTAATTTGTCTATCGCATTTTTCGACTATTCCCATTTAAAGTCTTGCCACCTGGCAACAGAGATTTCCATTCAGACTGGAGGTTTTATCAAGCTTTAATTAAATCATAGAATGCATATATAAACAAATCAAATCAAGTTTATATTCGTAGCTTTTCGAGTTATTAAATGCGATTTAAAGAAAATGAATGACAGCCTAGACGAGGTGTAATTAAACTCAACAAATGACTGTGGTTGGAGGCGAGGTGGTTGTGCATGGGGAGCAACGTTTCTTTTGCTTCTCAAAAAAACTTTGACAGGTAAATAAATGCAGTTTAATTGGAGCATAGCTACAATTACTTGGCCATTGCCAGAGTACAACACCTGAACCTCAAAGCCAGCACACACACACACACACACAAATTGGCATTAAAAAGTGAAGCGAAAAGAGTCAAGACAAGATACAAGGCAGCGAATCCAAAGCTCAATAGCTAACATTGGCCAATAGTCCAAGCACACACATATACATACACACACACACACTAGGACACACACCACAATTTTCATAAGTTTGCATTTTGAGCATACGACCCGAAAAATGATTACATAAAACTAGCCACGCACCTCAGCCGACCCGAAACGTGGCCCGATTCATTATGATCCGGTTTGCCTTTGTTGACTGTGCAATGTGAAAATATGTGTAACTTCCCCCCTCCCCGATGGGAGTTGCACAGTTAATGAAAGTTCAAGTGAAATTGCCGAAAAAACCGGTTCGCTTAGGTCGAGTTTTAATCAATTTCTGTTTGAGCAAATCCCATTATGTTCAAGGCCGACAACGTTGTGGAAATCAAAATCGAAATCGAATTCGAGATCGGGATCGAGATCGAATTGGAAAATACCAAGTGTATCATATTTTGTGCAATTCATTAAATATAGTTGAGCGGCATTTAGGTTGATTCAACTTGAAATTGATTTTGAAAATTAATGATCTATTTATTTTCATTGAGGATATTGTCAGGGCTGAGGTTAGGTAAGATTATGTTGGGTTAGGTTAGTTCAGCTAGCTTTCGTTACAGTCTTCACCTTTAACCTGGTTTTTATCATTGCTGACGATATACAATATTATGTTATTCAGATTATTATGTGACAACAACAATTTTCTAGTTTTTAACTGTTACAAAATTAGGTATCTATTAAATACTTCTTCTATTTCTTAATTCAGATTTGCTTCTGTTTGGTTTTTTGTTTTTAATATAAATTAAAATTAAATTATATCGGTTCATGTAATTTGAAACAATAATTTGATTTCCCATGAACTGAATTTCACTTCCAAATAGCAAATTTAATTTGTTTTCAGAGAGATTTACATATATAACTTTGGAACCTATTAAATTTCTACAGTCGTATAAATGTTTTATCTAACTGAAGATGGTAATCAAATTTTAAATAAACATAAATTTTCTCTCTCTTTCTCTCTCTCTTTCTGTCACTATCTTTGCTCATTCTCTAAGATCTCAATTATGCATTTAGCGATATTTAGCTGCCATTCGATTAATCGTAACTTGCACTTTCCATGGTCTAGACGTTAATTAGCCTTATCGTATGAGACTTTTACTCTCAGATTCGTTTTCCGTAGAAAATAAGCAATTATGATGGCGTTTTCCGAGCGAATAACGTCGACTTAGTAACGTATATCATCAAATCGACGGGCCAATAATAAAAAAGTAGAAGTAAAAAAAATCACATATACAAATGCTAAAAAGCAACAACTAAATAAAGAAAGAGCGAAGGAAAGAGAGAAAGAAAATAAAAGCCGCAGCCAAAGCAAAAACCGTCGAGAAATGCGGTAGAAAAAAAGAAAGTGCACTGCCGATCAGCTATACTAAGTATGTATACATATATGTATATGTATGTGGAAGTATATACACACATGTGTAGTGAATGTATGTATCTAAAGAGTGTGGAGTGTAACGGCACTTTAGAGCGCTACACAATGAGAGATTTTCTGGAACAAGAGCGCAGCGTATGGCAGCTCAATCTGAGTCAGACTTTGACTCGGCTCTCGGAGTCTGGGGCTGGCTGGGCACTTTTCCTTTCGAAAGAGTTTGCACATGAGACGCCTATTGTTTGCCGTGGAACCACTTGGAGCTCGTGCCTTATTTAACACCTTGATGGGCTCCACAATGCTGTGGATTGTCATTAGCTGCATGCCACTTGGCTTTGGAACTGGAACTACGATCGCAACTCGAACTTTGCTACTTTGTGGCGTTCGCCTTCATGTTAAATACTTTAGCAAATATTTAAACAGTTCCCAGAGCAGTTTCTGCTAATGTTTATGTTAATGCTAACGTTACTACTGTAATGTCAATCTGTTAGATTTCGCAAATTATTGAGCACTCAAGTCGCGTGCCGAATGCTGTTAATGAACAGTCGTAAAATTCCTGGTTGCGTCTTCATTGAACACTTTTCCATTAACCTGTTGAAACCAGTTTTCGTATGCTACCTATGCAGGCTGTACGATAATTCAATTCTAGGCCATTCAATCTTCTGAGGATCAGTCAAATGTCGAAAGCAATCAGTTGGGTACTACTACGAGCTACCTGCTACCTAGCAAACACAACTGTACATATTTTGGACCTAATAATATCAATGAAATGCAAGAAAACAGGATTAAGTTATTGATGTTCAGTCCCATGAAGCATTTTGAATAAAAATGCCACGATAGGGCATGTCTACAGTAATTAAGGTTGGGTCTCTGAAGGCATCGAATTTTTGTGGGCAAGTATTCCTTTTGATCTGTCTCTTGCTTTTAACAGAATCAGAGGGAATGATTGGGAATTGTGCTAAGCGAAGCAAACTTACCTGCTTCACAGATTTTAATAGACTGCACAAACAAAGAGGGCAGCTGAGTTGTTCTCTTAACTAGAGCTTTTATAGACCATGACTTAACTAATTTTACATTTTCCGCGTATTTAGTAACTAAATATGTTTGCAGAAATTCTAATCTGAGAAAAATTAATAATGATTATACCAAGCATAAACCGAAGACTCTCATTTCTTAATGCGGATAAACTACATAAATTCTTAGAATGAATTGTTCAAGAAGTTAAGATATGTTAAATATGTAATATATTTTTTAAAATGGTGCAAAATAATTGGGATTATTTAGTTTTGTAAGCTGTACAAGCATTTCAAAGAATGTGAAAACAGAAATTAAATCTATTATAATACAACATCCAATTTCTTTAATTATCAACACGATTTAGTGCCCGGAAGTGTTTGACTAGTGTTAAATGAATGGATTAAATGCGTTTTTCATTGTATTCGACTGATCGAATCAGCTGAGCTGAAGCCATTTAAGCAGCTAACAGCTGCTCTACTGACCCAAAGATTTCGAATGGGATTCGAGAAAAAAAACCCAAAAATAAAATGAGATATCAAACCGTTTTAAAAGTAGCCGATAAATCGTTAATTAATGCAAAGCCAAACAAATCAAAAAGCGAGTAGAAATAAAAAAAAATTAAATTCCAATTGAAAGCAGTTAAAGAGAGCGAACTTTAACTAGGTGTGCGTGAGTGTATGTGTATGTGTGTGTGTGTGTGTGTGTGTGGCCTAGTTCCAGGTTGTTTTTGGCTGCGCATGCGTCAGACCAAGCTGCGGGCTTGAAGTTCAGAGTCGCAGAAAGAGTAGAAAGTGTTTTCAAATTGTGTTTTTGTATTTGATTTATGCGCGTATATGTTATACGATATATATCGTATTTATACTTCTGCTCGCAGTCAACTGGGGTATCAATATGTTGCCAAGTGTTTGACGGGTGCTCAATGTTAATTTGTCAGCCTCGAAGCAAGACTAATTAAAATTCATTGCAAACAATTATTGCCACACAAATTGTAAGAAATACGAAAAGGTTGTTTGCCCGTTGCCAAAAACAACACACACATACGTGTGTATGTCTCGAATATATATATATATAAATGTGATTCAGCTTTGGAGTTGACAATTCACAATAAATAAATGTATATAAATGTATATATATAAACAGATATGTATATATATTGCTAGGCTTTTTGGCTAAGCCACGCCCACGTGTTAAGGTCAATGGAGTCTTGTGTTCTACTTGACTGACTTGACCCAAATTCAAAGCCATCCACAAGGCAAATTATTAAATCGAACTTTGATGTTAAATTTTTAATAATTTCCTTTTTTACTTTTGGTATTTCGCATTAGTGAAATCAGTATTTTTAATATGCATTAATCACTATGCATTTTGCAATCTTTTAGTATTTATACTTTGTTTGCTGATTTGTCTGCAAAACACAAAAAATACATAAAATAAAATAACAAAAGTGAAAGTTGTAGATTTTGATATTTGGTAATGGCAAACATATTGAATTAAGTATGTGTGCGGTTTTTTATTTGTGTGTTTTTTTTTTTTTTTTGCAACGCATAAATTGATTATATAAATTGTTTAAGAAGAGAGTAAAATGGAGACCGAAAGGCGTTCAGCCTGCGCCTGGGTAAGCCGCACTTATGCAATAGATTGATCACAAAATGCAGGCAAGCAACAACAACCTGCGCTCAGGCACGCATCCGAGTGCTGTGCGAATAGTTGTGGAAAGCTCCAGCTTTTACTGGATATTGGAAAATTGAACCAGCTCCATTTAAACCACATTTTATGTATTGCACTTTTCCAAAGAATTTGTTGGCGTTTTTATTACGCTTTAAGTTCATTGAGGCTCTTATAACTGTGCATTTAAGGATGTTGTTTTCGATAATAAATTATGTTCACACATGTTATGATATAATGTTTTTAGTACCATTATATACTTAGCTTATATATTACTTTTTTAAGCTATATTATTCTGACTGTCGTTAAGAATTCTGTGTATTACTTCTCAATGAATTGAATCTCTTCCTATATAAATTCTAAAGGAATAAATCAAAAATAAATTATTTTGAACAATTGCGCTCTGAATCACCTTAATCCATTCATTTTTTATACCCTGATCCCATTAAAAATGGGAAATCAGGGTATAATGGTTTTGTGAAAAGTATGTAACAGGCAGAAGGAGGCGTGGCAGACCCCATAAAGTATATATATTCTTGATCAGGGCGACGAGCTGAGTCGATATAGCCCTGTCCGTCTGTCCGTCCGTCCGTCCGTCCGTATGAACGCCTAGATCTCAGAAGATATAAGAGCTAGAGACTTCAAATTTTGTATGCATACTCATGTATACCATACGCAGTACAAGTTTGTCTTTTTTTTTCGATAACTCGTCCGATTACTTTTTTATCGCGAATAATCGATAAATTCGTTTTGTTTATTCACCGTAATTTCAATGCTTTTAGACCTGGAGACTTCAGATTTGGTGTGTATATACATCTGATCAATACGCAGATTTTGTCATTTACAGATTTTGGATACCACGCCCCCTTCGCCCCCAATTTGTAAAAAACGTATTTTAAGTACTAGAGACTTGTGCTTTAAAATGTACACACATTTGCACATTGTGATCACTTTCTGAAAGTTTCATGAAGGTAGTCCTACTACAGGAGAAATTATTCAGCAACAAAATTCTCATAGTATTGCCCACACTGCAGCGCAGCCCAAGCGCAGTCGCTGCTTACTGCGCAGTTAGCAGAGCGCGTGCTTATGCGTGCGTGAATATCAGCTCTTTGTAGGGATCAGGGTATCTCCTAGTCGAGCAGTCTCGACTAGAGCTTCCTTACTTGTTTAAGGTTAAAAATCTGCAATGACCTAAAATAATAAAAAAAAAGTCGGAGAAACGGAATATGTCAATAAGTTGGCATATCAAAAATGCGTATATATAAATGTAAACATTCTTTTAAAGAAATCATCAATATGCATAAAATCAGCAATATAAACGACACCACGTCCATACACACACACACACACATACATACACGCACGGCCATAAACAGCAAAACGTCAAAGTGCTTTGACCAAAAAATAAAAAGCGAAAAGTCAAAATAAAATCAAAATGAAAACAAAAGACTTAAGCGACAAACTCTTTTTGGGCAGACAACTTTCACGACGCTTCAAAGAATTTCTAATGAATTATTAAAAAATAGTTTACGAATGCGAAAATGTTTGCATTTTGCTCAAAAGATAATTGAAACATACACAGATATTTTGCTATAAATCAATCAGCATCGGTTGTTTGTCGACCCAGTTACCCAAATTGGCGGAAGACCCAGAAATTATGCAGAAATCGCCTTTGATGGTCGTCACATTTAAATAAGACGCTATTAAGATATTCGTTTAGATATATGTTTCCATTTATGCTAGTTTCTTGGTTTTCTTGGCACGTATTTAAGCTAAGGAACTGGTGGGAAATTCTCAAGGTGCGAACGTGTCGCACTACACAATGTCCAAGAGCCAAATTTGTTTTCGAATTGGCAAATTACAAAAGCTCAGTAAAGCGTTTTAGCCCAGCAAACAATGCAATAGCCACAGACGACATGATAACGCATTTATTTTGACATTTCATGTCAGTTGGCAGCTGATTATGAAAACTGAAACTCAAGCTGAAGTCGATGTTAAAGCTAAAGCTAAAGTTGAAGTTGAAGTTGAAGTTGAAGCTGAAGCTGACGTTTGCAACATCATTTAAATGTTCATTAATGAGCTTCGGGGATGCTGCATTTGTTATGTTGTGTGTGTTGTAAAATTTCAAATTTTGCATAATATCGGACGAGCCGGGCTCTTGGAAAGGGCTATTTTTAAACCTTAATCGCTCTAATGAGAGTTGAAAGCAAAGCGAAAAGCTGTGAACATAAATTTGATGGCATTATATATAAAATCAGCTGATATAGCTATGTCAGAAAAATCAGCATATTGCAATATAATTAATGCGACTGAAAACGAAATTGGACTCAAGTGAAAGCAGGATCAATCAAAAAGTGCGAGTGCTCTCATGTGATGAAATTATAAGTCAAATGACGTCACATAAATGCAGCTGATAAATAGCTAAAGGGAAAATTGTTGTGTAAAAACAACTATATAATGTAGAATTGCAAATATATAATTTGTTTTTGTACTGGAAGAGTAAGCAATGCAGTCAATTCACAAAGCTCAAACAGATATATTTCACTTCTTAGTGATTTTTGAATATTTATAATAGGGATTCAGGGAGTAATAATTTTTTTTTAATTTATTAAACTGACGGAAGAAGGGCCTTTAAGGCAGATATATTCTTGATCAGGATAGACGATCTGAATCAATCTAGCCGAGTCCGTCTATCCATATATATGGACTTAAACTGTAGGCTAATACAAAGCACGTTATTAAATTGATCTCGTACAATTTTGATTAAGTTATATTTTGTCTTATCTAATTCTTTAAATTCAAGGTTAGTTATAATTATAGGTAATCCGCGTCAAGTCTGCCTTTTTACAAAATTTATAAATATTAAAAAATATGTAGATCAGATCGAATTTCACTGATATCCGTCAGTAACACAAATCTAATTATAAACAAGTAAGGAAGCTCTAGTCGAGACTGCTCGACTAGGAGATACCCTGATCCCTACAAAGAGCTGATATTCACGCACTCATAAGCACGCGCTCTGCTAACTGCGCAGTAAGCAGCGACTGCGCTTGGGCTGCGCTGCAGTGTGGGCAATATTATGAGCATTTTGTTGCTGAATAATTTATCCTGTAATAAGACTATCTTCATGAAACTTTCAGAATGTGATCACAATGTGCAAATGTGTGTACATTCCAAAGCACAAGTCTCTAGTACTTAAAATACGTTTTTTTTTAATTGGGGGCGAAGGGGGCGTGTTATCCAAAATCTGTAAATGACAAAATCTGCGTATTGATCAGATGTATATACATACCAAATCTGAAGTCTCCAGGTCTAAAAGTATTGAAATTACGGTGGATAAACAAAATCAATTTATCGATTATTCGCGATAAAAAAGTAATCGGACGAGTTATCGAAAAAAAAGATAAACTTGTACTGCGTAGCTCTTATATCTTCTGAGATCTAGGCGTTCATACGGACGGACGGACGGACGGACAGACGGACAGGGCTATATCGACTCAGCTCGTCGCCCTGATCAAGAATATATATACTTTATGGGGTCTGCCACGCCTCCTTCTGCCTGTTACATACTTTTCACAAAACCATTATACCCTGATTTCCCATTTTTAATGGGATCAGGGTATAAAAACGTATGGGGAATAGCACGTGGTAGCAGCGTCTGCATTTGCTCTATATGTGTGCACACACACATTGAAATGCGTACAATCTTTCGAAGAATCGCAATTATAATTTAATTGTGCCTAAATTCTCAGCTGCAGAGAAATAGCTTTGCCTTGGTTTGAGCAAGTGCTATTAGTTTTTGAAGGCGTGAGTTCGGATGATGTGGTTAATACGTGTTTTTATTTCATCGAATTTACGAGTGTGCACTACGGATTAGTCTTTACATAGTGCGTTTCACGTTTTATGCGTTAACTATAATAAATATTATCACGTATTTGCCTTAAGCTCCCTCTCCCATTAATAAAATCCTTTCATTCAGCTCATCTTAGGGAAATCAAGAATATATATACTTTACATACTTATATACTTTACTACATACTTTTAACAAAACCATTTTACCCTGATATGCCAATTTTAATGGGATCAGAGTATAAAAGATTTGGGGCATCTCCTAGTTGACGATAATTGTTTATACTAATGTTCTTTAAAAAAAAAAAACAATATATTTATGCAAATTTTAAATAAATAATGTAATGTATTTATATTCGTTTAAGTATCCCTATTAATTTTAAAAAATTCAATCTATGTGTCAACTCTTTTATTAAATGTACAAATTCAGTAGTCAGACTGCTTCATATAATAAAGTTAGCCACAGCTGACGAATTTCTTTATTACAAGAACTTTTTGAGTAGCATTCGTCATGTGCCTGTGAAGTAAATAGTAAAATGAAGCTATCACTTGAGTCGTGCACGAAACGTGTTGCATATTTGCATAACTTTTTAACTGTTATTCTACGAATATATGTAGTATTATGGCAGCGGACAACATAGAGACTTGAGGTGCTTTGGCCCTGCTCTGAACTGTGCTGATGGACAGCGACAGAGACTCATTTGCTGGCCTTTTAACACAAATATAAATATTGCCGACGTTGGCGACTGTTGCCACACAACACTCCTTGGATGTTGATGTTTGGCGCCCAACTTGTTTATTAAATCACTTTGACATAATGAACCGCTATACCAACAACAATAGCAATAGTTGCTGCAACGGTCCAGACTGAAGCTCTAACCTTGACTGAAGCAAATTCAAAAGCCAAAAGACTTAAGTGTGCTATGGGCAATGGGCGTCTGTGTTGTAATGTGTGTTTTGTTACCATTTTTTTTTTTTCTTTTGTAAAAGTGCAGCGTCAGTTGTCGTTGAACCCGAACGAATAAAATAGAAAGTTACCAAGTGTATGGCTGCAGCTGTAGATACTCTCATATATAGATATATACAAAACATTTGGTTATTTGCTGTTAAGCGCGGCGTTTAACATGCAAATACCAAGATGAAAATTGTAAAAGGCAGAGATGATGGCCAATTACTATTGAACAGCAGAGCAATTGTATTAACATTGCTGCTAGCTTGCAACAGCCCAACAGTCCCTTGCTATTAACATTTTTATACACTCTTATTCTGTTAGTTGACAGACTCACATGTGTTTCTTATGTTTATTCATTGAAAGTGTTGTGGTTTCCTTCTTATTGTTAATGTCATCTTCATTGTGTTTTGCTTTTGTTTTTGTTTTTGTTTTTTTTCTTTTTTGCTGTGTTCATTAGGGTCGGTCTTGGGCAATTATAATGCTAATGTTCTATTCATGTCGCTCATTGAAGCTGGTTGTTCGACAAATTCATAATGCGAAATATCTATGAAACATTCTGTGTTTGGCATGAGTAATTGCTTAAACAAATTGCGCAGCAACAAATAATGTTTTCATTGTAATGAATAATATACAATATATTTAAATTTTGATTTTCTGTGGACATTTTTGGAAAAGGAATATAGGAATATATATTAATATATATACAAATTTAGAAAACATGATTTGTTCTTAAAGTAGCTGTCGTCACCGACTGCACAACTATCTTTCACAGTCTAAACACTGTTATCCCCACAACATTTGTATAAATAAAATAATAATGAAAATAACAAATTATAAAAAAATAATTTATCGCAAAATAATTCGTTTCGCCCCCGGGTGGACTCGAACCACCAACCTTTCGGTTAACAGCCGAACGCGCTAACCGATTGCGCCACGGAGGCTGCTGTCCGCTTTGTGAATTCTAACCAACTTTAGCTGAGCAGGAATTACAGCAACTAAAAAATAATCTTATAAGAAATTGTGATATGCAATACCAAAGTGAGATTGGGCAGCCGCTAAACAACGGCCTCCGTGGCGCAATCGGTTAGCGCGTTCGGCTGTTAACCGAAAGGTTGGTGGTTCGAGTCCACCCGGGGGCGGATAAAACTTTTTATTATTATTATTATTAACAGCTGTATTTATATTATTTCTATTCTCGCTTTTCACAAATCGCGTTTTACTGGCAAATCTAATTTAAAGTCATTATATAAAACTGTTGATTATATTCCCGTACTTGACTTCTATGATCACGTTAATGTGCATTACTGACTTATTTTTTGTCGTTATTTTTTTTTATTGTTATGTTTGGTTAGATGAACAAGGGCATTTATATATATTTTATTTTCTCGAATCTATTCAGACAAATAGCATACTAAAAACAATGCGTGTGTTACGCTAAGTTGAAGGTGCCGACGAACAAAGCAAAATAAACACAGTACAAATAAAAGTACAAATACAATTATGCCTACCAACCTATAACAAACCTACGTTAAGCCAATCTATGTATGTATGTACATAGGTAGCTTATAATAACAGCTCCAAACTACTTTTGCCTTAAGTCTTTCACCTTCACTAGAGTACAGCATGCACGCAATCGAGGCTCAGATGAGCTTAGCTTTTAATGCGTTTGCTTCAATTCGTTGATCTTGAATTGTCGTTGTGCGACAAAACCTAATACCTATTCACTTATATGGATAACTTCATTATACCTACATCTCAAAAACAAATTTATTTTCCATTTCATTCACAGATGACGTGCGGCATATCGTGTGTCGATAAGACACTAAACAAATCATTTTATCACCTGGGCATTTGCATAGCCAAACATCCGGGCTATTTTGTCATCATACCCGTGATGATAACGCTGCTCTGTATGACCGGGTGAGTTACTTAAAAATGCTTTATACAATTTTATATTATGATTTTTAATAATACTGATATTTTATTATGCAGCTATCAGCAGCTGAAGTACCAAATCGATCCCGAATATCTATTTTCGCCCATTAATGGCGAGGGTAAGGCCGAGCGTGCGCTTGTTGAGCAATACTTCAAAGTGAATTATACGCATCGCTTCAATGTGGGACGCATTACCAGGCCGGGTAAGTTCCAACAAGTACAGCAAGCAACCACATTCAAAGCTTGTCTATATGCACAGGGTGGGGCTTAAATGGCTGGCTATAATAGCAAAACATTGGGCAAGTGAAATGGCTCGACGGCACTAAATTAGTCATCCAATTAAAAATTGCAACACTTTTTGCACCGCGCTTATGCTTCATCTCAGTTCCCCGAAAAAGCTGTGTTGCACATCTATGTTTGACTCAGACAACATTTAGTTTCTAACATTAAAGTTCAAGTCTACAAAATCAACGAGCAGATGAAAAGTGTGGGCAACATTTGAATAGGGTCTTGAACCGCGGCAGAGTTTCTACACGCTATTAACTACACTAAATGGCTTATTAACCAAAGCCAACAACTATGGCTAGCAAACGATGTAAAATTGCCAAATGACATTGTGCCACATATAAGAGAAAAAAAACCGAGCGACTTGAGTCAGTAGCAGTTAAACGTAAACACAATAAGCTTCAAGTTGTTACCAAATCAATCAGACAATTCAATTTTTATGACAATTGAACCACATCACTAATAATTAAACTCTTTAATTCGCTCGATTGATTAACTGGAAGAATATTTATACATATATATAAATAAATATATACATATATATATATACTTAGATGGCTCACCAATAAATTTTTTCAATGAATACAAATGAAAGCAAAAAATTGCTTCCCATACCGGGAATCGAACCCGGGCCTTCTGGGTGAAAGCCAGATATCCTAGCCACTAGACCATATGGGAGACCTAATATCACAATGCACAGTAAATATGTTTTATATTTATGTGACTAAAACTACAGGCTAAAAACAGATTCCAAGATCTATTTTTAATTATGGACTAAACATATGTCAGCTAGGGCAATTTACGATTACGTATTTAACGGAAAATACCCCTTAGCAAATACCTACGTTTTCAATTTAGAGATTTGTGTATAACAAATGATTCGTAAATTCCTACAGCGTGCCTGTGGCAACACCAACGCCCAGTCACAAAGCCGTAGGTGCGCTAAGGAGGTCAATATAAGTGTGTAGTAAGAGTGTTCAATTTGGTAAAAGTTGATTTGCAAAAAAAGTAATGTACAAATAATGTTGCCCAAATTGTAAAACGTGTGCATTATGCGAAATCTCAAATCCATTTAAAGAAAACAGCAACTGAAAAAGTCATAAAAAATCATCAAAAGTAATGAGCACACAGCCAAACGTTGAGACGCTACACTATATAATACACTAAAACAGAGAAATAGCCAGAGCGTGAGTGAGCGAAATATAACATACGAAGCGAGATTAAGAAACGCTTCTTGCGAAATTTGTTGGCCGCATTCTACACAGCGCTGCACTCAATGGCAACGAGGTCTTAACTATTCAATGCTCATAAGAGCAATTTTGTATTTATAGATCTCGACTTAACCACTTAATCAAGCGTTCATTTAACATGTGCGTGTATGCGTAGCATCATTGAACTTTGGTTTTGACAATCGCAAATGCTAAGAGAAGATGCACAACTGGTCTTGTGAGTGGCGGCAGAAACAGCGGTAGCACTTGGTTGTTGGCCACAGCTGTTGCATTGGAGCTAACTGTTTATGGCAATTATCTAGACCGCATTTATTCGGTTTCGACCAGTTAGATACGCTTCGCTTGACTTGCACTTTTGGTCGTAGCTAATGTCTGTGTATTCCCGCAGATACGGAGGCGATTTCAAATGCTTCAAACTCAAATGGAGTTGCATGTTAGCAAATAAATTGTGTTGCAGTGCAACCAACTTTCGCCCGCCTGTCTCAAGAAATTAAGTATATTATTTTATGTAGCGCAACAAAACGAAGCATTATTTTATTTTTTTTTTTAATATAGTGTTTCGACGAAAAGTTATATAAATTGATTGGCACTATGAATATTGTCATGCATAGAAAATGATAAATAACACAGCTGCGCAGTTGCTCAGTTGTAGGCTTTGCACTGCTTGCACTGCTTTATACGTAGTAGTTCATTTGGCGCTTAGGTAGATTGGACTGACATCTCCCATATTGTCTAGTGGTTAGGATATCCGGCTCTCACCCGGAAGGCCCGGGTTCAATTCCCGGTATGGGAAACTTAGTTGAACAAGCAGATAGCTCTGCTGTTCGTTTTTCTTTTTTTTCATTTTTTATTTTGACAAATTATCAACTGCAGAAAATATTACCAAAAAGCAAAACTAATGAATTTTCGGTAAACTAGATTATACATTGGTCAAGTACTAGAATCGCTCAGTATGTTGTTATTTCATTTACTATTTAATTTAAAGTAATGTATATATATATATATATATAATATTTAATTTCTGTCCAGTTTTGGCTTCGTTAATTTTAAAAATCATATTTATTTATTTACAATATTAATATGAAATATGTTAGTCTCATATTTTTTTTGTTTATGTATTAAAATTTGCATTGTATTTGTAGTCAAGTATTCGCTATGTTAATACTATGTACTTACTTGTCGAAAACTCTGTAGTTTCGGATTCATCTCAAGGTTTCAGAACATTCGATAAAAAAAACTTATACTTAATAGATTGATAAGCAACTGATTAAAAAACAGCTGGACATGAAATTTGCAAAGTAGCTTATCAACAGCTGCCCTACGTGAATTATAAATAGAAAATTATCTATGCCTCTATTTCAGTCTGTCCATTTGTATATATTATAAAGCCACGAGCAAAGTTTGCTTATGTCAAAATTTGTATTAGAATTTTTACAAGTTCATTGACAAAATATTCGCGAATGGAACGTGTGGAACGTCACGTTCCATTGAGATGCTTGGCACCCACTCTTATAGCTCAGCATTAGATATACAGATATATTCAGATATATATATATAGATAATTATTTATATTTAGAATAAAATATAAAAAAAAAAATTGATAGGCATGTGTCTTCAAGATATATTATATTCGAAAGATACTTTTTATATTATCTACACACACACGCAGATATTTATTTGTATATATAGCGGGTCTGTGACTGTGACTGCTGCATTTGTTATGGCGCATTAAACACAAAACGATTTGCACAATACTCTAACAATGTGGAAGTGAATTATACGAGCGCAAATAACTAATAAAAAGATCTTTGAAAATGAAACTGATTTGAATTATTGTCACGTCGTTAGATACAAAACGAAGGCGCTGGCACTGAAGAAGGCCTAGGCAGTTTACACTGGTACGAAATAGGGTCAAACTATGATTAAATTTAAGTTTGATTGTTGTCTAGCTCTTGGCTGGCATATGCCATCTCTTCTGTTGAGAGATTTCAATCTTTAAATATTCCTTATATGATGTAATCGAGTTATTCATTTCGTTAAAGTTTCATTGAAGATCTGTATTTATTCTATATACGATATTTCTGAATTTGTTTTGAAAAATATACTCTTATAAACCTTAATCTTAAAGTGAAGATAATAAGTGCAGATGAAAAGATAGAAAAACTAGAAAACTTTACTCAAGGTTAATATGTTTTTATAAAATGGTTTTGTGGGGCCATATGTTTCAAAACATTAAGTTATCAAGTAATCAATTTTCCAAAGCCAATTTGAAACAACTTTATTAGATTTGAATTAATATTTATCTCTGTCATTTGTAGGTCGCTTTGGCCGAGTTATAGTTATACCAAAAGATGGTGACGATAATATGTTGCGAAGAGAGGTTTTTATGGAGCTACGACAGCTTGACAATCTCATACAGAACGCGTCAACGACATATGATGGCGACACATATACCTACAAGGACATTTGTGCTCGCTGGGAAAACGAGTGTTTCGAGAATGATATCTTAAACTTGGATGCTCTGATGGATGATGTGAGTGCAAATTCGTTTCTAGATAAACACTACTAAGTTCTTTCTCTCTGCAGATTGAGTCGGGCCAATTGAATTTAACATTTCCCATCATGTTTAATCCTGTGACGTGGGATGCTCACGCCTTCCCAGTATTCTTTGGTGGCACTAAACTAACCGAAGATAATTATATAATAAGCGTGCCAGCTATTCAATTAGTTTACTTTGTCACTGCTGATACAAAACGTCAAGATGCAAAGTAAGGCTCTTCCTCTGTCAAGTCGAATATATCTCCTTTAATATTGAATTCCCACATTTTAGGGGCGGTGAATGGGAAGAAACATTTTTGAGAGTCGTGGGCAAGGCTGAGGAATCGGGCATGTTCAAGCATATTTCGGTTTCCTATTTCGCCTCACGTACTCTGGATCATGAATTGGAAAAGAATACCAAGACGGTAGTGCCTTACTTTAGCTCTACCTTCCTGCTCATGGGTTTGTTTAGGTAAGTAATTTCTAGATCTAAAGCTAATAGAGTTTACATTTGTACATGGATTTTTTTATCGATTTACTTTAGCGTCATCACTTGCATGATGGGTGATGCGGTCCGGTCGAAACCTTTTCTCGGTCTGATGGGCAATATCTCAGCCATAATGGCCACTTTGGCTGCTTTTGGCTTGGCCATGTACTGCGGCATCGAGTTCATTGGAATTAATTTAGCAGCACCCTTTCTAATGATTGGTAAGTCCTGAACCATATTGAAAATTTGACATGTACTTGAATTTGATTTATTCGATTCTAGGCATTGGCATCGATGATACGTTTGTCATGTTGGCTGGCTGGCGACGCACTCCGGCCAAGATGCCCGTCCATGAGCGTATGGGGCATATGATGTCCGAGGCAGCCGTTTCGATAACGATTACCTCAGTCACAGACTTTATTTCTTTCCTGATTGGCATCATCAGCCCCTTTCGCTCGGTTAAGATCTTTTGCACCTACTCTGTGTTTGCTGTCTGCTTCACATTCATGTGGCACGTTACTTTCTTTGCCGCCTGCATGGCTATATCTGGGTACAGGGAACGTAAGAATCTTCATGCTATCTTTGGTTGCAAAGTGAAGCCCATGTCGGTGGCTATTAAAGGTAAGAGGAGGTATCTAGAAATTGTTTGGTTTGGATTTTTAAATTATTAATAAGATTTGCGGAATTTAGCTATAAGTTAGGGATAAAAGAAGAAGCTTACTTTTCGAACTCATCTCGAGATGAGTACCTATCAAATAGCTACTCGAATCTACCAAAGAAGTCCAGAAGAGATATTGTTTATCGTTTAGTAATGCTTGAGACATTTGCTTCAGAAAGATTCTTAGTTTACTACAATTTTCAAGTACAACATTTTCCACTTATTTTTTTGATATAGATATGGACGTATGTATATCTAAGTTATGTAGTCAGTTCCAATTAGTCACCACATCATCGTTCTTGATCTTTTACTCAGTCTACAATTAAATTCAACTGCGCTCAACTGATGACAAAAGTTGGTTGGCTATAACAAGGCCCACTTGTTGGCCTGGCTAGTTGGCCCGAACAACCGGCTCAGTGCCAAGCTTAGAGAGAATGAAATTAATTTAGTCGACCAACTACCAGCTGAGACATGAACTTGATCATGAGACTAAAACCAAACTAGTCGCGGCTAAGAAGAACGTCGATAGCAATCCGCGGAATTGAGGTCAATGGCAACTGGACTAAAGCGACTTTTCTCTAATTTTACAGAGAAACGCAACTTCCTCTACAAGGCAATCATGGCTGGCGGTATCGATCCCAATGATCCAGATAATCCCATCGACAACAAGGACCACATGCTCATGGCCTTCTTCAAGGACAAACTGGCTGCTGTCATCAACAACAAATGGTGCAAGATAATTATTATTTTCGCCTTCGCCAGCTATCTAGCTGGAGCTTGCTATGGAGTCACACAAATCAAAGAGGGGCTGGAGAGGCGTAAATTGTCGCGGGAGGATTCGTATTCTGTTGAGTTTTTCGATCGTGAAGACGATTACTATCGCGAATTTCCTTACAGAATGCAGGTAGGTCTTTCGTCAACACTTAAGGCGCTCAAAACTTCTAATCCCATAAATCCCGTTGCAGGTTATTATTGCGGGTCCTTTGAATTACTCGGATCCCGAAGTACAAGACCAAATAGAGAATTTGACCAGAACTTTAGAGCACACCTCATATGTAACCTCTTCATTATATACTGAATCATGGTTGCGCTCGTTTCTCTCGTTCATGGAACGCAACAGTGATTACCTGAATGAGACGATCGATGATGAACAATCTTTTATTGATGCAGTCAAGGACCACTGGCTGTTCCCTGGCAATCCCTTCTCATTGGATGTGCGTCTAAATCAGGATGAAACACAGATCATTGCCTCGAGATTCCTTATACAGGCTGTCAATATTACGGATACGAATCATGAAAAGGAAATGGTGCGAGATTTGAGGAAAATATGCAAGGACTCACCGTTGAATGCATCCATCTTTCATCCATACTTTGTGTTCTTCGATCAATTTGAGCTGGTTCGTCCCGTTTCACTGCAGGCCATGGTCATTGGTGCGATCATTATGATGATCATTTCATTCATCTTCATTCCCAATATCCTCTGCTCGTTATGGGTAGCCTTTTCCGTCATATCAATTGAGCTGGGCGTCGCTGGCTATATGGCCTTGTGGGATGTCAATCTGGACTCGATATCTATGATTAATCTGATCATGTGCATTGGCTTCTCTGTGGACTTTACCGCCCACATCTGCTACACTTATATGTCGTCGAAGAAGCGCAGTCCTAAGGCGCGGGTACGTGAGGCACTTCATTCGCTCGGATTGCCCATTGTGCAGGGCTCCAGCTCCACTATCTTGGGCATTATAGCTCTATTACTGGCACAGAGCTATATCTTTCTGGTATTCTTCAAAATGGTTTTCCTTGTCATCTTCTTTGGCGCTATGCATGGACTGTTCTTGCTGCCTGTGTTGCTGTCCCTCTTCGGACCAGGCTCTTGGCTGACCTGGACTGGTCGTGACGATGGCTCCGAAGAGGAGATGGATGACAGTGCGGATGACATGAAGCTTGCAAATGTAATGGAGAAACCCTTTGCGCAGTCCTACTACATGCAGTATCCCAGCATGGGGCTGAACGGACCTTATGCCTATGGCTCCAAGGGTTTCCTGGGTGCTCCCTATAAGGCCTACGGCGGCGATGAGAAGGATCAGGGTCTGGGTACCTCCGGCGAAGACTCATCGGAGAGCAGCTCTAGTCGCTCACAGCGACGCCAGCAGCTGGCAAATAATGCCGCTGCCGCCGAGAAAGGCTGGCGGCAATCCAGCTATCAGAATATTTATGGCAGTGGCGCTGCCCAGTTCCAGCCACAGCCCGATCTCTATGGCCAGCAGGTGTCTGCGGCCGAGTGGCGACAGCGGCTCGATGCCCATGAGCAGCAGCATCAGCGGAATAAGCAGCGACGCAATCCCTATGAGAACTACGACCAGGACATGCAACGGCCAATTCGTCGCAATTCCCATGGGGACGTCCTCGATCTCCGCACGCCCACGCCCAACTCGTCGCTGGACGAGCGAATGAGGCGTCAATACCAGCAGGCACTTAGCGCCGGCAGCGGCGACGACAGCAGCTATCGCCAACAGTCCGAGCAGAGTCCAGCTCCACTGGCCAACAGCTCGGCGAAACGCTATCACCGCCGTCGCTCGTCGGAGGACTCGACGCGCTTTCATCAACGCTGGCCGGCTAACATCGAGGAGCGTCGTGCTAGGCGCGCCCATTCGCCTACTCAGCGACATTCGCAATCGCATTCGTATACAGAAACTGCCGCAGTTGCCGCCAACTTCGCCCATCGCTCCTCCTCGCATCACAATCTCTACCAGCAAAGCAGCAAGGTCACGCATCAGCCGCCCACATATCAATATGGGGATTACTAACATTTCTTCAACTCAAGCAGGAAGTCGAGAGATGGAACTTGCTATTGGATGACATATAATGAACAAACATAGTTAAGCATAGTCTAAACAATTTACCTAAGCCACTCTTATAAATATATATATACATATATATAAATATTACTTCATTTCAATTAGCTTTCAAGTAGTTGCTGTGCCTATGCTATATTTATAAATTTCAGAGACTATCTTAAAACCCCTTTTATACTTTCATGTTTTTAAATCTCTTCAAAATTATCTTCGAAAGTTTCCTAACAATAACTGAGGATTTATATTCTTGAGATGATTTGAGCACTTCTAAATATAACTGGATAGTCTTTGAGCGTTTATTAATGTTTTTTGAATTCGTTAAGTATTTATTTAGAGTGCCTTCAAGTAATTTTTTAGAATTACTGAAAATTATCCGCATTTTTTTCTTCAACGAATCCTCATGACTTTACGGGCATTGCAAGTTACAAAAGAGTATCGGGCTTAAAGAATATCTTGAAGATTTTCAAGATTGTATGTTTATGACATTCTGTATATATTTCTGGAATATTCTTAAGTAAACTGTTCAATTTACAAAAATAGTTGAGGCTTTTTGCATTGAAAATCAAATTTTATATCATATTCGAATATAGCTCAATATATAATTTTGATAGTTTTCCAGAATGAAAGTACAAATCTTTGTGATGTGCCTGATAGAGAAGTCGATTTCGAATAAAGTAATAAAGTAAAGTAGAGCACAGTAATTACTTGTATTGCCTTAATCTATGGCTTGCCCCAATAAGAAATTGTTAATTAATAATTAATAACATTTTTCAAATTAGAACTTCAAGTTTAGAAATAATTCATTTTTCTCCGCTTTTATTCTCTTCCATATTTAGCATCAAACACATTTTAATTTATACAATTTTGATAAAATTTACATTAATTTTCATTGACGCAGTTCTGTCATGATTTTCCTGAAATATTGTTTGGAATATTTATGTTAGTCCGATTTTCCACTAGCCTTTTAAGCTAACTTATGCATTTCATAGAACGAAAGTTATGCAAGTCATTTATCTTAGGTCGTCACATTATATAAATGCTTAAGATTAAGTTTTTATTTCAGTTAGACTTCGGGACTCCATAATCGAAATCTACTTTAACTAATTTACCTATAGCTTAGTGAAGAGATTGGATGATATTTTTGTATAGAGCGTGTATCTAAATACCATTAGCTATAAACAAAGTAAATAATTATATATTTATCTCCTTAGTCTAAGCACTGAAATCCAGACTACTCAAAAAACTGAAGTGAGCATTTCTTAAGTTTTAGTATGGGATACAATTTTGTAAAGTCTTAATAATTTTTGCTATTGAATAAAAATTTTGTATTTTCCTAGAAACCCTGTACATTTGTTATTTATATATAGTTCAATTTGATGCGATTCTCATCAATAATATATTCGAATTTTTACAGTAAATACTATATGCGAAATTGTGAGTAACTCAATAAATGACTGAACGAACGCATTTTGTTGAAAAAAAAAAACGTTAAAATAGATCAAAGAATATCTAGAATTAGTTTCTTTGTGGTATGTAAACAGATAGCTTACGAAATTCTTAAGATACGCAACACACGCTACGTGGTATATATATGCTCTGCCGAACGGAATTTAAGGGATGGTTTCACTTGCAAACCAACCCTTATTTTATAAGTGCGTTTCGAATGAGTTAAAACTCCCAACTTTTATTGCCAAATACCACATTCATACTGCACTTTCAGTCACTTGTATTTCGCCAACGACCATACCACGCTGAATACATCGGTTCTCGTCCGATCACCGAAATTAAGCAGCGTCGGGCGCGGTTAGTACTTAGATGGGGGACCGCTTGGGAACACCGCGTGTTGTTGGCATCTGCTAATAACAAACTTTTTGTTTCTTTTTTTTTAAAGTACACTTAATGCATTTATATTTTAAAATGCATTTATATTTTATTAAATATTTTAAAGTTGTTTACTGCTTGAATTGTATATGCATTTTTATCATGAAAGATATTTGAAATTTATTTGTTGATGTCGTTTGCCATTATAGGCTATTGAATAAATCATCAGCTTTAACTGTTAACAAAGCAGTTCATTTGCAATGTCTCATAAATATTTTACACAAATTCCCGACTGCTTATTCCGACATAGCACAGTCATAATGGACCTTTAGTCACCAGACTTTCGCCAACGACCATACCACGCTGAATACATCGGTTCTCGTCCGATCACCGAAATTAAGCAGCGTCGGGCGCGGTTAGTACTTAGATGGGGGACCGCTTGGGAACACCGCGTGTTGTTGGCATCTGTTGTAAACACTCTTTTTGTTCCAAATATAATTTTTGCCAATTGCTTTTGTTGTTTCCCAGCTTAACTCAAACATATTCCTCAAGTCCCGGTTAATAAAAAAGTATAAACATTATTTCGTATTCTGATTATAATTAAAAACTTTTTATTAATATTCTTTATGCCCGTAGATATATATGAATATTAAAGCACATGCACATGTATGGATTTCTTATGTAGCACATGGTTGTTTTTCGCAGACAAAGTAATGTTTGTCTCTGCAATTCTCATCTGTCCAAACACCAGTAATTCCATTTATTGCGACACAACGGTTGGCCGATGATGGGGTCTTGAGAAAGTTCTTATAAGAAAATCTAGTTCCACTGCTATGCCATACGTATTCGGTGGCAAGTCCCTGATTTGTACCCGACACCCAGATGATTTCGTTAGTAAGTAACAAAAGGTTGTCCATACCAGATCCTTGGACAAATCCAGTTAAAGCGACCTGATCATTATATGTAGGAATGTTGGCTAGAACATACTCCTGTGTAGCACAATAGAGCTGTGCCTCATACCAAGTCAACTAAAATTAAAAGAAGAATAATAAAATTGCATTTATTTGCTCCAGTTCATTTTCTTCTACCTTAATCAGGCTTAGGCCGTAAGTATCATCTGTATGAGTGAAATAATTGAAAATGGGTTGAGCTTCAACTTCATTGTCGGCGGACGGTTCGGCTTCAGATTCAATTAACTCAGCCCATGCCACAACGCTGAGCAGCCAGAAAATACAAACAGCTAGACACTTCATTTTGTGAAGAATTCCACGGGTTGTTTGCTTTTATAGGCAATTTTTAGCGTAATCAAATTTTGTAAGGCATCCATCATTGTCATTTATAAGTTAAAAACTATCTTATCATGTGTAATGAGTTCCATAGTAAAATAGCATTTAAGTATCGTCGTAGAAATAAGAAGTACTTTTAAAAGAGGAAGTTTTGTTTATGTATATAAACATCGTTATACAATTTTTAATCGATATAATATATTCATTGATATATAACATAAATTTCAGCTTATATGACAATAAAAATTTTAGATACTTCGACTAATTTCATACAAAGAAAATAAAAGCCTTTATGTCGGGCGCTATCAACTGCAAAATACTCATTCCCAAAGCGGTGTGGATATAGCGGATACAAGTGGCTACCCTATGGAATATTACATTTACGTTAATTCCCCATCGGAACATCGGCCATACGAATTTCGAAACTTTAGAGATTTGACATTGAACGTGTTTTTTTTTTGTAAATTGTATCCGAAACTAATTGTCAATGCCTATAAACTATACTACAAATTCAAATAAAATAGATTATATTGCATGTAATATAACATAGAATTTTCATTTGATTGTGTATTTATTTATGTATAACAGTTTAGACAATGGTATGAAGTTAGAAACAACACTCCGATCTCAATTTTTATGTACATTGTCAATATGAAATATTAGGTTCTATATTTTATTGTTTAACCCTCTAGTTAACAAATATAGACATCATCTTCAAACGAACTGTGTGAACTACTGAAACTACAGGTGTCCTCCTCTGTTTACTACTAATTGCTTTCTGAACGATTTATGATGCGATTCTTATCGAGTCAGTATAAATACCATTCAACAGTAATACCAGAATAATTCTTGACAAAATGTTTCGACTTCTGCTTCTCATTTGTTGTTTGCACCTTGGGAATTTTCAGAAGGCCAATGAGAGATATATCGTTGCAACTTTTGGCAAGGTAAGAACGGTTAAGATATTGTAGGTATATATATATATCCAATCCAATATTTGTCTATTAGGTCAATTGGTTCCAGGCGAATCAAATATGCCACAAATCCGGTATGATTCTGGCCACAGTCACAAACTACGAGCAGCAGCTCCTCCTGATACATAGCATAGCTATCAATGGTATCTACTTTAATCCCAACTTTTTAGTGTATCAATCAATCGATTCATTTTTGTCCAGGACACCTGCTTGGACAGGAGGGTTTCTGGCTTGGCGCCAGCAACTTGGGAGACCTGAATTCTTGGAAGTGGCAAGGCCTTGGAATACCCCTGGGATATAAGAAATGGGGAAACGATGAGCCACAAGTGGATTTTATTGGGAATGAGGGATGCATGGTTATGGGATTGGATCAGTCCTGGTACAGTGTGGATTGCTACAGTGAATACTATTTCATATGCGAAAGAGCGTGCAGCTCAACAAACGATCCCTTGTATATATAGAAAAAAAATAAGAATATCTCCATCATAAAGAAATTCGAATCCAACAGAATTTGTTTCTTTGTGACATTTAAACACATATCTTATGACATTGTTAACAGTAAACACAATGCGCTCAATGTATTTGGCTATATCTGTGCTCTGCCCAATTGAAATGAATAAGGGATGGTTTCACTGGCTAACCAACCCCTATTTTATAAGTGCGTTTCGAATGTTGCTGAAATTCCCAACTGTTATTGCCAAATTCTACATTCATAGTAAACTTCCAGTCACTTGTCTTTCGCCAACGACCATACCACGCTGAATACATCGGTTCTCGTCCGATCACCGAAATTAAGCAGCGTCGGGCGCGGTTAGTACTTAGATGGGGGACCGCTTGGGAACACCGCGTGTTGTTGGCATCTGTTGAATCTATTTTTTTGTTAAATAAACAATTAATGACTATTGACTCACTTTTATTTATGTTACCTCTATTTCCTAGATTATTTTTAGTAGTAACTAAAAATAAAGTATATTTAATAAACAATATTCTGTTAGCAAAATTTTTTTAAATTACAAAACTTTTATTTATGATTCGACTGCACTTGAGCTGCAATTTTGACCTTATAATGGGAATTTATTTGTTAACTAAATCCTCTTGTAGATCTACTATTTATATTAAACTTTCAGAATGTGATAGTGACATTCACATGTCTTTAAGGAAGAAGGGGGCTTTGGGCTGGTATCCAAAACAGACTCTGAGATCGATCGACAGACGGACAGAGTAAATCGATATTTTATGCCCATTACATATGTTTAAAGTAAAAACCATTATACGATTCAAATAAGTATGAATAGAATTTTTACAATCAGAACATTTTACTATATTTTGAATAGATTAGCAGAATAGTAAGAAAATAGCTGGAAAAACTCATTTCATTTTAATCGCATCAAGTGCATGATCGTTTTTCGCATACGAAAAATCGCTGAGCGTTGCAATTTTCAGGAATCCAGTAACCGGTAAGTGCATTGATGCCAGCACAGCGGTAAGAGGAATCAGGTGAAGTCTTGAAATTTTTATATTTGAAGACAGCTCCAGTGCTGTACCAACTCCATATAGAAGAGCTGGCCAGGTTCGAACCTGACGTCCAAATCGGTTCGGTAAGCAGATTCAAATAACCCGAGTTGAGCAAAAATAAAAATACGAGATTCTGTTTGTCATAACTATCTATGGTGACCAAGGTATAGCCTTTTTGAGAAGCGCAGGCGGCTTCAGCTTGGAACCAATTTAGCTGTAATTATAAGTAAGTATATAATAATATATAATTCATTTCAAATATAAAAGTGTTCTTATTAATTACTTTGACAGATGCAGAAAGTGCAAAATCTTCCGTTGAATATGTGGGTACAAAAATTGGCAACGGATTCTCCTCCTCTGGTATGGGCTCCTCATCCTGAACTAGTTTCTCCAGCTCCTGAGCCCACGCCACTGTGCCGAGCAGACAAAGAAGAGATATACCCAAAGACTTCATTTTGTGAACAATGCAGTAATAGACCCTGCCCTTTTATACAGTTGTGGCAAGGTTCACGTTAATTGCCCGAAGCATTCATCAATGTCATTTGATAAGCTTGAAGTTTAAGTAGTTTTTCTCCGTAAATTTGTCGCTGAAGGGGGGTTTTTCTTTCATTTGATATAAATTTCGCTTACAGTAAATCTCAATTTTAAGCGTTGCGTAAATCCGTTTGCCATTTTTATGGCAAAGTTTTGCGCTAATAATGTTATCCACTGCTGCGAAAGCTGGGGTGCCACGAAATTTATCGAAAAAATGTAAAAAGCATATCTCATTTAACTGAGCTGTCAAAAGAAAAAAGCAAGTCGATGCTAGGGAGGGAACGTTATGACGGGTCAAGGATTGGCAATTGCCGGAGCTAGGATATTAGGATGCACCCTCCTTTGTAGCTTTACAGCGTTTTCCCTCACTCAGTGTGCATTTCCTTTGCTACATTTTTTGTATGTTTCTTTTGCGTGCTGGCCAAAAGTGTTTACGAGTCCCATTGGGATTGGACTACAAGAACGAAATGTGCAAGCACAGATCGTTGCATTTTTACTTTTCGAGTGGGGTTCGCTTCGTGATATAAAATCAAAAATTGGTTTTGTTGGTTAAAGAAATAGGGGAAGGCGAAAGGCGAACGGGCGTATGGATAATATGATTTCTGTTTGTTTGAATGGCATGCCATTTGCATTTGCCAAGACAGCATAAAAGTAACTTCTTACATTTGTTAGCAATGTCTCGCCAGCGGGCAAACATGCTTTGGCTTAAGTTCTTAAAGGAGACATACTTAAACTTATATACAGTCAGAACATCACAAAATATAGTAGCACACTAAAATTACATACTTTAATAAAAAGTGTGAATCTATCGTAAATGATCAAATATAGAATACAACAATTAGTAATACACACAATTATTTTTAACTCGAAAATTCCGCTGGTCCTGTGGCGCAATGGATAACGCGTCTGACTACGGATCAGAAGATTCCAGGTTCGACTCCTGGCAGGATCGCGAGATGTCAACCTTTTATTTCTTTTTTAATTTATATATAAATATAAGTTTTACAATTAAATATCTAAAATATACATATATAGTTTACTTACTGTTTACACCTATTTAGTTTGTAAAAATCGAAAAAAAAATCGACTGTCGCCCAACGTGGGGCTCGAACCCACGACCCTGAGATTAAGAGTCTCATGCTCTACCGACTGAGCTAGCCGGGCTGTTGATCATACAACCACCAAATAATTTCAAGGAATTAGCGCGAAAGATCACCTCGTAAACATAAACAAATAAATTGGCAAGAACTTCTAAAAATCTTCTTCGAATTTATTACAATTTATACTCAAATTGTTTAAATAATAATAACATAATCTTTAATTTGGATAAAATTAATTGAAAAATAGAATTTTAAATAATTGTGGAAATTGTCGCTCTATCAATTGAAGTTCAAAGTAAATGTCTTTGTTAGCTCTTGTTGAATGTTCGCAATTAGATTGTAAAACTTCTTGACAAGATGACATGATCTATTAGCTTTGGTTATTTGTCTTTGGCGCTAGCTGCAGGAAAAATTGCAATTAAATTGGCTACTGCTGCAGGAAACTGGGAGCAAAGTACGCGAACGACAACATCAACAACAGCGACAACGCTTAAAAGGGGCAAGACGTGCAACTGACAACAAAAGTCACGCAAAATAAATGCGCCATGAGAATCAGGCGATGGGTTGAGGATGAAGTTGAGGTTGAGGGCCAATGCTGATGGTGATGCTGCTGCTTCCACTTAATTTATGCGAATCTGACGTTGGGGTGGCTGCATTTGTAGCTGCGACTAAGGCTGGGTGGGGTCAGATGTCGTCATCTGCCTCGTGGCTAGTTTCGCAGCACGTTAAACGAAGGTCGTCAATAGGAAATCCAACGCTTAGCTTTCGTTTTATGGCTGCGATATTCATCTTGTGCTCGCAATTGGCTGCGCGTACCGCAATACGTTACAGTTTATTCAATTTTCACCAAGCCCCTAGTTGTCCTCGCCCAACAAGGCTGCAAGGAATTGCTAAAAATTTTCACTAGGTAATAGCACAGGATTCGTAGCATATCGTAGCGGATAATAAAATTGTAAAATAGTACAATAATAATAAATACATATTAAAGAAACAGTAATGCACAACACATGTTAAGTTGTTGTCCAAGAGAGTATCGCAACCATGTGATTTAGATGGCAATTAATAATCGTTTTCAAATTACAAATTAATAATTACCGAAAATAGATGATTTAAGCAGTGAATAAATCAGAAATATTTAACAAAATATACATGAAAATAAATTTTAAAATATGCATGTGCACTAAAAACGCGAAAAAAAAGTTGTCACGATGCCAACAACACGCGGTGTTCCCAAGCGGTCCCCCATCTAAGTACTAACCGCGCCCGACGCTGCTTAATTTCGGTGATCGAACGAGAACCGATGTATTCAGCGTGGTATGGTCGTTGGCGAAGTCTAGTCGACTAAAGGTCTAGTATGAATGCGGTATGAGGGAACAAGGTATTGAGAGTTTGTGTGTAATACTCATGAAACGTTGCAAATGAACTGCTTTGTTAACAGGTAAAGTTAATATGAGTTATTCAATAACCTACATTGCCGAACGACATCAACAAATAAATGTAAGATTGCCCATAAAGTTCAGATTTCTGTTTTAAAAAAATGAAATGTCGATTTATAAGTTTGCAACCTATTGTTGTTTTTAATAAAATAATAATTACTTTAATGTTTTTATAATTTCAAACCAACAATATTTTAACTGTAAATGTTTCGTTAAATCAAGTTTTTTTTTATATACGTATATATTACTTAAGATAACTTACATTTTCGTCGTATGCAGTACTTAATTTTTAGTAAGTTTTTAATTTTAATTTGCTTTGACTTAAGCAGTCGCAGCTCATTACATTTGCATTAGATGAACTTTTGCGTCCCTTTTCCTTCTTCTTCTTCGCCAAATCACTACACAAAATCCAATGTTTCATTAAGATTTTATCGCACTTTTATGTTATAAATGATTTTGTTCTTAGTCAGTGGCCGTCAAAGCTGTCGAAGCGCGGTTATGTCGCACATCCCCCCGTCTTAATTAACAAATTCGTGCAGTAGTTCAAGGATAGTATTTCGTGGGATAGAGTTTCCAGCTAATTAGAGCTCTACTGGCCAGCCCTTTCAGAACATCCAGATCCATCTCTGCAGCTAGCTTCCCCTCGAAAATGATGCAATTTGCGTGTTTATTAATTTTATGTCAATTTGCATGCAATTTGTGCTCAAGGCGAATCTTTATCTGAGTTGCAGTTAGAGTCTTGGCTTTTATGATGGCTAATCTGGCGGAATGCACTGCACAGTAGAGCTAATTAAATTGAATGGCGCGCTCAGCTATACGCATGAACTGCAGGTGCAGCCATCAAATTCTCAAAAACTTTCAACTTTAACTTTTTGAGTTTCCGTCTAGTTGAGTGGATTTTGTTGTTCGATGGCTTTGCCAATGCAATTCAATAAAAATGAATATAACGAAGCGCGAAGGTAACAGAGCTTAGATCTAAGCTTCAACTGTATGTGCTAGCAACTGATAAATACCCTGTAATCATGAATACGCTAAGTTAAAACTGTACTTTACATACCAACAAATTTGATAACATATAATTTAAATTATCTCTATTTTTCAAATAAGACATGTTTAACATTAAAAGTATATTTATATATACAAGTTTATAGATAATGCATACACTTTTATGATTAACAGTGTTGACATATATACGAAATTATATCTAAAGAGACTATATAAGAGCAAATGTGCTACCGAAAAGTTTATTATTTAACAGAAAATATATTGCAGCAGAAACAATTTGATCTTTACAAGCATATAGAATAACTGCTTGAACTTAAGTGTGAGTCAATGGCTGATTCCAAGTTGGAAGGCATCCCGAGAAAGGAAGAAGTCCAAGAAGTCGTCAAACAGGAAATGCAAACAAACAAAACTTTCTTCAACATTTCAAAAAATTGTTAAATTTTCATAACAGCTTCAATTTGAAAATAAGTGTGATAAAAAATTAAAATCACAAATTTTTTATATATTTTTTGAAGATATATATACTATACGTATTTTTTATTTTACTAAAATATTAAGACTTAAAATATTTATACTCCTTGTACTTTAGAAATTTATTAATCAAACACATATTTTCAACATAAAAACAATATTTTATTTTTACAATTTAAAATAAAAAATATATGTATCATGTGTTTTTTATCAAATATTAAATTCGTAGGTCATGTTTTGCTTACTCAGTCATACCCATCATTCCTTCATTAAGTTCTTTATTCATAGGGTATTAATATCGCGTGCGACTTACGCGCAGTTTTCAATGGCACATGGGGAAAATGTAAGTTGAATCGGGAAATGCATTTTGCAGTTGTGGCCCTTTTGCAATGCGACAAGGTCAAAGCAAAGTCATTCCAAATTGTTGCGTACGAGCGGAGCTGCAACTATAACTCGCCCCTCCATTCTGGAGGACAAGTCAACTGTGAATTGGCTTAAATGCAGTATATCATTTAATTTAATGTCGTTTGGCATTTTTACACGTTTATTTTCAGATGTCAGAACGAAAGTTCGAATATACACTGCAACAAAATAGGGCAAAATATCCCCACATATATCAGTATTAATACCATATTAATAGATATTAATAATGAAATCAGCAGCTAACTATAGTTGACTAGTTTCAATTTGTAGAGATATTACTCGCGCCTGGAAAGATAAGACAATCAAAAACGGTGCCGGAAGTTGCAATCAGCTCCAACTGGGTCATTCATGACCCAAAAAGGAATCTGCAGGGACTAAAACATCTTATATTTTAGCTATAGCACAACTTTAGAATATATAGTTTATTTAGATTTACATCGCTCAAAATTTAATTATAATTTGTAATGAATTAATAAAGATCAAAATTAATTTAGTTGACAATTTTTGAATTTAGCACGCCTAGATATAGCAACATTATATTTTTGAATGATTCAGTACAAATAAAATAAAGTAATTCAGTTGCTATAGTTAATGTTACTATATTTAGAGCTCCAGTAAACTCAATATCTACATACTTACATTATTGGCTATCACTTTCCATTGTCAAGTTCGTGGAATCTTGTATTTATCTCTCGGCGCTTCTTCACACTGTCTCTTTGACAAGCGAAAGTTTGATATCTTGTTGTAAGCCTTTTCGACTGTTAATGCTGTAATATCCTAATGTTTGACATGCTGTTCCCCTGGGCTGTAACGCGTAAGTACATACTGATATTAGCACGGCCTTTTATATCAGTGTTTTATAATAGACTTGGCCTTAATATGGAGATGTTTCGCATTTATATGCTAAAATTCAATAAATAAATAATAAAAATAGAATAGAGCATTGGAGTAAAACAGAGAAAAAAATTATTAACAGTTTGATAAAAAAAATGTGTTCACAACAGATGCCAACAACACGCGGTGTTCCCAAGCGGTCCCCCATCTAAGTACTAACCGCGCCCGACGCTGCTTAATTTCGGTGATCGGACGAGAACCGATGTATTCAGCGTGGTATGGTCGTTGGCGAAAGTCTGATGACTAAAGGTCCATTATGACTGTGCTATGTCGGAATAAGCAGTCGGGAATTTGTGTAAAATATTTATGAGACATTGCAAATGAACTGCTTTGCTAACAGCTAAAGCTGATGATTTATTCAATAGCCTATAATGGCAAACGACATCAACAAATAAACTTCAAATATCTTTCATGATAAAAATGCACATACAATTCAAGCAGTAAACAACTTTAAAATATTTAATAAAATATAAATGCATTGTTTTTTTAATTAAGTGTACTTAAAAAAAACAAAAACAAAAAGTTTGTTAACAGCGGATGCCAACAACACGCGGTGTTCCCAAGCGGTCCCCCATCTAAGTACTAACCGCGCCCGACCCTGCTTAATTTCGGTGATCGGACGAGAACCGATGTATTCAGCGTGGTATGGTCGTTGGCGATAGTTTGATGACTAAAGGTCCATTATGACTGTGCTATGTCGGAATAAGCAGTCGGGAATTTGTGTAAAATATTTATGAGACATTGCAAATGAACTGCTTTGCTAACAGTTAAAGCTGATGATTTATTCAATAGCCTATAATGGCAAACGACATCAACAAATAAACTTCAAATATCTTTCATGATAAAAATGCACATACAATTCAAGCAGTAAACAACTTTAAAATATTTAATAAAATATAAATGCATTGTTTTTTTAATTAAGTGTACTTAAAAAAAAACAAAAACAAAAAGTTTGTTAACAGCGGATGCCAACAACACGCGGTGTTCCCAAGCGGTCCCCCATCTAAGTACTAACCGCGCCCGACGCTGCTTAATTTCGGTGATCGCACGAGAACCGATGTATTCAGCGTGGTATGGTCGTTGGCAATTGTCCATTGACTTAAGTTTTATTTTCAATGTACTATGTGGGAACAAGCATTTGGAAATTATATGATATAAATATTTAACCAAGACAATGTTTAGTAGTCGCACCACACCGTAAAATGCATATTGATAGAAATAATGATACATATACATATATTTAAATAGAGGCGAATTTGAAAAGAATAATCTTACTTTATTATTCATGTGTCTAGCAAGTTAGCAATTTCGACCTTGAATAGTGACAATTAACAATCAAAACTATTTAATAGCTACTCTCCAGTTAATTGGCGTACGGTAACTTTTTGGTTTCCTTGTATCAACAAAATGGAATGCAAAAGCTAATGCAAACGATGCAACTGCATTTGAAATTGGCTTCGTTAAGCGTCATTATGTGGCTAAAATGCAACTAAGTATCTTCTACACCGTTTACCCAGCTCTAGTTCTGCTGCGCTCATTTGCGACATTTTCGCTGCGTAAATTGACAATTGTATCAAGTGTGTTAAGTGCTTCTGTATGTGTGTGTAATAAAACAACAACAACGAAGTCAGCAACAAAAACAACAATGTCCTTACATGGCTATTACAAGGACTCACAGCTGTTGCACTTTGGTACGTCATCTTGTGGAGCAAGTAAAAGAGAAACTTTTTGCATTAACCACAATTGTTGCCAAGTGTTTTGTGGCTTTCCCCTCCCACTACCCAGCTTCCATATCCTTACCCGCTCCCCCTCTTCCATTATGACACATTTGCCCAGCAGCTTGGCTGAACGATAATTGTCCATGGGACATCCTTGACAAGTCATGCACGAGTTGCTCTGAGGGACAAGGCTGAATCGAAGTAAAGCTAAAGTAAATCCAATTTATGTGTCCTGCTATTGAACACATTTGATTGATTAAGTAATATCCGAGTAGAGCATTCACTCAAAGATAATATAAGTATTGATGTGTGCATATTATTAATTTTTCAATACTTAAATTTAAATCGCTAATTATATATTGACATTTAAAAAATTTCACCCGTAAATAAAAACCTGTGTAATCTTGAAATCGTATTTTTAATATTTTGGCTATTATTTACTAACAAATTAAATAAATTATATATATATATATATATATATATATATATATATATATATATATATATATATATATATATATATATATATATATATAATTAATCAACTAACAGTATAATATTAAAAACAATTAAATAATCTATCTAAAATATTCATATGATTTTTTTTAACAATTGAGTGTATCTTATATTAAAATAAATTCTTGATTTTTTATATGTAGCTGACATAAACTTTAAAACTTTTTAAATCTTAAAAATGGCTAAACGTTATTGAATCGATGGCCTTATCGCTCTTAGCAACACAATGATGGCACAGGAAGGGTACCAGACCCAGTTTTACTTGTAGAAGACTAAGGCGCATTCCAATACAATTGCGTAGACCGATACCGAACTGCATGTATGCATCCACATTAAGAGAAGCGCGATTCTCAGACATAAATCGTTCTGGTATGAATTGAGCTGGCTGCGACCAGAATGGGCGGTAATTGGATATGGTTCAAACTATGACTAATGCTATTAGACTCGATATATATGAAGGACATCAACAGACGTGCCAATGGGCAGCTCCACGTCGTAGTAAGGTTACAGATTGATACTTCGTTCACAATCTGAGTCAAATAACGCATCTGCGGAATGCGATAGTAATCAATGTGATCTCAAATGACCAAAATACTCGTGGACCTCCTCTCGCAACCGATCTTGGATGCTCGCATTGATTGCGCACTCAAACAATGCCAAAGTCATAGTAGAAGAGCTCGTCTCAAACTCAGCTGTTTGAAAAGCAGTAGCCTGTGCCACCAGATAATCTAGTAGCCTTGGCTTGTTCTCATTTCTCCTGACGTCCGATTTATCATGATGATGATAAAATCAAATCGACTCAATTTCGTCTCAAAGATGTCCTTGCTTTATTTAGAAAATGCACTATTCATATCCTCAGGCGAATTCACATTAAAGCAAAATGCTTTTATCACTATAAAATCTGAGGTTAAGCGTGTGCATATATTCTTAATGCTTATGATAGAATTGGCTGGTTGTATTTCCAAATAGCTTTAAAAATTTGAATTGAAAATTATAAAATAAGTTTATTGATCAACGCTCACATATCGCCTCACCTCATCAGTGAATACATCTGTTTGATCTTGTCGGACGAAGAGCAAATTGTTGTAGCCCAGTGGATCATTGTGCGGATCGGTTTGTAGATCACGATTTGTGAAGTGGCTGTTAGTCGTCTTGATCATCACAATTTTTATCAGATCAAAGCCCTTGAGCACCAGTGCAAGCCGGAGCAGCATATACACTATAAATGGCAAGTTCTCAAATACTTTAGCATTGTGTAGCAAACTAACTTGCTCGAAGATTGAAGCTTAGGCCATCAGCAAACTATGAATGTTTTAAGCGACTGTGTTCAGCTTTGTTATAGTTGAGATTTGTAATCATATGAAAACTCAACGACTGCCAGTCATTCTAAATAGAGAAGGGGCGTGGTATCCGAAAACTGTAAATAAAAAAATCTTCATATCGATCAGATGTATATACACAGTAAATCTGTAGTCTCCAGGTCTAAAAGTATTAAAATTACGCTAAATAAAAAAATCACTGTATCGATTATTCTGGATAAAAAAGAAACCGCATGGGTTATCGGAAAATATGATAAACTTCTACTGTGTATGGTATATTTGAGTATGCATGCAAAATTTAAAGTCTCTAGGTCTGAGATCTCGGCGTTCATACGGACGAACGGACAGACAGACGGACGCCCTGATCAAGAATATATTTATCTTATGGGATCTGCGATGCTTCCTTCTGCCTGTTACATACTTTTCACAAAACCATTATACCTTGATTTCCCATTTAAAATGGGTTCAAGGGTATAAAAAAAGACATATCCACATTTCCCATACCGGGAATTGAACCCGGGCCTTCCGGGTGAGAGCCGGATATCCTAACCACTAGACAATATGGGACGTACTTCACCTACTGCCAAAACTATCATAAGACCACTAAACTTTTTAAATTTTTTACATTGAATAATTAATTTCTAATACATTTATGCAAATCTATTTGCCCACATTATTTGCATCAAAATAAAATGCCCATTCAATGAGTTATTTAATTCATTTTTATTTATTATAGAGAAAAAGTAGACAAGCAGTTTCACTTAGCAGTTGCAGACTACTGAAGCAATCGTTAAACTGCTTCATATTAGTCGATAGTGCAGTTTTTACCTTACTTTGCCATAGTTCGATGGTTTTAAAGCGCTTCAAATTGCAAATGTTCATGCGGTCCTGTGGCGCAATGGATAACGCGTCTGACTACGGATCAGAAGATTCCAGGTTCGACTCCTGGCAGGATCGAAATTTTTTTATAACTTATTAATTTCAGAATAATACAACAGTTTACTTAAAATTGATTTCAGTTTATTTATTTGTCGCTCGAATTAATATAAACTTAAATCTATTTGAAAATGAACTAGCCATTAAATAAATATAAAACACAATCAATGATAGAATAAATGTTTTATTTTTTTTATTAATGAGTGAAACATGCATATATATTCATATACATAGAAATATTGTACATCTCCCGCTGTTAATTGAATATATATAAAAGCTAACCACTGCTAGTATTATTTAATGAGCTTTTGACAATCACATACCAGTGGTCCTGTGGCGCAATGGATAACGCGTCTGACTACGGATCAGAAGATTCCAGGTTCGACTCCTGGCAGGATCGAAACTAATTTTTGCGTTTATCAACTTTTTTATTGTCCATTTTAGTATATTTGTCATTTTTCAAATGTAATGCAATTTAATAAAAGTTCGCCAATCAAAGGAAGATAAGCTCTCAATGACAAACTGAAGCTTCAAAGCATGAAAGCAAGTGGTGTCGTGTGGAGCGTGTGGATTATGTGATGCTTTATGCTAAGCAGAGGGAAATGTTCAAAGTTTGTCATGGAAGGGGGACGGGGCGCATTGCAAATGGAAATGCCACGCCAGCTGTGTGCACAATTCAACGTCAAGGACTTTTAAGGTGACATCAAAGTGATTCTTATGCGAAGGGCTTGATGCGTATGAGCTTATGGCTGTGAATATATGTGTGCTGCAAATCTTCTCTGATTTGCACCAGAAAGTCATCGAAGAATATGCGACAAATTAATGATACAATTGGGTGAATGTATGAGTTAAATTTGCAATTTTTGCTAAATAATGATCATAGTTCAAACAATATGTAAATGTATAACAGCATCAGACAAATGAGTATAAATTTCCTATTTATGTCTTCAAAAATAAATGTTAAAAAAAGATACATCTTCCCATACCGGGAATCGAACCCGGGCCTTCTGGGTGAAAGCCAGATATCCTAGCCACTAGACCATATGGGAGGCGTTCTTGGTTTCGACGAATAACACAATATGAATAATATTGTGAAAATTCTTATTGTGATACAAATTGTTTTTGTGGTATTTAAAATAGTTCATGTCTATAAAATCTGTTGTTTTTATAATTAAATTAATTTTCCTGTTATCTATATAAGAAAATTAATATTGAAGACGTATAATATGCAGTACCAACGATATGATATGTGGCTGTTTGTATATTAAGAAAAAAAAAATACATCAATTCTCATTATTTTAAAACGTTTCCTTATTTTCATTCATAATTAATATAAATAATTAGATAGAATAAAAAAACTCGATCCTGCCAGGAGTCGAACCTGGAATCTTCTGATCCGTAGTCAGACGCGTTATCCATTGCGCCACAGGACCGCTTGCCCCGTCTGTTTCGAAATCTCATTTTCTCAAGCAGTTCATGTCATGGTTAGTAAACACCTTACTATATATATAAAATATGTATGAATGAACATACTCATATACCTATAAATAGTGTTGGATTGAAAATATTATTTTTAAAATAATAATTTGATTATGTATAAAATACGAAAAAGAACTCGATCCTGCCAGGAGTCGAACCTGGAATCTTCTGATCCGTAGTCAGACGCGTTATCCATTGCGCCACAGGACCACATAGACCAATTACACCATAAAACCATTTAACAGCCGAAGCAGTGCAAAATGTATATTTTTAACTTAAATTAACAGAACAAGCAGTCCAAGAAGCAGTTGAATACGCCAGGTCTGGTAATGCAACACAAAATAACCTTTTTAATATTATTACTAAATACCTAAAAACAAAATGAATACGTAGCAACATTTATTATATTATTTATTCATTTGTCTGTTCATAGATTACCTGAATTTTCAGTTGTTAACTTTAGAATAATATGCAAATAGATATGGCAAGTTGTCTCTACCCTGTTGTCTCCACAAAGACGTCAGAGCGTCTGCTGCTGCAGTAACAGAAGCAGCTGTCGCTGTTGTCGTCTCAACAGCAAACATACAATTCAGTCTCTTATTGGCACTCAATGTGTGCAGTTCAGTGGCAAAGCAAAGAAACGGTGCGACATATTGGCGCAAAGCCATTGTTCGTGCGCGCGACGTAAGCAAGTGCGAAACATAAATAAAATACAAATATCAATCTGTGAGCATCAAAATAATAATAAAGAGAAAATACATACATACATACAACAAATTGCTTATAACAAAAAATAAATAAAATAGGAAAGAAATGAAAAGAAGAGAAAAGAGTGTGTGTACATAAATATTTTTACATATATTTACATATATCTGAGTATTATTGTGAGTGTACGTGCAATAACAAATCCGAATAATAATTGATGCAAATGCGAAAAATAAACGTAAACGTAACTGATTGCAGTTAGTGCGGTAAGTGCAGTTAATAAGCCGACAACGCCAACCCCTCCTGCCGTACTGCTTCGACACCCACTACGTCTACTCTCTCTCTCTCTCTGTTTCTTTTTCCGTTTCTATATTCTTTCTGGCGCTTCTTTATATTGCTTATTCTGTTTTTTCACATACGTTTTTTGTTTTCATCGTCTGCTTCTGCCTCAGTCAAGCTGTCAAGCAGCGGCAGCGGCAGCGGCAGCCGCAGCAGCGACGTTGAAGCCCAAAAACCATACCAAATGAAACGAAACGAATGGAAACGAAATCGTTCGAGCAAGAACAAGAACGAAAAACAGTGGGCAGGCATAGCGCGTAAAAGCGAAAAACGTAAAAGCAAAAAGCTCAAAGATTGGGGCTAGAGCTAAAGCAAACGTCGCGACGTTCGCAGTTGTTGTTCTTGCTGTTTGTTTAGCTGTCGTTTCTCCATTTACATATGTGTGTATGTATGTATGTATGAATGCGCACGTGTGCGTGTAAGCGAGTGTGTGCGCCTCGTATTAGTGTGTGTTATATGTTTATTTGACAGTGTATGTGTGGCTGTGAGACGGTCACGCTGTATGTGTGTGTGCATGTGTGCTACTGTTTCTGCGTTTGTGTGTGTATGTGTGTTTGTAGGCCTCCACACGGGCAGCGAAAAGCGCCAAGCGACCTGCTGCCGCCGCTGCTGTTTCTCTGCCGCTGCCGCTGCCGCTGCCGCTGTCGCTGCTTCTGTTCCTTTGCGACTTGGCTTCTCTTGCCTCCTCTCTCTTTCTTTCTCTTACTGTCCCTCTCTTTCTCTCTTCGCTTGTCATTCTTTTAGTCGGCATCTCCATAATATGCCGTCTCTGGCCGTCATTAACCCGTTTGGCGACTTGTTTTGCCTGCTGCTGCTGCTGCTGCTGTTGTTGCCGCCGCACAATAAAACGCCGTAGCACATAAAAATAGTCTGTGGCAGAATTGTTGACTTCCCCTTTCGACAAACGTGCCGGCCCGGGGCGTCCGCGTGAACCTATCGAAATGTCTAGCATTGTATGTACACCCCAACATCCCAAGCACTACGAAATTGCTACAGTCGAAATTACAGACACACAGCTTACAAATTCCAGTTGTATCTGCAACAGAAGCAGAAGCAGAAGCAGAAGCAGAAAGGCCCCTCAACAGAAAACTTCCCTTGCAATTACATGTAAAACTCTTCCGGTACTCGAAATCAAAGCCATTAGCACTATAAAAACTCATCATATACATATGCATATGTCTGTATACGTATGTATATGCGTGTGATCATGCGAATATATTCAATTAACTATATTTTCGTGTTATAAGTTGATAATGAATCAATTGTCGTCTTATTTTATGTTATGCTGAACCCGCATCGAATAATTTTTTTGTTTGAGATCTAAAAAGTTAGTTGCACAGGTTAGCATAAATCTGAGCTTAAAAGTAAAGCAAATACAATGTATATTCTCTATTCCATCATATTACAAGCAAAAACAGAGAAAGTTTAATCTAAATGTTGATAGTATATTTATAAACATTTTATGCCATGTTTCTAGCCAGAGCAGCTAACATATGGCTAATCCGAATTGTCAGAATACCTTACTTGCCAAAAATCTGATTGGGAAATACATTACAGTAGAGGCAAAGTGATTTGGAGTTGTCTTACTTTAGAGAGGGAGCATAGGAAATACATAATGGAGATAACCCTAATATTTGTCAAACTCTTGTTAACTATGAAGAGAAACTTTTCATTGTGAAGCAATATTATATAAAATTATATTCAATAAACACAAATTCTATTAACACATAAATAAGATGAGAGAACTATATACATTCATATATATGTATGTGAATTTCTTGAAGAACTATTTCTTATTTAATAACTCCATTATTTATGAATATGGAATTATATATTATATAATATATTTTTGCATATATTTATGAGGATATACATATAAATAATTTTTGTGGCTGTACCAAGTAAAACGTTATAGGATATATGTATGTAGGTAAGCAACACTTGATTGAATGTGTGAATTAAGCCCTATACCTAGGAACATTTGAAAAATTCTAGAGCTTATAAAAATATATATCAGGAATGTATGTTAGTTAACTGTATTTTTATAAAGTGTTTACCGTAACATGTAGTCATATGTACATATACATATATCTTTCGGAAGTCGCAGGTGCTCGCTCTCTTTTTCTTCTCTGACCTCTTTGGTATATAAAATAATACTAGAAATCAGATATAAATGTATATGGATTAAACACGCTCACGCTGTTCCTATTAAATCGAGCCTTATGTGTCCATGCATCTATATATCTATGTACATATCTAAAAAGCTCTTATTCCATAGCCCCATTAACCTGCTCAATCGAAAACTTGTCTGAGGCATTCAAAGCGTCCACCATTTTGGGCTGTGCAGCTTCGTTGAAAGCGAAAATAGCGCAACGGAGAGAAAAAAATGGAGAAAAAATTGCTGCCTGCTGCCTGATGCCTGCTTCCTGCTGCTTGGGCTCGAAGTTTGCCTTGCGAATGTATTTTACAGATACATATCTAAAATTGCCACATAGCATGTGCAGTAAGAACCAGAGACAAGTAACTAAATATAACGCACAGAAACACACACATACACTTAAATAGATCAGATACATACTAATCTGTAAGTGCATGTGTGTGCATGTGTGCAAGGGGCTGTGTCTAGGTTCCCGCTTGCAATTTCATTTTCATTGCAACTTCATGCCCCTGACATCGGGCCATGCCAGCCTGTCGGCTCTTCCTACGTGCCACCTCGACGCCCGTTGCTGCACATACACACACATATATATACACTGCTTTACACTGCTTTATTTTTGCGCTGTCTGCAAGTTTCTACGCTCATTCTTCTAAAACTGCAAGTTGCAGCCGTTGCTGTTGCCTCTGCCGCTGCGTCGCTTCGCTTCATCGGCCTATTGAAGCTCTCTGGCTCGGTCGCTGCCGCCACTGCAGTCGCAGTCACAGTCACAGCCACAGTCGCAGTCAACGTATGCGTCACTCTGCTAGTGCACTCGGCCATGCAACTGCGTTCCTGTCTGTGTTCGTCTGTCTTTTTTTCTCCCTTGCCACTGTATTTAGTGGGTGCGAGCGAGTAAGCGCATACGCTGCTTGCCCTAACCTACACCACAAAAAATTTATTGCGTCGGCTCTACTTGCACACACACTTCACTTGATTTCATATGTATGCTTGTGTGTATATCTACGAGGCATATACTTTTCAGTCTGCTTCTTAAAATTTGTCTGTTGTTACTTTTATTTCTTCATTAGTTTTTGTTGAATTTCATTGAGGCAATTTTTGTTATTTGTTTGCATTTTTTGTTTTGGTTAATAATGTGTGTCTCTTTCATTGCAGAATGAAAATCAATCGATCCGGTCAATTAACTATACGATTTTCAGATAATTTTAACGTATTCTGGCGGGAAGTGCGTAATAAATTAAATCGCTAAATTGTATAGACCATTTTAAATATTGCCAACTCAAGATATTTATAGGTCTTTTTGGTAAGTATTTGTTATCGGTATTTAGCTTAGTGATTCTAGGAATAACCGTTCTGTCGTGTGGCCCATTAGCTCAGCTGGTTAGAGCGTCGTGCTAATAACGCGAAGGTCGCGGGTTCGATCCCCCCATGGGCCAGTACCAACAATATTTTTTCTTGTTTATTGGTTTAAAGATCTAGTGTTCCAAAACCTAAAAAGTGTGCTTTTTGTAAGCCCTGGAAACAAAATGGCGTCAATATGGCCCATTAGCTCAGTTGGTTAGAGCGTCGTGCTAATAACGCGAAGGTCGCGGGTTCGATCCCCTCATGGGCCAGATTACATTTTTTTTTATATAGATCTGTTTCCTTAACTGAGGGTCCACTGTATATAATTTTAGGTTTTACTTATTCGTTGATTGACTTGACTTAAAGAGGCCTAAAATCGTTGCAATTGTGTGGCCCATTAGCTCAGCTGGTTAGAGCGTCGTGCTAATAACGCGAAGGCCGCGGGTTCGATCCCCCCATGGGCCAAGGATGAAGTTTTTTAAATTACCTCTTATTTTAAATTTTCTAATACAAAAAAATCTTTAAAACGAAGTTTTTCCCGATTTGAGTTGACATTTTCCAATTCGAGAATATAAACGGGGGTATGTTAATTAATTAATTAATTAATTAATTTTTTTTAACATACAAATTTGAGTTAATAAAATAAACTTACTTAACTTGAATACACTGAAAATAAAAAAAAAAATTGAAAACTTTGGCCCATGGGGGGATCGAACCCGCGGCCTTCGCGTTATTAGCACGACGCTCTAACCAGCTGAGCTAATGGGCCAGTTGCAGCAATTTCTTTTGTTATACTATTGTTAAAAGCAAACAGAACATAAACTAATTATTGATACAATTTTCTAATTGATCTACTCTAATTATTTTGTAAGGAATACAGTCCGTTGGCAAAAAATAAGGACAAAAAAATCTGTTAACTCGCCCAACGTGGGGCTCGAACCCACGACCCTGAGATTAAGAGTCTCATGCTCTACCGACTGAGCTAGCCGGGCTTGATGGATTATGTCGTTTTACACCTCATGTCCCTATAGATTCGAAATTCTATAGACGGGGCAATGTTACATTTTAATATACAGATTATAGTCTCGATTAGCTGCTGTCTTCATTACAAACGTACGCCAAGTATTGGGCTTTAGATTTGACTCCTCTGGGTTAATAATTCTTTTCATGAAACCGTTTGTGATGTGGCTTACTTCTTCCTAATGGAAATTATGTATAATATTACGTACCTACCTCAATGCAGAGTATAGAGCAGGTGGACAAAATAAAAAGAGGGTATTTGCATAGAGCGACCGTCACCACCCCGTCGGCAAAGTAATTTTCTATAGAGTATTAAAACGAAACAATGTGCGAAAGGAAACAAAACAAATACGAAACGAGCGCATATAGAAGCAGAAGCCGAAGCAGACAAGCAGACAAGCGGACAAACAGGCATAGCAAGTAGGGTGAAGACTGAGAGGCAAGCTGATAGACAGAGACAGAAGGCAGTTAATCAGCCTGGCAGACATCTTTTCGGTTGCGTTACTTTCTAGACTGTAGGAGCGACTAAATAGAGGTTGTTATTGCCAAATCATGTAAATATTTTCGACGAAGAGTGATTGTTTTACTATTACGAAATTATAAATTAACACTTATACATGTTTTATAAATAGCATATAATATAATGATAATATAATATAAATAATAATATTTGACAGTATTGTGATATAATTACGATGATATAGATTATATGTAGAATTTTATTATATGTATATATGTATGTTTCTTATTTAAAATATAATATTAATGCAGGTGTACATAAGGCCAGATATCTCTTTGATACAGAGTATCTTAGAGCATCAAACGATTTTCTACAGTTGATTATATGATCTACTATTTTCATAGTGTAAGGAACAGAACAAAGGGGCAAAATGAAGCAAATGAAAGGCAAAGCTTTTTTGTGCAGACAAACTGTGTGTTTATTGTCGTTGTCGGGTGGCTTCCCCGTGACCTCCGTCTGGACCTGTCATTCATAATGCCCGGCACAGAACACACACAAACTCCTCTTTTCTGTTTCTCTTTTTCAGTCTATTGCAAGCCCATACGCCGCAGCGTCTGCTGCAGACAAGGCCATATAAGTTGGGGTAGGCTCACAAAAAAGTGCTTTTGTGATTAATCTACTCACATATTGCAGTTATTTAGAAATTACAAGAATAAGAATTACAAGAATAGATATACATATACATATATATAGACATATCTTTCCGTAAAATAATGATTATCGCCCAACGTGGGGCTCGAACCCACGACCCTGAGATTAAGAGTCTCATGCTCTACCGACTGAGCTAGCCGGGCACTGCGAAGTTTTCCGAAAACGCAAGTTTTGGAATTTATTGATATTCTAGATATGTGTTCATATGGCATGCATACACATATATATATATATATATATATATATATATATATATATATATATATATATATATATATGTATATACCTAAAAGTGTGTTACCTAAGGATTACACTTGTACTCGGAAAGCCTCTATTAAAAAATTAAATAAACCTGATGCAGATGCTTGTACATAAGTTCTGATAAATATAGACATATGTATACTTGTACATATGTGTATGTAGTACTATAAAACATCGAGGGTGAAACATTAAGTTAATACAGGCTGATGAAAATATTTCCCAATAAATTAAATGACAATATTTTTAACATTTTAACAAGTAGAGTGTAAAAAAATACTATAAGAAATTAGAAATATTTCAACTTATTAAATGATAATATAATTCTTGGTGAAAAACTGAGCTAAAAGGCATATCGAACGATCTTCAGATAGCCCGGCTAGCTCAGTCGGTAGAGCATGAGACTCTTAATCTCAGGGTCGTGGGTTCGAGCCCCACGTTGGGCGACTATGTTTTTTTTAGAGATTTAATTTGTTTAACCTTGTAAGCAGACTTTTGCGTCTACAACGGGATAGCATTGTTCTGTGAAAACAGAACTGATGTATACATGTAAAAGAAAACCCACGAAAGGAGAAAACATTTATGTGAATATGAATATTAAAATAAAATGCGAAGAGAAAAAGAGGAATCAATGGCGAACGATTGATTGGCGGCGCGGCGAAAAGACGCGCACAGAAAGCAAATGTAAATAATGCACGTTTAGAAAATGTATAAATTTGAATGCATAACACAGCGCTCAACTCAAATACACAACAACTACCATAGTAAGTAGTAGTAGCAACTGAGAAGAAAAAAAATACAATAAACAAAAATCAAATACAAAAAGCATACAGAAAAATATATGAAATACGTTTTTGTTTGTCATGCAAATAAAATGAAACGAGGCGAATGACTGAACTTAACCTTAAAATAACATACACACACACACACTGACATAAAAATACTTCGATACGTAATTCGTTTCATATATGTATAAATGTGTGCATATGCCGCTGATTTCCTATATGGCTTGGAGTTTTTATTTTTGTTTAGACATCGCAAATTGCGGTTAATGCACTGCAAATTAAAAACTAAACGAATTCAACATATAAAACGCAAACATTGCTATATTTATTGTTGAATGCAAAAAATTAATTTGAAAATGAAAATATAGCAAGGTGTGTATAAAAATATAACAAATACTATATTTTATGTATGTATGTATATATTCATACAATAGTTTTAGAGGTTAAATTTTAGCATCGAACCAAAGTTGTGAAAAGTATTGGAAACTCTCTAATCACTTCTCTGATTATGTTTCGCACCTGTTATCCATGGTGCTGCTATTTTCCAGCAGTTGCAGTTACAGTTAACAACACTGGCACTCAAATAATCATTTGGTCAATCAGAACTCAACTCCCATATTGTCTAGTGGTTAGGATATCCGGCTCTCACCCGGAAGGCCCGGGTTCAATTCCCGGTATGGGAAGAATTGCCGCGCGATTAACTGTGATGAAGAGCTTTTTGGTTCAGATATATATATATATATATATATATATATATATATATATATATTTTTTTTTTTTTTTTATTATTTATTTAATCGTACATTTCTGTTATATTTTTATCTTAAGCAATTTTAAATACCTATATTTAATATGCAAAATTTTATTCAATGACTTCACAATTCATTTGTGCTCATTTGATGATATCACTTATCCCATTTTTCGACGCTCCAATTATATATTTAGTTTCAGTTTTCATACATATTTTCGACGACGTTATGCTTTTGGGTTTTGCTGAAACGCGTTATACAAACGATCAAGCGATAATTCTGGCACTTTATCAGTAGCCACTTTTACTACTCAAGTGTACACCAAACTGAGCAAGAGTTAAAATGAAAAGAAACAAAAAAACTGGCTCAACAACTTGTGTAGTTTGCAAACGGGCTGTCTCGCAAGTTTCACAAGGGTGACCTTGATAAGTTCGTTATAACGTGCGATCGGTTACAGCTTTGCAGTAAATAAAAAAAAGAAAAGAAAATTCCAAAGTAGAAATCGCCCCCGGGTGGACTCGAACCACCAACCTTTCGGTTAACAGCCGAACGCGCTAACCGATTGCGCCACGGAGGCCGCTGACTGCCGAGAAAAAATATAGTTAACAAAAAATGACTTATTAAAGAAATTTAAAACTAATTAGAATTGTAAGAAACTTTTGTAATATTGCTTTCGATTTTATTTTAAACTAAAATACCAAAATGACTAATTAAATTTGTAGAAAATACGAGCTTGCTTATAAATATTCAGATATGATATTAATAGCTTTAATCAATGAATCAAAAAACGACATTTCTGTTTCGATCCTGCCAGGAGTCGAACCTGGAATCTTCTGATCCGTAGTCAGACGCGTTATCCATTGCGCCACAGGACCAATTTAACGGCCCAAATTTGCTGCTTTAGTTAAAGCTCATTTACCAGCTGACTTTAAATAACTGGAATAGGTTTGCAATTTTTTACATTGCTTGATTTATTTTCTTGCTTAATCCAGTTTATAGTAATTTTTATTTTGCTGTTTTTTCATTATGATAATTTACGCAGGCTCGGCAATTATAGCAAGTTGATGACGTCATCAACAAACGCCATATTTTTCTCTACTATATCTATATATATCTAAATCTTTCTTTAACAATGATATACGGTAAAAAATGTTTGAACTATTTAATCTGGATAAGCGTCTGGTTAGAATTGCAAAGTATTTATTTACAACAAAAATTGATTTTGAGTATTGATAATGATTATATTTTTTTATGTGGGAGATATATATATCATTTCAGACTATATTACATCATGAACATGACTTTGATCTATATATTAATTTTGTTAACCTTGAGTACTATAATAAACGTTCATTGTTTTTTTCAGCATGGGGAAAGTGTCCAGATTCAATTTGTATGCGGTGAGCAGAATAAAACTGAATAGATATAAGATTGAATGTTCTAGAGTCCAGATCAATATTATAACTGCATATTCTCGGTTAAGCCGCAGTCCTTAAAAGTGTCTAGGACTTCTTAGCTAACAAATAACAGGGTCCTAATTACAAGTTGCGTGCTACAGCTGCTTATTCACAGTATTTGCCAATCTCCCCAAAAGCAAGCATAAAGCCTTCTAGAACATAACTTCTTTTGCTCAACTGGAAAGTTTTGGAGCGTTTATGCGCCTGGGTCTGAGCCATAAAATATGTAAGAAACTTTTCAGCACGTCATTTGGCAACATGCTAACTGACCGTTCCCATAAAGATAGAGGAAACGAGGGAGGAAGAGAGACAGTTTGTGAACATAGTTCTCTCTGATTTGTACGCGTTTCCAACAAAAACAATTTAGATGCACAAGTAAAAATGTATCGATTTTCTTCTTGCATCATTTTCAATTCAATTCTATTTAAACGCGGCGCGTCGAGAGGCGCGTCCTTGCCCCTCCCAAAGCTACGACGTCGCACTGCCAGGAAGAAGACCTTTCCATTTCACATTGCTATTGTGGGTCGTTTTCTTATTTTAATTTCGATTCTCCTCTAACAGCCCTGAATGATTCCATATATGCTATAGAATAGAGTATAATAGAGTTGTGCTATGCCTTGCATATGATTCGGTATCTATTTTTATACTCATTCACGAAAGTATGAGTATATAAGTTTTGTGCAATGTCCGTCTCGCTGTTCGTCCATCTGTCTATATAGTGGCTCATATAATACCTAATATATCTATATCTGGATCCCTAATGACACCGGAGACCTGATTTCTATCTTCGTTTCTAATATTTACATACATTTTTGGTTAACTAAATAAAAGAGTTTGAAGTTTGGGCGCTTGAATCAATGAGATTCCACATATTTGAGTTTACAGTTTCATTTAGCGCATTTCGAATGATAAGTACTGGAATAGAAAATATAGAGTAGATATGTGTCGCTATAGTTTCCCATTGACTTTTCATTGAACTCATTGAACGTTGTTTGGGTCAAGGATGTGGCAGCAAAAAGGGTAAACCGACACTTGACTTGAAAAACTTTGAACTTCTGAACGGGCTTGTTGAACTTAATACAGCACCATCACAATGGTTTCTGGGTGTTTCCCAACCAATTCGCCCCTCCCTTTGTAAGGAGGAACTTAGTGGTTCATGCTATGACTCTTCTTGCATGCATAAAACATAAAGAATTGTCTGGACTAAACGAAATTGCTATAAAAGGGGAAAGGGACCAAACCGCAATATTTCGTAATAATTACAAAAGCAAATCAAATATTAGAGGGAATCAACTTCTTTCCAGATAGTTGCGTTTAATTATTGCTAAACTATTATACACAGTTTCTTCGTCAATAGCCCCAATATTTTAGTAATGATTCTAGTCAAACCTATATTTGAATATTCTGAAATCGTGTTATTTTTGAAACTGCGACTGTTCTTAACTTAGCTATCGTCAATTTTATTTATTTATTGAACTTTTTTTCAATCTTGTTGTTCTTCTCAATTTCATTTCCTTATACATTTGTATACCCTGATCCCATTGAAAATGGGAAATCAGGGTATAATGGTTTTGTTCAGATGTATGTAAAAGGCAGAAGGAGGCGTGGCAGACCCCATAAAGTATATATATTCTTGATCAGGAAGACTAGCTGAGTCGATCTAGCCCCGTGCCTATATCCAGGCTAGAGACCTGTGATTTGGCAAATACATGCATTTCAATATTATAATCACGATATAAAAGTTTAATGATGATAGTACATCGATAAGAAAAGTTATTAAACAATTAAGTTTCCATACTAAGCCCACACTGCAGTCTATGCGTGTTTATGGGTGAGTGCCTATGTATGTGTGTCGGTGTGTTTGTGTGTGAGTGTTTGTGTTTTTTGTGAAGCAGAAAAAGGTGAAAAATTGTTGAAATATCAGTTCCTGGAAAGGGATCAGGGGATTTCGTAGTCGAGCAGTCTCGACTAGAGCTTTCTTACTTGTTTTAACCATTTTGTCAACGATAATACGAATAAATGAAAATAAAAAAATTGTGACCTACCTGTGTCATTTACACAGGTGTAAATGGCATGCACGACGTTCCACATACCATGCTGGTCCTCAAACATTCCCCTCCTCATGCAACTGCCACTCGTCGTCACATGATGCATCCGCTGACATAGCGAAAATCCGCCTTCAGTGCCGCCTTCTCGTTCTCTCTCATACTTCCGCTTGTACAACGCCCTAAAACAAAAAAAAAAAAGAAAAAAAAAACACAAAACAAAACGAAGAATTAAAGCGAGAGTGAATGCAATTTTGCCTTTGCCTGCTGGCTCTGGCTCTGCCTCCGTCTCCGCCTTCGCCTCCGCTTCTGCTGCGCCATCCAAAAATAAACATGCAACGTTAAATAGGCCGCCCCAAACAAGCTAGTTGTATTTGTATGTGCATTTGTGGTCGTAGTTGTAGTTGCAATTGACTGCGCTCTCAGCCTAGGCGTTCGTTGTCTCTCGCTCTCTCGCTCTCGTCATTGCTGTACGTCATGCACTAAGCCAGCTAGTTGGCGCTCTCTCACGCTCATATTTTGCAACAGACTGCTTTTTGGGTATTGCAGCCCTATGCCTAAGTGTGTGCGTGAGAGCTTGCGTGTGTGTGTGTGTGTGTTTGACGCTAGCAACACTATTACAAATTTCTATTTTTTCGACGTGCTTTTGCTCTCGCTCTCCTGTTTTCGCTCTGCTCACCTATACCGCGCGCCGCGTGTCCATTGTAAAATGCTGTAAGTTGCATATGAATGTGTGTGTGTGCGTGTGTGTGAGTGTTTCGAGTGTAAAATTATTCATTTTTTCTAAGGTTCAGTCGTAGAGTTGAAGGTCACTTGATGTTTTATGTCATTCAACTTTCCGTCGTCGTTGTCGTCGCTGTTTTCGTTGCCATTGCTGTTGTTATTATTATTGTTGTGTTTTACATTTTCCTCCTTGCTCATTGGTTTTGTGCAATGTCTATTTCGCTTTCCGTCCGTCCGTACGATTGTTAAAACTTTAGTTTGTGCGCGTTGATATATCAGCTATGTATATTGTTTTTGATTTTTCAAGTTTCGAGTATTTAGCATCAACAGTGCTAAAGCAAGCCGTAGCAGAAAAGTAACAAGTAAGAAGGATCTAGTCGAGACTGCTCGACTAGCAGATACCCTGATCCCTGCAAGGCGCTGATATTCACGCACGTATAAACACGCGCTCTGCTAACTGCGCAGTAAGCAGCGACTGCGCTTGGGCTGCGCTGCAGTGTGGGCAATACTATGAGAATTTTGTTGCTGAATAATTTCTCCTGTAGTAGGACTATCTTCATGCAAATGTGTATTCATTTCAAAGCACAAGTCTCTAGTACTTAAAATACGTTTTTTGCAAATTGTGGGCGAAGGGGGCGTGGTATCAGAAAATCTGTAAATCACAAAATCTTCGTATTGATCAGATGTATGTACACACCAAATCTGAAGCCCCCAGGTCTAAAAATATTAAAATTACGCTGAATAAACAATATCAATTTATCGATTATTCTCGATCAAAAAGAAATCGGATGAGTTATCGAAAAAACGATAAACTTGTACTGCATATGGTATATATGAGTATGCATACAAAATTGCAAGGCTCTAGCTCTTATATCTTCTGAGATCTAGGCGTTCATACGGACGGACGGACGGACAGAAGGACAGGGCTATATCAACTCAGCTCATCGTCCTGATCAAGAATATATGTACTTTATGGGGTCTGCCACGCCTCCTTCTGCCTGTTACATACTTTTCACAAAACCATTATACCCTGATTTCACATTTTTAATGGGATCAGGGTATACAAATTATTTAGATCCGATTTGATGCAGTCGTGGGCATATATATATATTTTTAGAATCGTAACATAAACTCACGAGCCAAATTTTATGTTTTAGCTTTACAACTGTAGAAAAGAGTTTTACCCGATTTAATATATCCGCCATATATTTTTGGATCTAAGGCTTTCAAGACGGACAGTGCACAAAACCATTGTACTTCTTGTATTATGTTAGAGGACTCCCCGTATGTAACATATAGTTGTATTGTATAATAATCATAAATATTTATATTTATTATATTATTTTTATAAATATTCTTGATATCATATAAATACTGTAATACATTATTTAAATTATTTAAATTTAGTTATAAATATGGGAATGTAATAGAACTAAGAGATCTGGAAAATTGGAATTACCATAATAATGTGCAGGATTCCTAACAACTTAAACAATCTAGCGTCGTTTTTGTATTTGTATAATTTTTCGCATTGGCAATGTTCTACACATCTATGACAGTATGTTTGCCTACGTGATTCCGCGTAACGTGTTGACTCTACTATGACTCCACAAATGCCTATCAAGGTACCAGAGCACACATAATCGTAATTTGTTCCTAAATACAAGAACGTATATATTAGAATGCGTTGTAGAAAATGAATGAGTAACTAGCGCGAATTTACCAATAATTTTTATGTTGGGCGATATGCAGTGCGCATACGATGGGTCTGCCGCACCATTAACAAATTCAGCTGCATGCGTAGATCCCGAACTGAATGTATAACCCGAATTAACTGTGCAGCCTGTGAGGTAATCCTCACAATCAACACACTGAGGGCGTCCATGTACATCTGGTAATAGCATTTAATTATTTAATTATTCAAAGTCATATATTTATTGAGCTTACGTGGAGCTATATCAATAACCGCAAAACCAATAAATATGGAGACCAAAATTTTAAATACACACATTTCGAAATTACTTAAAGGCTAAAATACTTCTGATTTCTAAATTCTAAATAAGATATACATGTTCGAAATATATGTTAGAGCTTGATTAGGTTTACATAGGATGCTTATAAATTTTCATCTAGTACGTTAGAGTCAAACTTGCATACGTAATCATGATTATTATACCCTGATCCCATTAAAAATGGGAAATCAGAGTATAAGGGTTTTGTAAAAAGTATGTAACAGGCAGAAGGAAACATCGCAGACCCCATATATTCTTGATCAGGGCGATGAGCTGAGTCGTGCCCGTATCTGTCAAGAGATATAGGGCTGCCAGATGGGTCACTCCAATATGGAGAACCCTATATGTGGAGCCACATAGTAAATTAAAAAATATGTGGCAATGTTTTATAACACAAAGTAACATTATTGAAATAAAATAATGTATGCAACAAAATAACGATATCGTACTATGTGTGGTATAAACGAGTATACGGACGGGCTGACGGAGGCTCCAAATTTTGCAAAATGCTTTAATCAGGAAAATAGACAATATGTGAATGAGTTGAGGTGAGCTTTGAGATTTGATGATATTCGATTGGAGTGGTCCAAAGTGCGCCTATATCCTTATGTTTCCTTCATTATTCAAGTTCGAAAATGGAATGTAATGTTATATAACTTGCAATAGCCTTTGACCCATTATTTTAAACTATTGCATTTGCATTTTCGCACAGCTCTGGGTCGTTCTGTTGGGCGCTTTATTGGATTAGCCTTGGCTAATGTTAATAGGTTCAGTAGACGAATACTGCCCGCAGGCAGTGGATGAGATTGACTGGTGAGAATGAGTAAGTGAGGTTAAGTGCGTCGGGCTTGCATCAAATTGGAAAAATCCCGTAATAAAGAACAGTTAATTCATAAGAGGGAGAACAACTAAAGTGAACTTTATAGATCAGCTATTCTAGGCTTTAACCCTTAAACACCAGATCTTCTCACTTGACTGGAGAAGCTTTTGAAACTGTAATTTAAAAATTGCCATATTCTCATGAACTGAAGAAAGTACTCACGGCAAGAGCAAAAACAACGTATGTGCCATGTGCCTCTCATTGCCCGTCGTAATCTTAATGCACTCTGAAGTGTGAGCAGACCATACCAGACGGGCTGAAGAGAGCCGCCAGATAAAATGAACAGAAACAAACAACATACATACACACTTCCATACATTCGTACCCACACATGCACAGTTCCATTAAAGAAAAAAGAAGCACTAAAATCAAAAGTCATATAGCAGCGACGTCGCTGAGACGCGCCGCGACGCCAGCAGCATCGAAATCAACACAAAAAGTGTGTTACAAAGTCAAAAGCACAACAATAACAAGTAGAGCTTAAAAACCACAGCTAAAAGAAACCGAGAATACCGACTACAACAACAGTAACAACAACTACACTTAACTAAAAGTAGCCAACAACGAACAACCAGTCAGGGAAAAACAATGAGCCCGCGTTGAAAACCTGTTTTTTGAAAAGTTCCGCACGCTGGCTCCAAAATGATATTTGTGTGCGTGCACACTGGGACCGGGCTTCGAATTTGAGACATTAACATTATGCGCGCAGAGTAATAGTTGAATGAAAATTGATTAAATTTAGCTTGAAAATAGCAAACAAATATATAAATATGAGCACTATTTGCCTAGTTATAATTCATAATAAAATGTGATCGACAAATAATAATATGCGTAGCCATATAACTTACACCACAGTGCATATCGATAACAGACGACTGCTGCCGCTTTGGCTACTGCACGTATATGTTGTTCTCGGTTGTCGGTTGTCGGTTTTCGTGTTGCTGTTCGCGCGAAAGTTGAGCTCAGCTTAAGCAAAGGCAACGCAACGACAAAGGCAAAAGCAAAGACAACGCGTAGCATTGCCAAGTAAAAATATTGAGCAGTGCGCATGCGCCGCAAGCAAAATCATCGCAGCAATAACAATTACAAGCTCTCCACACTCGCCCCCGCATAAACAAAAGAGATAAGGCAACTAAAAAGAGAGCGAAAAAAAGAGCGCGAGAGCGCTCGCTAAATGAGCGCCAATAGAGGCATCGCCCGTTTCTCTCCGACGACCACGCAGCGCAGCAGCAGCAGCAGAAGCAGAAGCAGCAGCAGCAACGGGCTAACGGCAACGGCGGCCTTTTAGTTTTAGTTTTTATGTGCGGCTCTCGTGTAATAAAAATTACATTGCGCGTCGTTTATGTCGCTTGAATAGTGCAGAAAAAAGGTGGAAAGAAATAGAAACAAATGGTGCGCTAGAAATATAAGCAAACCAAAACGTAAAGTGAAACAAATTTTAGTTTAATTAATACAACTCGTATGCTGCCAGTGGCTTGCCTCTGTGTGCGTGTGTGTTTACGTGCATTTTGAAATTGTTATTGTTGCATGTGCGTGTGTGCGTGTGTGCGTAACTGCGAGCGTGCGTGTAGTTGTCCGTTTAATTTGCTTGTGAGAAAAGTTCTAAGTAAGAAAATAAGAATAACAATAACAACAACGATAATATTCGATGTAAAGTTAGTTAAAATACATGTATACAGATATACAGATGCATGCAAATTTGTGTGCAAACTTCTAAGCAACAGCAAAAACTGTGCCGTGCCAAGAGTTGTTGCTGCCACTGTTGTTGTTGTTGGTGTTGTTATTGCTGTTGCTGCGACTGGTGAGTGACGTTGTCCTCCCTTTCCCACTCACATGACAGTTCCATGCATTTCTTGGCGCTTGTTTACTCCTAGATATGATAGGCGAAAGGAGAGAGTGAGAGAGAGTGAGAGAGCGCGCACGCTAATAACTGAGAGCGCGAATGAGTGCAGCAAAATCTGAGGGTTTTGTTGTTATTCATGTTACCGAAATTGCTGGTCAGCGCAGCGAGTGACGTTACCTTTCTCCCTTTTACCACCTACACGTCACTTTCATGCAGTCGCGGCCGCTGTTTACTCGTGCGCTTACCTCAGTGAGAGCGTGTAAGAACAAGAGAGAAAGAAAGAGAGAGTCAGTGAAAAGCAAGAAAAGAGAATGCAGTTTTGTGTTATTTTTCCTTAAAGCACGTGTAATGATTAAACAAATCGCAGAAATAGCATTTATCGCAATTTATTAACGAAGTACATGGAACGAATTTCATTCAGACATTTTGCTGCCATGAGTGTTTTTTTTCGATAAATATGCTACAATGCACGTGTTTGAGTGAGTGAGTGAGTGAGAGAGAGAAAAAGAGAGACGATGATGGGGAGGTCGGTCGGAGTTGCTATTGCTATTTGACTGAGACCCAATTGCATAGACAGCCCCATAGCTGCGAACGCTCTTTCGGTGCCGCTCTCTCAGTCGCTCTCCCGCTCACTGGCACAATATGCATTTGCGCACAGTGGGCTTAATATCATTTGTATGATGTCAAAACAAAACAAAATTTGTATTGCAATTTATGTTGATGATAATGAGGTGTCAAAATATTCTTAGATTGCTGTTTGTACTCACTTACAGTTTAGTGGATGATTAAAAAAAGAAAATATACACAAACAGCACTAAGAAAATGACAAACATTTTGGATTTGATTTTCAAAATTGGTGAGTAATAAAATAAATGGGAAATTTATTTGTATGACATTGGTGAATTGAGTTTTCACTGAAATTTGTTCTAGTTATAACCAGGACTAGACAAAAGGCCCTTACAGAGCTTCGGCCGTATTTTTTTTTATTACTTAGCAATTGGAAGTGCAATTCATTGCCCTCAAAAGGGGAAAATAAGAAGAGGAAAAACTGAAACTCTTTCGCTAATTGTAATGCACATACATAAATTGCAGCTGTTTTGTTTCAGCGCCAATTGGCAATGTAGATGAGTTTTTGAGTCGTCCTCTTTTTCATGTTATTTATTTTATTTTTTCCTCTTTTTGTTTGTAAAAATAAAAGTACAACAATTTTTCACAGCGGAAATGCATCGTTTGCAAAATCGGTCCATTGGTCAGACAGTTGGTTTAGTCATACGATAGACAGCCTGCATTATATCTAGACATGCATACGTATGTATATATATCCCCTGGGATATTTGCTGGGATCATTTTAAAATGAGTGCAAGTGCAACATGTCAGCGACAAAAGGCGAATAAACTTTGCCAAATGCAAAAGTAAAAATTGAAATAAATAGAAAAATGCAAATGCTATTTTTGTACGTGTGTCCAATAAATAGATTTCAATCCGCCAAGTTGTGTATGCCCTCTATAAAGCTATAAACGGTATATACAATTCTGTTTTTAATATACCGTAAAACATATTGTAAATTAAATAAATAAATCAAATATGATTAGCTATTCCAAAATCTCAGCTGTGCCCACATAGATTATAATCATATATAATATTGAATATATATTATTCAGAAATTAACTCCTAAAACTATATTTTATATACACTGGGAATAATAAGTTTTGCATTTTCGTATTCGATTGTTCGATCGAAACGAGAAAATGTGATCGTTCATTATCCGTTTGTGGATGTTGATTAAATTTCGTATAGCCACAGGGCTCTACAGGGAAATTAGGTCAACATCGGCGATAGCGCCCTTATCAAGGATTCTGGGTCAATATGCTTGCGCCGCACGTCTCTTATATATATATATTGTATACATACATATATCTAACTAATTATATGCGTGTGGGAGATATTGTGGGCGTGGTTTTGCATTCTCTTGAGAATGTTATTTATGCTACTAGACAACGATTATGCATGCAAAAGCAAAGGGTAGGCCAGGCTATTGTACTGTTAGGGGTGGAACGGAGACGTTAGCATGCAGCTTGCAATTATTGCCAGCGGTTCAGGTGAATTTAAGTGCTGCATTGACCTCGTTTAAAGTCAGGTAATTGTCATTTGGTCATGCGAACTAAATAAATGCAAAAGCAACGTACATGCCAATTGATTGTCTAACGAATAGACTATTAAAGCTAAGCAACTAATTTTAAAACAAATATATAAATAATATACAATAAAATATAAACTCGCCCCCGGGTGGACTCGAACCACCAACCTTTCGGTTAACAGCCGAACGCGCTAACCGATTGCGCCACGGAGGCAGATGAGAATTTTGTGCCCAATGCTATACATCTAGTTATCATCGAATAGAACTTTTAAAACAGAACTCAAAAGCTCTGAGTTCTAAATCTTGAGTACTTATGAATGAGCTTTGCTTTTAAAGTATGAATAAATTTTGCGCTGTCAGCGCAGCCTCCGTGGCGCAATCGGTTAGCGCGTTCGGCTGTTAACCGAAAGGTTGGTGGTTCGAGTCCACCCGGGGGCGGGATTTCCTTTTTTTAATATTATATTTTTTGTTATTTATTAGAAATTTATATTTACTATGGAATACATTTTATTCTTTTTCAGTGGGACGACATCTTACAAATTATGTAAAATAAAATGCTTATAGGCAACATGAAGGCGTGGCCATGTTGTCATACGCCACTGCACCAACAACAACAACATTTAACAGCTATTAAGAATAACGTGCATGCAACATGTACCGTTTGAATGCCACACAACAACAGCACCAACAAAAACAACAACAACAACAACAACCGCAGCTGCAGCAGCAGCAACAACAACAACAATCAGCCAAACAAAAACAGTCTACAATACCCAGTCACATATTATTGCAGCAACAATTAGCCGCAGCTGCAGCCGCCGCCGCCGCTGGCGCTGGCATCAGTAACAACAATGCTGCCTTGACCTTTCAAGTGGCCAACGTAAATGGCGGTGCAGCTACGACAACGACAACGACATCAACAGCAACGGCTGCAAGTGCAACTGCAACTGCAACCAGTGTTGAGGATAAATTAAAGCTATTGACAACTGCCACGGGAGCGCCAGCGTTGATGACAACGCCTGCGCTGACGCCTACGCTGACGCTGACGCCGACGCCGACGCTGACGCCAGCACCATCTACAGCTATCAAAACCGAACCCATGCCTGACGTCATCGCCTTGACCACCACCAATAGCAATAACAACAGCAATAGTAGCAGCGCAGCTAACGCCAGCAGCGGCATTGCGTCTACTTCGGCTGCCGCGGCCGCCGCGGCAGCTGCGGCAACTGCTTCCTCCAACGGGCATTTAGTATTTGTGCCCAACAAACGTGCGCGTCTCGATGCGTAAGTTTTATCAGAGCTTTTTCTTTGCTCTTGCCTAAGATTTTTATGCCTTTGCAGGCCCGAGGATTGGATGTCGACGCCAAGTCCAGGCAGCGTGCCAAGCTCTGCTCCGCCGCTGTCGCCGTCGCCCGGCTCACAAAATCATAGCTACAACATGTCAAATGGTTATGCATCGCCCATGTCAGCAGGCAGCTACGATCCATACAGTCCCAATGGCAAAACAGGTGAGTGCAAGTGAGAGCGAGAGAGGTGATTTGCGAGCTTTTGCTTGAGCTGTTGTAGAGCGCCACCTTGTGTTCATTTTCGTGTACGCAAGGTACGCGTATTGACATGTAGATGGCGCTTTTAAACAGTCGAATGCTTTTAGGCGGCTCTTTAATCGCGTTTTTATATTTTTCTATTTATTTATTTATTTATTTATTTTATTTTATTTTTTTTTAATTTTTTATGTAATTAAAATTGGACAAAATAAAATAAATAAATTAAATAATACATAATTAGGATTGATAGGATTAATTATGTGGATTATATTCGTGAAAGGAAAGGCCACAATTTTAAATATTTATTGCAATGCTTCCTGCATTTAGATGGAGAAGATCTAAGATTGTATATATTATATAGTATTTCAAATATATTATGTATTTTATACTGCAGCAAAAGCATATACAATTGCATATATAACTTTTTTTTATTTTATTGGAAGTTTGCTTGACGTCAGTTATTTTCTTTTTTCCATAAAAATATTTCTTATTGTTTTAAAATACATTTAAGCATTTGATATAGGAAATTCGAAAGAATTATTTCCATTGCTTGATTTTAAAACGGATACAAGTGCTTCAGTTTTCTAAATTTCTTTAATATTTAATTTTTTTCGAATTGTCCCATTTGGTCTTGTATATAGGAGCTTAGAAATCAGATTAAGATGTAAAGCCGCGTTCCCCATCCCAAGTTTCTAGGAATCGAAACGCAGTTTATTAACCTGCTTTGTGTCTGCAAATAAATAAACGAGGCGAAAATGTTTGGACAAGGAAAACCCCAACGAAACCAAATAGAGACCTAAAACTGAATTAGACACGAACTCAAAAGCAAATATATATAAATATAAATATATATAGATATACATATATATATATCTTACAGCAGTACCCACTGAAGAACGCGCCTTTCACCTTTCACGTGCAAACGTGGCCATTTTCAAGGTCGCGCATGGCAGACGCCCGAGAAGAAGCAGAGTGCGGCTCCTTCTAAGGGGGAGGAACTTTGTGAAATTACCAAAACGCGCAGCAGACAAGCGCTGGGTGTTACACTAGTGTGGGTGGGTGGGTGTGTGGGGTGTGTGGTGTGTGTGTGTGTGTGTGTGGGCCTGTGTTGTTATGCCTGTTTCAGCCTGCCCTGGCTGTCTGACTGACAATGGCAATAAAGTTGAAAGTTGAAGGTCACCAGACAGCGTCGACGTCGGCGTCGTTTTTTGGCATTGCCGCCAAGTTGAAGGCTAAACAAGCAGACAATAAACTTTGAGGTAGACACTCAACTCGTGCCCCGCGCCGTGGCCTCCCTGCGAACGCCCCCGCAGACGCGTTGCACGCAGCTTCATTTCCAGTTGAGAACTTCCAGTGCTTTTGGGCTTTTCTCCTATTTGTTTTTTATTTTCGTCCCAAATTTATCGATTACTTGGGCGCCCATGCTACGTAAAGGCTCGCCCCTTGCGTGGTTCGTGTGCTTTTGAACCCGAAAAGCAAGTCGAGAAAGCAGAAAAAAAAACTCGTCTCGCTTTCATTCTCGCCGCTTGTGGAGCTGTCTGGCGGTGCGCGGCGCAGCAGAGGCAGTACGAGCCAAGGACCCAGAGAACGACCCACAAAAGCGAGGGATGTAGGGGACAGCGGAGCAGCTGTAAAAGGAAAGCGCGTAATGGAATGAAATCATGCCAAGGCTGTATGGTGTTTTGTATGGTAGGACGGTGCCAGACAAGGACGCAGGATAACGCAGACGCACGGAGGCGAAAAGGCTGAGCCAACTGCTGCAAACGAGGCACTTAAACGGGCCAACGCATAAAATGCCCAAAATTTGCCACAGGGAGCGATGAAAGTGCAGAGGCAGAAGCAGTGGCAAAGGCAGCGGCAGAGGCAGCGGCAGAGGCAGAGGCAGAGCGCTTGTCTGCGATGCTCTTACGACAGAGAGTATATCGCATGTCATGATTCAATATGTAACACTTCATGGTTGCCAAGAGCGGAAGCCAAAGTCAAACTGAAAGTCAATCAGTCTTGAATGATTGATTGACTGACTGAATTTGGTGACTGAAAGACTGTTTTCACTAGACAATCGACAGATTGAATAATTAGCTAGTTGATTGAATGAAAGATTATTGACTGACTGATAAGCTCGCTGATTGAATGACTCATTGATGGACTAACTATTGACTGGGGGAATGAATAAGGATAACTGACTAATCGGTCAATAACTGTGATTAAAATAGCTGATTGATTGACAACTTTGAATGACGTAAGTAATAACTAATTGAGCGACTAAGGGACAGACTGAAAGACTCCCGGACAAACTGTGTGTTTGATTGACTGCTTGAACTATTCAATGACAGATTCACTGATTGATTGAATCATTCATTCTGTTTGTGTGACGGAGCCCATCCCAGTAGCGATTGACCGATTCGCTTTCTAACTAAAGATAATATATATGAGCGCAGAGTATACAAAATCCTGCTCCGCCTAGCGTCTATTTATACCCCTAACCCAAAGAAATATGGGAATTCAAATGTATGTAACAGGTAGAAGGAGGCGTGGTAGAGCCCATAAAGCGCATAAGTTCTACAGCAGGACGACGAGTCTTTAAATCTAGAGTCTCAGTTTAATGAATGCTATGAAATTTAATTTGGCTCATATAATGAATACAGATCTAGAATGGATTTCCGATTCAGAATTCAAACACAGTTTAAAAATGTCTAAATTTAATTAGAAACTCATTACAATTTTTGAGTATTTTTGAGTATTCGTTTATTCAATTGCACGTAAGTTACTATCTAGAGGAAGGTAGCTCAAATGACCAAAAACTAAGCCTCAGATGTAAATGCGTTGATGGCTAAAAGCACTTAAAGAGGATTATAATAAATAATATATTAAAAATATAGATCTCTATTACTCAATGGATTGGCATGGAGATATGGTGTGGAAACAGAAAAGGCTCTCTTTCCCGATAAAACAGTAGCTGGTAAATTCGAATTTCTTTACTGACCCCCGTATAATGTAATTTGCGTTTAGATTTGCTTATATATATATATAGTTCCAGTAGCAACGTGACGGTGTTGACTGAAGCGAGGCCCGCTCGGCCTCTCTCTATAAGGCAAAGCGATTCGGGGATCATGCTAGTCACAAATCGAAAATTAAAATACATATATATATGAATGTGCAAATTTATCGAATAGATTCTATATTTGCATGGGTTGAACTTAAAGAGTATAAACGCAGATCGATCGAGGTGCAGGGCATGCAGTCGGCAGGGTATTCTTGATTCTATATCATTCTATATTTTCTCTTCTCATTTTGCAATTTCACTGGCAATTGCTCTCTGCTGGCTGCCTGTTCAATCTAGCGTATGCGCAATGTCTGCAAATCCATAAATCGCTCCCATGAAACTGAACATGAAAATGAAAGGAACGAAAAAACCAGAGTGCTCTGGTCGAGACTGCTCGACTAGGAAATACCCTAAAGCCCACCGAGTTGCTCCTTTTCCATATTCGAAAATAAAGTGTTGTGAGCATGGACTACGTAATATCGTATCGATGTACCGATGCTATCGATATTTATCATTAATAAGGATATGGGTTGAGCTATCGCAATGTTCATTATTAAGCTCTTGACGGACAGATGGCCATGGCTATATCAGCTCAGCTGGTCGTCCGGATCGAGAATATATTCATTCATTCAAAACATTTATACCCAGATTTCCCGATTTGCAACGCGTTCAGGGTATTAGAAAAGAAAAGCTCAAGTGATGCTATTTTTTTCTTGTCTTTTCAGACGATTGCGCCTTGGCATTTCTGCATTTGAGCTATGTATATGAATAATAATGTATAATATATGTCTGTATATATGAGAGGTCTCGCATCTGTAATTGGTTATTTACAAGTTGGGTCAGCATAAGTGCATTTGATGCGTCGTTGTTTAGGCCATTAATCCTATGCCAAGACAGGGCCAAGGCCGCAAGGTCATAATTCCTAACAGATGTGCCCTGGGGGGATGCGGTGGAGCGAACAATATTGAAAGAAAAACTGACGTTTTCCTTAGAAAAACAGGGAGCGAAGTGGAGGAAAAGTCGAATATTAAATCAAATGAAACTTTTTGGGGAATCTGCGAAAGCTAACTTTATAATTAAAACAAAAACTTTGCAGACACAACAAGAGCTCAAAGAAAAATTCAATTCAGTCGATTGTTATTGCGATAAATGATAACCAGTTGCAGAGTTATAAACTTGTATATGTTCTAAGGACTCGTTTGAGAGATGATTATTATGGAAGTGAATGATTAAATGATTATTATTATTATGATTGACTATGAAGAAATTGTTCACAATGTTGTTAATATTAAAAATAATTATACAAATATTATTATCTGTATATTAAGCCCAAAGTTATTATAATATAATCTAAATACTGTAGTTCTCCTGAACTCCTGTGGACCTACCCTATACATTATTACGAGCAATACGAAAACAAAACAAGATATTAAAACAATCTCAATGAAAATTTGACTAAAACTAAATAGAAATCAGGACGTTAAAACAAATTTGAAATTATATTGGAGAGAAATTGGATTGTATATATAATATATTCACATGAGCAAAGAGTTATGCAAGGGCAGCTACATCTCTGGAGATGGGTAGATAAATAGAGGCAAGATATATATAATTATAGACTGATATTTCATGTAAACTGTTTTATAACATTTTTACAAAAATAATAATAATAATAATAATAATAATGCTAAGCATATTCTGAATTCTTAATTAGAAAATATGAATATAATTTGTGTGGCCTGTGGCCTTAGTGATAAAAAAACGTATCCATTAATTCTGTGAAGATGGAATTCCAGAACAATTGGTAATAGAATAAAAAAGCAGAATTTTATTTATTTACTTATTTTTTAAGGAATACATATTTCATGCACATGTGAATTGGAATAATCTCTATTTCAATACGATGCTAAGAAAATATAGCTTGAATCCGGGGAAATTAGTAATTTTCGTGAGCCATAAAAGCTAAAGACTCATCTTCGTATACAAACTTTCTAGTTTTATATTTTCCTATCCTTATTTTAACCTAACCTATCCTATTTTATACCTATTATTGATTACGATAGCAAATAATATCGTAATCAATAATAATTATAATCGTATGAGTTACGGAGACTTTAGACGTTTCGGGCATATCCGTTAACTAACAAACAGAGATTTGCGCTTAGGTAAATTAATGAGGAAAGTACACAGAATCAAAAATGCAGTGTTATTATGTGCACTACTGTGTAGTGAGTAGTAGAGAGTAGTGCTAATCCATACCGCACTACTATTTCTATTCACTCACAGGATTTCCTCTTCTTCTCTTCTCTTGCATTCTGTTTCAAGTACCGTGTCATTTACTATTGTTGCATATGCTACTTTACTTTGATTGTTTTGTAGTAGTTTGACTGTACATACAGTAGGCACTGTGGCCTGTTGTACCAGCTGTAAGTAAAGAGCATACTCATATGTATGTATTCGTAAGAGATATTCTTAAGGTCTGTTAGCTGTCCCTAGCTATGGCGCATATCATATCCACATATATATTCAAGTATTTACCAGATTTCAATATCTCAACTAATTTGTTTTACAACTCATTTCATTTCAGGTACGCAAATGCATTTAAGTATAGTTCTGAAATTAAGGGAAATTTGCTAAGGTGAGCTACTTACGTTATGTAACACCTATTTAACTGTTAATTGCATATGAGAGAGGCCTGCAGCTCCAGTTAGTTGCCTCAGATATCAGGAGCTCTACGAATTAGCATTGAAATCGCTTAGCTGCAGGCACTTTCCGGAGAAGCCCAATCGAATACATATACGAAAATCGCAATGCCCAACCTCTGCCGGGTCCTGCCGAGCTCTACCGTCCCTCCTTCACCTCTTCAGCTCTTCAGCTCTTCCCTTCTTCCCGCCCGCCGCCAAGATGTGCCCGATCGATGGGCATCGATTGAGCAATGACTGCAATTAGGTGCGTACCGCATGTCTAGACGGCCAAGCCCCGAAGAAACAGAATCCAGAACCAGACCAGAACCCAGTGAACGAAACAATAGAAGAGGCTGAAAACGAAAACGCCAAAGGAGAAGAAGAAGGAGAGTGCCTTAATCTGTACAGGACACGCAAAACTAAAGTTAAAAGTTTTTTTTTTGTTTTTGCTTTTTTTTTTTTTTTTTTTTTTTTGCACTCTTCAAGGTTTTGCAGCGATGAATTTCAATTTCAATCATGTGCCTGAAACATGATAACACGCCATGCCCCGTCTCTTTTGCTCACGTGCTCGCTCCCGCTCTATGGTTGGACGTCTGGCTGGATTTCATATAGAAAACCGGTTTCGTCTTGTTGTTTGTGGCTTGCATTTCCTGATTATGCCTTAGAACTTGCTGCTTGACCAAAAAGAAAGAAAGAAAGAAAAAAATCAAGAGGAAAAAAAAAAACGATCTGTTCTTCTGCTTGCAAAAATTTGTCGCTGCGGTTGTTGTTGTCGTCGTCGTTGTTGTTGTTGTCTGGACTTTTGTTCAAGGTCTCCCGACAGCAGCTGCTTTTTTTCATCATTTTTGCTTTGCAGCTTCTTTCTTATCTGGTTCTTAGCAGGTACACTTGTCTGCCCATTGTCCGAAATGCTCGATGATCATCACCAGCATTGCCATCATTATCATCATCGGCATCATCATCATCATCATCATCATTATTTGTGGCTGGCTTTACTGTGTCAAATGGTCTGCAAAAAGGGGTTGTTCGTCCCAAAATGAAAAAAAAGGACAGAAAGCAAAGTTCCATTGTTTATGTCGGCACATGCTCTCGCCCTCTCTCCCTCTCTCCCTCTCTCTGTCACTCACTCACCCGCTCTCTCGCACGCTCTTCACTCTCTTCTCTAAAAGTCGTGTTGTATATAAGCTTTTCGTATATAGCTTGACCTTGATCTTGAAAAGAGTCCAAGCTATATACAGATATGTGCATACATATATGTATGTATGCATGTATGCATGTGTGCATGTGTGTATGCCTATGCATGTCTGTATGTGGACATATGGGCTGAACGCGTGCAGCACATTTTCGGTGGTGCGCTGTGGCTGCAAGTGGTTTTGTTGTACAAGCTATACAGGGCTATGCAGGGCTATACAGGGTGTCTTTATAGTTCTTATTGGAACTCAAACTGCCGGCAAGCCAGGTGTTAGACGAGTCAATGCAACTGTGATTTATTATGAATATTAGATATATATTATCTCACATACATTTGTACTATAAAAACTCTATAATTGCTAATAATTGTCAGACTTGATAATAGGGTGTTTTTGATAATTAAAAATTCTTTCTTGAAATGCCTATTAGATTATATTATAATAGATATGTGCTATATAAGCTTTATGTATGTTAGTTATTCTGTATATGTACATATATATTTTGCTATAAAGTATTTAGAGTGCAGTTTTATTAACCAAATAATTAGTTTCAATGATTATATTCTATTTACAAAGAATAAGGAGATACAAGAACGAAGAAAGTTCTACAAAATCTTTGTAATATACGCAATATAGTATATATAATATACGTATATATATATGCTATTTTGGGCTGTTTGTAGGACACATAGCCTTCTATATATGATTCTTGAAGATCCAGCTTGAGTAAATTTTGACATGTATATTATGTACTTACATAGGCATGTAAAGAAATTCAAAACTTTCTCATCAATTAGTTCCGAAGTAGAGCCAGGAGCATTGTAGCTAATATTCAAGATTTGTTTTTAGATTTTGGTAAATATTTGTGAAATTTTGATAACAGCTATGTAAATAGTATATAGTTCTTCCTTCTGGTTGCAGTTGAAATATGGATCTATGAATAATTCCATTGAATAGACTGAGTTAATAAACTATAAATATGTATATTACATGCAGGTATCTATAGTTATACATAGATGATCATTGAGATTAAATAGATTGAAGATAAATATAGAATATATAGATATTGATTCATATATGATCATTGATATTAAATAGATTGAAGATAAATATAGAATATATAGATATTGATTCATATATGATCATTGATATTAAATAGATTGAAGATAAATATAGAATATATAGATATTGATTCATATATGATCATTGATATTAAATAGATTGAAGATAAATATAGAATATATAGATATTGATTCATAGATGATCATTTATATTAAATAGATTGAAGATAAATATAGAATATATAGATATTGATTCATATATGATCATTGATATTAAATAGATTGAAGATAAATATAGAATATATAGATATTGATTCATATATGATCATTTGGTATAGCTGCTTTGATTTGGCTTTCATTTTCGAGTTTCGAGTAGCGAGAGCCTCAACTGCTTTGATTGGAACACCCTGTTAACCCACTGCGCTTGTAACCCAATTAACTTTCAACTGCAGAGCCAAAGCGACGCGAACTTAACAAGGCAAAAAAGAAAACGTTAAACCATCGACAAAAAAAAAATTAAAAACTTACCCCGCTCCAGTTGAAGGGTTAAAAACAAATTTGAAACCCCGGAGCGCAGAACGTTACCTAATATCCCAAGCCAAATGGAACTCTATGCGTGTATGTGTGTGTGTGTGCTGAATACGTGGAAGCATAAATAGGCCAAATGCCATTAGCACACATGCGAAGCTGACGCTGAGGCGGGTTTTGGCTTTCCTGTTTTGAACACACACACACATATGCGCGGACATACATACATACATATATATAAATATAGACGATATATATATAGAACAGTAAGTGCAACTGCTTTGGGCTGTGTGAGTGACGTGCAGAGAGAACCCGCACAATTAATTCCAGTATAATACGAAGAAGAAGCGAAAGCAATATATATGTACACACACACACGCACACACACACACATATCTGTGCTTGTATGTGGCCAAACCTCAGAAGTTAGTCGAAAATTGTGCAGAGTTTCTGAGTTTGTCCTTGAAATTCATGAGAATTTTTAAATAACCTCATGATGATGATTATGATGTTGTTGATGATGATGATGACGTTTGCCTAATGCTCTACAGAAACCCAATAAAATATGCCCGTGCCACGCCCACAGCTGAATGCAGCATATAGAAAGCATTTTAGACCAAATACGTGAGCTACGTGCCACAAATGGATTTTAGTTGTTTATGCCCCATCGCCCTGTTGCACACACACACACACACACACACACACAGGATTAAAATTTCCTGTTGTTGGGGATTTCGTAGACAGTTCAATTTGCATTCGGCTTACCTTGCCGTAATCCTTGGGCCCTACTTGGGCCGAATGGGGCTTCATGAAGGCAACGGCTCAAATTTGTTGTGTCCGGCTGATTTTTTGCACAGCTCGAATGGGTCTTAGTGAGGGAATAGCTTTGCAGGAACGTATACAGGAGTGCTCAGAACTATAGAAACATCAAATACAGTTATCCACAGAGATTCAGGCTAATGAAAGTGAACTTTGTTCGGATTTCTATTGAGTAATCAAAATATACAAATGATAAAATGAACATCGAAAAACTGTAATGATAATACTAATGATAATACTAATCAATGAAATTTAAAATACTCATGAGTAATGCTCATGATAAAGGATAAAGGATAACTGTCCTGGAGACTAGTGCGAAATAAATATGGTAATAATATGAGGCTTTTTTGAATAGAAGTGAAAATAGAACTGATAAGGACTGTTTTCGTGGGCTAGGCTGTTGAGAATGCGTAATGCACCGTTATTAAGGCTGTTGGTTATTGCAGATCCAGTGAGAATTTCATTTTAGCCGCATTAAAGTGGAGCTGCAGATCAGTGTCATCCATGTGCCTGGGCCTACGTCTAATCCTATACGCCGTAAAAGCGTTTCAGCGAATTTCCAGGCTCTTTGCCAAGTATCTAAGTAGTTGGACGATAGTTTGAGCTGAACAACAGTTAGGGATGGGAAATAAAGAACTGGGACACTACGTTTTATCGTTTAAGATATTTAAAAATTATCAAGCTGCTGCTCAAACTGATTGAAATGATCAGTAAACTAAGTCATAGTAACATCCAAAACAATGATTAGTATTAAATGTCTAAGTAAATCTATGCGCTTCGTTTTGTTTTGTAACATATTCTGTTTAGAACTGAATTACATTCTCCTCAGTCGCACTTTCAGTATGTTCATGAATAAATTGGCATAAATATGAACTTATTTCTATATAGAGAGCGGAATATCATATATACTAAAGGTTTTTCTTCTATTTCTATTTCACAACTTACACTTGGCACTTTATATATTCGAGAAACGTTGAATTATAACGCTCTCTCTCTCTTGCTTTCTCTCTCCCTCTGACCCTCTCTTACTCTCGCTCTCTCTCACTCTCTCTCGCTCTCTCTCCCTCCCTCTCACTCTTTCTCTCTCTCTCTCTCCCTCTCACTCTCTCTCTCTCTCTCACTCTCTCTCGCTCTCTCTCACTCTCACTCTCTCTCGCTCTCTCTCTCTCCCTCTCACTCTCTCTCACTCTCTCTCTCTCACTCTCTCTCTCGCTCTCTCTCTCCCTCTCACTCTCTCTCTCTCTCTCTCCCTCTCACTCTCTCTCTCTCTCCCTCTCTCTCTCTCTCTCTCTCTCTCTCTCCCTCCCTCTCACTCTCTCACTCTACCTCTCTCTCTCTCTCCATCTGACCCTCTCTCACTCTCTCTCTCTCACTCTCTCTCTCTCACTCTCTCTCGCTCTCTCTCACTCTCTCTCGCTTTCTCTCACTCTCTCTCACTCTCTCTCACTCCTTCTCGCTCTTTCTCGCTCTCTCTCTCACTCTCTCTCTCTCTCACCCTACCTCTCTCTCCCTCTCTTTCCCTCTCTCTCCCTCTCTCTCTCACTCTCTCTCTCTCACTCTCTCTCTCGCTCTCTCTCTCCCTCTCACTCTCTCTCTCTCTCTCCCTCTCACTCTCTCTCTCTCTCCTCTCTCTCTCTCTCTCTCTCTCTCTCTCTCCCTCCCTCTCACTCTCTCACTCTACCTCTCTCTCTCTCTCCATCTGACCCTCTCTCACTCTCTCTCTCTCACTCTCTCTCTCTCACTCTCTCTCGCTCTCTCTCACTCTCTCTCGCTTTCTCTCACTCTCTCTCACTCTCTCTCACTCTTTCTCGCTCTTTCTCGCTCTCTCTCTCACTCTCTCTCTCTCACCCTACCTCTCTCTCCCTCTCTTTCCCTCTCTCTCCCTCTCACTCTCTCTCTCGCTCTCCCTCTTTCTCTCCCTCGCTTTCTCTCTCTTCTAAATGCTTTCCGCTCTGAGTGCGCTTTGTAAATTTGCTGTTGTTGTTTCATATATTCATAAATGTATATATTATATATTTACTCATTTTCAGTTGCGCTTTCGCAGTATTTTTATAGTCAATTGTCGCCGACATCGCCGTTGTTGCTGCTGCAGCTGATACATACATTCACAATATACACATCTATATATATACATACATGTGCATAGGTATTTTGCACTTGGCCTTGAATTAATACAGCGAACTTTGGCTTTTTATATGGCGCAAAAGTTTATCGTACATCTCTGTAAAAAGATAATTAATTTCCTATGGCCAGGGGCGGGGGCGATGAGCGGGCGGTGCACACCGAGAGCGTGCGCGAGGGGGAGGGCGGCGCGAGGGCGAGGGGAATGTGGCGTTAATTGCGAGCGCATTTCAATTCAAGCTGCTTGCAGCACAAACAGCAACAGCAACAGCAGTTACTTTCATTTCATCAATACAGTGGGCACTCACATACACACACACGCACACTCAGACACGCTCTCACACAGATACACAGATACAGCCACAGCCAGAACACGCGCGATAATTTCCAAAAAATGTGGCAACAACAAAGCAACCGTTTTCAAGGTCACACACACTGTCTCCCGAATATACACGCACACATGCACACACATATAATATACACACACACTCACAAGCACTCGTTTAGCTCCCTCGAGAACGCCAAAATATCAACAGACTTTGTTGATAATTTTTTGTTCCCATTAATTTTTTGCTCATTTCATTTTTTTTTTTTTTTTGCCTTTCTGTTTGCGAATTTCGCATAACAGAGGCATGTGGGGTATATTGAACTATAGAGTGGGCGTGCCCATTGAAAGGTATATGGAGCAAGATATTTATAGAGCGCCTAAGCATATTCTGCCTGTTTTATACATGATCTGACTCATTAAGCTACTACGATTGTGATTAACAACTAATCATACTTGAGTTGCATATATATGCTTTACCTATAATTAATTCTGCAAAGTCATATAATTCTCTTTAATGAAAAACAACTTGTGTGATTCATTGCATTTTGAAAATATTTTTCCTTAATTTTACAGAATTTGTTTCAGAATGTGGGCTAATTATTTCATTTTGGTCTTGGATATACTTTCGGTATTTTAATTTCGATAACTTGTAATCGCTTTAAGTACTTTAACAAATTGCAGCGTTATGCAATTGATATGATATATTATTTATATAGGATCTGTGACCTATCAAATATTAAAGGGCCATTAGCAATGCATACCAGATATTCTCTATCTCTTTTATATATTTTTTATTTTTAATTATTTCATTTTGGTCTTGGATTTACTTTCGGTATTTTAATTTCGATAACTTGTAATCGCTTTAAGTACTTTAACAAATTGCAGCGTTATGCAAATGATATGATATATTATTTATATAGGATCTGTGACCTATCAAATATCAAAGGGCCATTAGCAATGCATACCAGATATTCTCTATCTCTTTTATATATTTTTTATTTTTAGTAGAGATCCTAAAAGGGAATGAAACATGTATGCAGATTGAGCTTTAATGCCTTAAATTAATTAAATTACATATAAAAACAATAAATTGAAATGAAATACAAATATAAACAATTTGAAATGGATATAAAACACACGTTCAGAAAATAAAATGTTAATAAGCAATAAAATTATATTGAGCGCTTTTGGTCTTCTGTATATACATATATATATGTATATACCCGTATGTATGGATGGTATTTATACAATGCACTCACACTCATGTGGACCTGTCTTGATATTTATTATTATTAAATCAGGTCAGAGACCCATTAACACATATAAACACATATAATACAAACTGTTTCGATCCACACACTCGCACAGACATATATATTTGTGCTTCTGCAGTTGTGTAGCTTTATCTCTTTCATCCTCTCTCTCTCTCTCTCTTTCTCTCTTTTAAGTGACAGTATGTCATTCAATGCCCGCGTCATCCAAAATGGCCGCCAAAAAGCAAAATGCTAAAAGCAAACAGCAAAAAGCTGAAAGCCGAAAGTAAAAACAAGTCGAAACGCTAAAACACTAAAAATAAATCGAAATTATTTTGGTTTTTCGCATTCGCTCTTCACATTCTCGTTTTGGCTTTTCTTTGACTTGGCTAATTACCTAGGTGTGATTTTTTTTTATCAATGAATGGACTTATCAGCTGGCATTTGAGTAACTCTCATGATGATCTCATCTATCAGCGGATCTAAGCTAAGAGACTTAGTAATATGCAGCTTAAGCTCAAGGCTTTTTTACTTGGACTCAATGTGTAGCTTAACCTCTAGACTTTTATATATTTGTTAAATACATTGCCTACCTTTAATGGAGAGCTAGTAATGCTCTATCTTGTCTAATTATAATTTTGCATATTTAATATATTAAGCATTATGAGACTATCTCCACGAAACTCTAGGAACGAGATTATAATATTGTCTAGTACTTGAAATACGTTGCTTACACATTGTTGGCGATGGGGGCGTGGTGTCCAAAAACTGTAAATTGCAACATCTGTGTATTTATGAAATGCATAAAGGCAGTAAATCTGAACTCTCTAGGTCTAATAGTATTCAAATTACGCTTAAAAATCGAAAGCAATTTATCGATTATTGTCGATAAAAGAGAAATGGGATGAGCTATCGAAAAAATGTGATAAACTCGCACTGCTTATGGTATATACGAGTCTACATGTAAGGTTTCAAGTCTCTAGCGAACGGACTGAGAAATGGACTTGGCTATATTGACTCAGCTCGCCCCGATCAAGAATATATATACTTTGTGATGTCTGCCACGTCTCCCTCTGCCTGTTACATACATAATCCCAAAATATGGCTATAATATATTTTCCATTTTCAATGGGTTCAGGGTATAATGCAAATCCATCACCTATATACCCTATAGAGAATGTTTTGTACCTGAACCGATTGCGAAATATATTATTTCACATTTTTATTAAATTTTACCATATATAATTGAATAAAATCTATAAGCTAAATGACTAATAAATGAGTACAAAAATATTTCAACTAGAAGTCGAGTTGAACAGCGCATATATTTATGTATATATATGCATATATATATCTCTGTATATTTATATTGCAGTGGCAAATCCAGGCACATAGACAACATGCACACATGCACACATGCACACATGCACATGCACATGCATGTGTATTTGTATTTGCATTTGTATTTGTTCTCGGTAAACATTCACTATGTACTCTCGCTTTCAAATTGAAATGAATTCAACAGCTCGAAACGTCGGCGCTTATCTCAACGAATGGCGCAACCGAGTGCAACGAATATATGCCCTAATGTATATGAGCGATATATATAACAAGCATGTATACATGTGCTTGTGTATTTATTATATGTGTGCTTCTATAGATGTAGTCAAAGTTTTAGCACAAACAGAAATACGTAAGTACGTAAATACGTAAATACGAAAACAACGTCCATTAATTAAATGTACGGCAAGAAGGTGTCGTTGGCACGGAGCGTGAATTTGCTTTGTTTGTTTTCTTTTGCTCGATATTTGATTGATGTTTATGGCACTAGCCGTAGCTATAGCTATAGGTTTAGATAGGTGCGCTGCATTGCCGATGATTAATTGCTAAATAATGCGAGGCAATGCACTCGTCAAGTGTGCGAAACAAACTCGAATAACAAAAGATGTCGTGCACCAGAGGGAAACTGCTGATGAGCATAATCCGAGTACATAAATGTGCAAAGAATTGTCGCACGGTGTGGCATCCTAGTTGCACAGTGCCAACAGGATGGCAACTCCAAGGCGAGACTGTTGATAGAGGCAAACTCATTCTAGCAGTCAGAATTATGGGAAGCTGCCTGAAATTTGTTAAAGCTAAATTCACTGATTCAATATATCGAATATGTTAATATATGCATGTACGGCTGTGTATAAATTCTCCCTCCTGTGAGCAGTGTTGCCGTTTTGGCTTATTTTCGGCCAGATCTAACAAAAGATTTAGAAATCGCGGATAGCGGGAAAATAAAAACATTTTAGCTGAATTTTGTAAAGTTTTTGATACGAAATTTAAGTGTTGCTCTATAAAAATACCTACATAACTAATACAAACTTCAAAATTCAATGAAATCGAACAAAAAGAAAGGTAAATTTATTCCAGAGATCTAGCTGTGCTCCAGGAAATGTGGCAACAGTGCATATGAGAGAGTTACAGTTACGTGTTACAGAAATTAGCTCTTGCTGAGAGCAGATCAAGATCAAGTATACGCATGAATTATACTTCAATTCGTAATTTACAATATAACACATACAGCTTTTAATTCTAATAAATGTATACATCTTTAATAAATATATACAACATGCAAGCTGGGAGATGTTGAACAAATCTCGTATACATTTATTATAACCATTGTACGAATCAGCACAAATACGAGTGGATTGCAAACACTTTTCGGATGATTTTTTGGCGTTTTTTGCGAGTCGAAAACAATGAACCTAAGGCGCAGTAAATTCTGATAATATATATACCTAAAAGAAAAAAAGTAAAATAAGTAAAAAATTGAAAGAGACAGGCGAAAGCAACAGCAATAAAAAGCAAACTGCATGTGTACCTAACAGATACGTATAACAACACTTACAGATACAGATGCAGATACATGTTCAGCTACAGACACAGATACTTGCCATATGCATAGCTATTCCATACGTATGAGTGTGCATGTGCATGTGCATGTGTGCCTTTTCGAACAAAGCATTTCAAATCGCAGCACACATACACAGGCAGTACACAAAATGTCAGAACAAAGGCACACGAAAATATATATACAGATGAAAAAAAGAAATGAAAATAAAAATAACAGAAAAAAAGAAAGAAAAGCCTGAAATGTGAAATGAATAATTTGGCAAACGCTCGAGAATGCCTACAAAAAAGTAATGTCATTCATACATATATAGTACAGATACATATATGTATAATATAGTTGAGTTCCGTCCAACTGAGCGCCAAATGCTGGACAAAAGGAAACCAACATATTTTATTATTAATTTAGGTTTTATTGTTATAAACAAATCTGATTTTAAAATTTATTTATTTTGGAACACTCGATTTGCAATTCATCTCTACAAAATTGTCGAAATCTAATTTATTCTGATCGAAAGCTAAATGATTTTTCGTAATTCCCTTTGGATTTTATTCTAAGAATACTTTTATATACATTAAGAAATCAAGTTTCCTACGAATTTTTGAAATTTGTTCATTTTAGTTAATTTGATGATTAGATAACATATTTGTTTATGTTTGGGAAACGGAATAATTGAAATCTAAGTAATTTATATATATTTGTAGTTGTGTTTCGTTAAAAACTTCGATTGTAAAAGGCATATTTTATTTTATTTTTTATAAGACATTTTACTGAAACTTTTAAGGCTAAAAAAAGACTAAAATTGACAATGATTATTGATTTTGCTTGATTTGAATACTTTAATTTATAGTTTTTATATATTAATTATAATTATTCCTTTATTTCAATGAACCACCTTTATTGTTTATTATTGTCTGTTTACTAGAGTTTTTACGCATGTTTTACCTGTAATTTATAACTTCGATTCATACTTTTACACTCTTCATTATATAAATCTTTAATCAGAAACTAATTTTAATAGTTTACACATGTGAAATATGATACGTTTTGTGCTAAGAACAGAAGCAAATTCTTTGAGTGCGTCGCAGACTACTCGGCGTATGCGCAATGAGTCATGAGTCGTCATACGCACCAATGACACACACACACACACGCTCACACACATAGTCATACAATACACATAAAACTGTCTGCATGAAATTTTCGCACTTGCCAAATGAATGCGTCTACCCAGATGCTTCTATTGTTGGTCGTATGTGTGCGTGTGTGTGTGTGTGCGTATCTGCTTTTTTTGCGTAAAAAGTGCGTGGCATGTGCCGGCATTGGCGCCGGCTTCGCTTTATCGCAACTGAAACTCAATGAACCATAGACAAAAAATACGAAAAAAAAAAAATAATAATAGTAAAATATTGTTATTGAAGTTCGCACATGAAAAATACCCTGTATGTTTTGTGACAACTGCTTTTGAGTTTTGCCTAAGCAATTTAGTTTTACGAAAACAAAATAAAAAACAATATAATATATATGCTATAATTTTATACACATTCTATAAAAATAATACGATTCGCAATTCTTCAAATATAGATCAAAATACTATTTAATGAAATTTTAAATAAAGATCAGTTTAACTTAATATATATAAAAAAGAAAATTCAAATTAGAAATTTGAATAGTTTAAATTATTTTATTTTAAATTATTTATACATTCGCATAAACATGAATTATTCTGAATGAAAAACGGAAACGAATGCTAGCGCCATAAATACCCTGTATAAAACTAGCAAATACCTAATAATAATAAACTAAATCAAGAGCAGCAAAATAACAACTAATACACACACACACACACATACACATATACATATATACACACAGACGAGCTGGCGTGAAATAGCAAAGAAAGCAGCGAAAAAAATGCCATAAATAGTTGTTGGTTCAGTCGCTGCAGTCGTTGACGCCGCTGCCAACGACGTCGGCGCCGACGTCGGCTGCAAAAAGGGGTACACATGAAAACTGTTGCGGTGGGTCAGGGTGAAATGAAATAGAAATCTATGAATAGTTGCTGCCGTTTGTAGTTTCTATGCGAAGAGCAGACGAACAAACGAGCGAGCGAGCGAGTGAGCGAGAGGCGAATAGTGTAGCACCGTTACGTTTGCATGAATGAAAGGCACAATGAAATTATAAAAGCCAACCGAAACTGATTATAGCACATGGAGAGGGCAATTAAAATGCAACTACATTGCAATTACATGCATTTCAGGGGCAGTGCTCGGGGAATTGTAGTTGTGCTGCTCGGAGTGTTAGTTGTTTCTATAAGCAGTTCTAAAGATAACTTGATACCCCAAATGAGCTGCGTATCGGTAATCAACAGCCGAGCAGGTGAGTAGGGTGCTGCAGGCAATCAGGTAATGAGCAGTACCAAATCAATTGTGGAACAACTAATTTCTTTAACCTAAATTAGAAAGACTACCAAATTACGCATACGCAATGTGGCCTCAATTTGGGCAGCTATCTACAAAAGCCAAAACTCAATGTAAGCATCTGCGCTTTTATTTTCATTAACGTTGCGCATTTTTCTATATATATTTGTAAATTTATTTAAATTTTATTTTTAGAACATTCTATGCGTTGCTCATATTGTTGGTTCTGTGAATAGATTTAGTTCTGGGTACAAGTTATGTATTGGCGTTGCCATAGGCAAGTGCCCGGCTAGCTCAGTCGGTAGAGCATGAGACTCTTAATCTCAGGGTCGTGGGTTCGAGCCCCACGTTGGGCGAGTGTTTGATTTTTTGTTTTTTAATTTTTTTTTAATGTTTTTGAATTCATTATGAATTTTTTGTAGCAGTCATTAGTATGTTTATAACTGTTAGGCTATTTTTAGTTTCTGGTAGTTGTTAAATTGTTAATGAATTAATTTCTTTTAACATTTACTGAACATGAAACTAGGGTTATGCTAATAAAATATATGTCATGTATATGTATAACATTTAGGCTGTATATATATTTTTATGTATAGCTAACTCTGGAATCTATCTTGTGGTTTATAGTCGGGCGCGTAATCCACCAGTTTAAGAAGCAAATTGTGATAATTGTATTTATTTGAACATACAAAATGTATGAAGCTCAGTGTTTTTCATTTTCGAAATTAAAGCCGCCAAAGGAAAAAATGCAGCAGCCCTGAATGAGAGAATATTGCAAATATGTGCGCAAATCGAATAAGTAAGCAATGCAAAAAAAAAAAAAAATAAATAAATAAAAAAAAAAACAGCAACACGACTGACACCGACACGTTTGTGCGCTTTAGAGAACAACAACAGAAACAGCGACGACGACGCGACGTCGACTTTGTTCTGCAGGTGGGTGTGGCGGGCGAGCAGGGGGCTTGTGAGCTGCTGATGGGGGCGTCAAAGCGAAGGCGCGAGAAGCAGTAGACAGCACGTCAACGAGAACAACAACAATAACAGCAACTGAACCGCACAATGGCAAAATGAAATCGCCGAAAAAAAACAGAAAAAACAAAATGGCCGGCGGGCTGCAATTTAGTTATTTTTTCGAGTTTCGGATGTTTCGCTGAAAATGTGTGTCTGGCGCAAGACAAGGACAGCTACATGCAGCGGGTTGAATCGCGCGTGTGGGGAATAGAGGTGGAGACAACAAGAGAGCATTTAAATGATATTAGAATTGAGACTCATGAACGACTCTTGTTGAAAGTGGGTGGGGCGATGGAGGGGCAGTTAACTCAATATGTATGAATATATAAAATATTTTCGCTTTCGTCTGACACAGAAAAAGAAACATACACACACACACATACATACATACAGCAGTGCACACAATAGCAAAGCCAGACAGGCGGATAAGAAAGCACTCAAATATTGTCTGTCTCACTCCATCTCTTCGTCCCTCTGGCCTGTCTGTCTGCTGTCGTCATTTGCCTCTAGCCCTGACCCTAATTTTTGGGTAAATAAACATTTCATTGGGCGCGCTATTCACTTTATATATATTGTTGTTGGTGTTGGTGTTTCTTTTTTTTTCACTTTTGTTCTGTCATTGCGACACCGTCTCATCGCCGTTGAGGCATATCTCTTAAGCCCTTATCTAGCTAATCGACCCATTTGTCCGCATCTGTTCTCCGGTCTGTGAATGAACTGAGCTTGCGATGCGGTTATGTATTGTTTAGGATCTTTTGCCTGCTGGAATAAGGTGTCAACGCTCGACGCCCGTACACCGGTGCTCGGTGCTCGGTGCTCGGTGCTCCATGCTCCATGCTCGTTGCTGTAGGCTTGAGCAACATTTGCTTTCGTTCATTTTATTTCTTACATTTTTTGTACCAGACTCTGGCATAAAATAGCACATTGACCCATAAACAAAAATACCTGTTCTATACCCTGCAATAATATACTCAAATACTTGAAGTGTAACCAAAAACTATCCTAATTTGATTGCAATCTAAATTTATTGTGAGAAAATGAGTTGAAGGATACAATTGTAAGTCAGAGTTCTCTTAAAGTCTCTAGTCCTTAAGGTTTATATGAGTCAGACTTCAAAAGTGAAGTCAAATGATCGATTCTTATCGATTATAAAGGGATTGACTTATCGAAAAGCATATAAACTCTTACCGAATGTGGTATACATAAGCGTGGCTTACAACATATCGAAGGACAAGGCCAGATCCTCTCCTAATAATGTATGGGAACTGTCGGGCATCCTTCCGTCTGTTATACACAAAACCGGATACACATAACGGATATTAAATATTCTATGACTTCAGGGTATAAAAAGATTCCGTTATTTGGATATGCTCAAGAACAAGTGATTGGAATAACCTGAAGAGTAGATGGATATGAACTATAAGAATATTTCTAGTATACACAGAAGAGTAGACGGATAAGAACATTAAGAATATATATAGTATACACAGTCTTCACAGATTAAGAAGAATATTCAGGGCATGAGTTAGTACATAAAATGAGAGTACAGTCAATGGGACATATAAATGCATGCAGGGTATGCCGTCGTCTTCTATTTGCAACAATTGTATTCATTAGTCGCCTTCTATTTCCTTTCCTGAGCTATTACCCATTTGGTCAACGTTTCTTATCGCAGACAGCATTTTTGTTGTTGTTTATTAACAAATTTCGATGTTAAGTTTCAAGTTCAATGTTTCTTTGCATTTCTTGCGTTTCTTTTTCTTTATCTTCTCCGCTCTTTCGTATGACGCATAAGAATCTGTCAGCTGTTTAGATATTCCATGGCAATGTTATTGAACCTGCTGCAATAATTGACAGTTTCTCGGCTGTATTCGGCGATTCGGTTTATTGAATTTTTATGATGCTGTTTGCAAATGCTGATTTATTTGTCTCAATTTCGCATTCGACTTCACATTTGATTTCTTCTCTTTCTGTAGATCGAGTGGATTGCTTATTGCAAATATCGAAAATTGAAAACTGGTTGCTCCTGCTAGCAGAACATTATTATCGTTGATCTTCATTTCGCTCCCCCTTCACTTGCCCGCTTTCTCGGAAATTTGCGCAGCTGTTTAATATGCGAAACTCTTAATGCTTCAATAAACTTGTACTTTTTATGATCTATATAAAAAATATAGATATTTACATATGTAGGCTACAAATATATATACTCTGAAGTCCAAGGTTATACACTGAAAACGGCTTGTTATACCGTAAACCCAATGAGAGTGGGAAATCAAGGAATGAATGAATTTCCCATATATACATATATACTCTTCCCATATATAAACATTCTTAATCGGGGTGTCGAGTAGAGTCTCAAGACTCAACTTTTTTCTTTAGGTTCGAAATTTTTTTTTTGCCTTAGTACGTAAATTCGTATATTCAAAAACTCAGATACGTCGGGGCTCAGGGCAACTACCATCCCGACGAGAATTTTCGTGCTGAAATTCTTTATGAAAGATTTTTTAGCACACGTTTCTTCTCTTTGGCATTTGCCTATTTTATTGTTGTTTTTCAGTCACATATGAATAGCTAATTTCTTTTATATTGCTATTGGCCCGCTTCCTGGTTCATTCAGCAGCAGCGCAAAGAATTCGACTCGAGCACAAACACAGTTATCTGCCTAAATGAGGTCATTATCTCAAGGTCGTTCTCAATTAATGTTGCGTTTCGCCATATGCGATAAACACTTTTGATGTGGGCCTATCGAAAAGCCGAACAAATTTGAAGAAATCCGTGAAAGCATAATATTCATATGGACTTTGCATAGTAATCGATGTATGTTGATAACTTTGTGGGATATCAGCTTGTGATATTGATATAATGTTACAATTTATCTCATATCTTCCAATGTGTCAATGAACTGGGATTTTTTATGAAATAGAGAATTGAATTATAGATTCATTCAAATGCGTTTTTCTATACAAATACCCAAATATATTGCCTTGATTTAAGAATCGCTATTGCAATTGTATTGTATTTGAATTATCTGTTGTTCGATTAGCGGACGGTGCTCTCGGTAGATGCGCTGCGTGTCGGACGCAAATTCAAGCGGTGCGAAGTTTACTTATTTTTCTATTTCTATTTTTACTTTATTTATTTATTTATTTATTTATTTTTTTTTTTTTTTTGGGTGTTGGTAAAGGTGATTCGATTCGATTCAGGGATCTAAATAGTTAATAGGAAAGTTGCACAATTTCATTTCATTTCATATCATTTCCTGTTGGATTGATGCAGGGAATCTCTTAGTCGACTATAGTTTCTATTTGACTTGTTTTGTTTATGTGTAGGTGATGCCTTTATTCTTTATTTTTTTTTTTTTTTTTTTTTTTTTTTTTTTTTTTGTACGTAACCTTGATAAACTTTTTTATCTATTAGCGAAATGGGGCCAATGACAACAGCAAGCCTGCGTATCCCACTTTTCTTGGGGTTAGTGGGCCAATCTACGGCGAGATTTCTGCTCTATTCAATTCGATTCTGTTCTGCGCTCTTCAATTTGATGCTCGTCTGCTCATGGGTTATTTCCGGATGCGTAAACAAATTATCTATGCAAATAAAAGTAGTGCAAAGTGCGTCGCAGTAACAATTGTGGTCGGGGGAGGGGGGTGGCGAGGTGGGGAAGGGTGTGCGAATATCTATCTCTATAAATAGTTCGAATTTGGTATGCAATTGATATTGACGCAGAGCATGGCTGAAACCCATGCAAGGTACAGCGTCATATCTGGCTTTATGTAAGCCCGTCGAGAGCAGTGGAGTGCATGGAGAGAGGGTTGCTCAGGGGAGGTGCTAGGGGCTAGCGGGTGTCAACAATGTCGAGCAAAACAATTAAAACTATCAAGTGCACAGCTTTCGGCTCTCTCTCTCTCTCTCTCTCTCTCTCTCTCTCTCTGTATATACAGATATATGTTGATATATATATTTAGATAGATAGATGTGTGGGCGCATGCGGGTGGTAATCCCAATGACGTTGTTGACATTGTTGGCTGTGACCCAGAGAGTGTGTAGTGTAATGAATAATTGTGCGACGCAATGTGCCAAAGTGCTTCAGGGAGTGGGCCAACAATGAAACCATATTAAGCTCGGCTATTAATGGATGTGTATAATGGGCTAAAGATACAGCTGAGCTAATATTAGAATTATGTTTGAGAGTGACCTATCTTAAAGTAAAACTATCTTAAGTAACTGATAATTGAAGAGGCAGATGTGAAGGGGAGTTCCCGACATGACTAGATATCCATAGATAACCCTAATACATTTAATAAGGTTTAATTGCTAGACTCTAGCACCCGCAGGAGACATAATTCTACAATAGAATTTCGATAAGGGGTTTTATCGATACCATTCAAACAAGAATAGTTATCGATTGGTGGAAACGTGCTGGACCTGCTTATGCTCTACTCATATGCGGATGGACGGATGAACGGACGGAGAGAGCCAAATCAATATTATATATGTTTACACACTCGCTTATACCCCGAAAATTTCATTTTTAATGGTGGCTATAATAAAGAAAACAATATAAATTGCAATAAAATGTTCAAAGCAAACGTCTACCGAGGCTGCAATATATACAATGGAAGTGCATTTAAATGGCCATAAATCTAAATTAACAAAGTGTCTACAAAAAGAAATATGAAACAAAAAATTACCCGACTGCCAGACTGGCAAATGACCCAGAAAAAGTCACCAAAAAATGCGAAAAGAAATGAAATACATTAAAAGTAAAATCAAATCAAAAGTGAAATACACTGAAAAAAATATAAAAACGAAAGGAAAAGCACGAAAATAAAGACAAACACATGTGCAAATGCAAATGCAAATGCAAAAACAGCAAAAAATACAAACATGGGGAAAGTCAGAAGTGAGGGAGAGAGAGAGAGAGAGAGAGAGCGGGAGGCGGGTGTGAGCAGGAGGCGGCTAGCTGTTAACCTTGAGCCGTCGACTGATTACAAAATTGCACCGATAACTGCCACTGACCCCGGCGTGAATAAAGCAAATAACTGAGAACAGCGAGAAAGAAACCGACGGAGAGCACTGGGCATGAGGCGGGCGGGTGAGAACAGTGGCAACGGGTTGGGCGGGCACACTGCCTCTGATAAGTCATCGGCGTGAAACGTCATCGTTCTGTTCCCTGACCGCTCCCCTCGCCCTGCGGCTGCTATTAGCTGTTGACGCTGAGGCTCAGCTGCCAGCTGCCAGCTGCCAGCTGCCAGCAAATAGAGGCGCTATCATCTGAAACTCTTTCGATTTCTCAAGTTCCCACTTCCATTTCGCTTAATATGAAGTCAGAGCTTTATGTTGCGTAATATGAAAATGAGGAAATCAATGGAAAATGAAAATGTCGAATGGATTAAGCTCTAGTCTGCTCGAGTACGGCATCCCTGATATTGGTATATATAATATAATCAATTTAACTCAACATCACTATAACAATATATCAATATTTTCCATTCCCACTCCCATTTTCAATGTCTTCTACCTTTATAACAGTTTTTAGTTCTATAATAACAATATATTTATCCACTAAACAATTAACGAAAATTAAATCGGCCTTAGCTTCGACTTTTCAGTCAAGTTAGAGATATTTGGCTCATAAAATTAAAAATGTTTCAATTTGGTGTACAAAAATTGGAAAATTGGGAAAATATATGAAATTAAGTTTGTTTCGCTCTCAAATAAATTACGGCAGTCATCAAGATGATTATCCTAAAGCCTGGCAACATATGGTATTATTCAACAACGGTAGTTCATAGTCAATAATATTTATTTTCGCACCGTCACAGATCTGAATCGGGAATTGGCAGGAGCTGCCAAAAAGAAAACCAGATAATGTCTTTGATTCATTTAATTACTACACTTATTACATAATGCACTAATATACCACTCGAAATGTTTGTAAACATATATAGTTTGATTGCGAATAAATCTGTAACACCTACTGGAAGTATGTGACCTGTCGAATTGCTTGCTGATTGCCGATTGCTGATTTTTAGCATGAGGAGAGTAGGTGAGACGTTCCGTAAGCCCCCAGTAAGAGGTACAAACATTTCGTACAGTTTTTTATACTGCAAAGAGGCATTATTAAATATATGTTTTATACTGAATGGATATATATACTATATAGTCTTTTTACGTACCTTTTTCTTCTTTTTATTAACAATACGAAAGTCTTCTTTTGTTTAACCTAACATATTTGCAGTACGCAATATCTCTGCTTTGTTTTGTTTTTTTTTTTTTTTTTTTTTTTTTGGGTGAACTTGAGTAAATAAAAATCTTTTCGTTGAGATCCCACGGCTCCACTTCCCCGGGTATCAAAACACGAACAGAACTATCACAAAGATAAGTCAAATCATGCCTGCAAGAGAGAAATGCAAACTGTTCTGAATAGTCTCTACAGAACAAGATCGAAATATACCCTGCAATTTGGCCAATTGCTCGGTCGTCATGACAATGGGCATCGTATGCTCCGCATAGTTGTTCAGCACCAGCTTCGGGTCAGCTATGGGCCCCATGTAGCATTTGCGCATCTTCAAGTACTGCACCCAGACATTTAGCGATTGCTCCTGTCCGCCCACACTGCGCAACTGACGATCGAGGCCAACCTGTCCATCGTTGAGAAAGACCTGTCGAGTCAGGTGAATATGTCGATTGGTTATATAGATGTTCGAAGGCTGCTGATCCTGGACACGCTGAGCCAAGCCCTGAATCTGTTGATCCTGTAGCACAGTGCGCATAAAGTTCTCACTGATCAAATGCAAATTGCAATCGCGCAGATCTCGCATCGATTGCTCCAGGCCTCCGTTTTTTTCGCGTAGCGCCTGCAGCTGAGCGTCCAGTTGCTTCTTATCCAGTTCGTACAGCTTGAGCGTCTTCTCCCATTCCTCGTTCAGGATCCGGATATCCGCGCTGCGTTCCTTCGATGCGATCTTCGCGCTCAAGTAGCGTTCCGACAGCTCCGTAAACTTGGACAGCGCATAGATGCATGCGAAGATCCAAAAGAAATGTAAATATATATCAATGGAGCTGCCCTTGCAAGTGTCTGAAAACGCATCCTGCAGCTCCTCATCTAATGTATTGTTCATATCCATATTGTAGTTCGTTGTTGTGTCACGTGTGAAAGTCAGTTGTAGTTTAACATTTAGAGATTGGAAACTCTTGATATGGCTGCTTTGATCACAACTTTTCTCTCGAACTTACCCATTTGCTCTGCTTCCTCTGGGTCAGCCATCATCTGTGAGTAGTAAAAGATGGTCCAGATTAAAAGGGACAGACCCAAACAGATTATCCAATTTGCAAAGCCCCTCATCTCTAGATGGCTTTGCTCAGCTTTGTTCAGCCGTAAAAACGATTTGCTGGCGTTTCTTTCGGCTAGAGAGTTATGGCTATTAGAGTTATGTAACTTTTAGAATTTTGTCTTGTGATCTACTGGCAAGGCCCACTTAAAGCGGACTTGGCATATTTTCGAGCAAAAACAAAACAATCGAAAACCAGATATTGAAACCAATTTTGGATTATGAAAATGAAAACATTTAAGTCGCGGCGCACTTCGATTTTAAAACAATTGAAAATGTATATAGAATAGAATATATGAGAACATATTTGCATAGTCAAGTTCCATTTCAATTCTCTTCTAATTTCTCCAAATTCCTCTTAACTGCTTTTATCCTTTCACAAAATGGGAAGATAGTAAGGTATTAAAACAGCTACTTTCTCTAAAGATTGACTATTAATTTCATGTCTACTCCCAGGGGGAAGGACCAATCAAAACAAGTTGTATATTTCGTATATTCTATAGTCAAAGGCCTCTGTCTACCTCTATCGATTCAGCAAAAACTATATGTGTCCTTAGTTGCTGAGGTGAATCAGAGAAATCTATATCTTTCGCATCTCTATATTGAATACTGATAGAGTATTAAAGCAAAATATCCATATGTGAATGAGTATTACGCAGTCGGTAGCGCCCGGTTGCATGACCCGTTCCATTGAGTTGTTTAGCTTTCAATTAACTCATATTTCCACAGATCCTAAGACATTTTCCTCCTTTTCTCAATAACATCTTGGGTAATTTTCTTTCCAGTCTTTGGATTTTTTTCAGTTGGGCTAATTAACGGTTTCTCGCGCTAATTTACTTCTATTTTGTAGAGTCACATAGTCCCCACAGGCAGACGTCATCAACTTCCTTCCTAAGTTTGGCTCTGGCATGTCTGGCAGTTGGAGTTTGCAGTTGACTAACTAATACCATGAATATGAGCATAGAAATTAATTAGCTGACTTACAAATACCCTGTAATTTAAATTTATAATTTATATATATAATTTATATTTAACAATGCAAAGCAATGAGTATTTGTGTATAATATTCTACAATTTGAATATTAAATTGCAAAATTTGGAAAACAAAAGCGAACGAGAATATCAAGTAAACCAAAAACTCAAAGATCATTTCAATAAGACTAACAAAAATGCAATTAATTTCTGTCTATATCTCGTACCAGATCCACGAAATATATATACTATATGGTATTTTTAGAATAATTATTCAAATCTCTTCTTTCCAATTGATTTGTGAATACATGCATAAGGAATATATGAATCAAGCCTAGCCAATTGATTTGGGAATACATGAGTCAAGAATGTATGAATTAAGCATAGCCGATATATCCAAATTATGGGGTATTTTAAGCATATTCCGCCAAAGCGTCGCCAACATGTCCCAAGCCAATTAGAATGTGACTAAAGAAGCAAAACGAAGTATGAAAACAAATTTCGCACTTGTCTAACTTGCATTGTGATAAATTTGAACTTGAAGTTGTGATATATTTTCGCAGACAACTCGACACCGCCACCACCCGCACCCCCCGCAGCACCCGCACCACCCCGTAAGCCTTTCAGTCTATCACAGTCCTTTGAGGACTTTTATGGAATTTGGTATAAATGTATTTAAATTAAATTTGATTAATGTATTTTGGTGTTTATTTTATAATTGCATTTGATTATGAAAAGCTTTTGTTTTAGACTCATTAGCGGGATGCGTGTGAGCGTGTGTATCTGCACTGTGGCGCATCTGTGTGTGTGTGTGTGGTTTTTCCAGCGCTTTGTTGATTTAATTAGGTAAAAACTTTGCGCCCCACAAAAACGCCAAAATGACTAACAGGCGCAGTCGACAAGTCGTTCATTGAACCGGCGGGCACAACTAAATGAGTATGAATCTGAGCACATATGTATATTTGTATATTCACGCACACACACACAGACATGCCTACATTCACACAGGTTCTGCCTGAGAGATGGCTGTCAGTTGTCGATGTAGCTATACAAATATCCATATAAGTGCATATGTGCGCATTAATTTGGTTTATTCCTGAATTTCTACGATTATTTGCATTCATTTAAGCACAACAAAAGGAGGAACAAGAAGAAGAAGAGGAATCCCTAGTCGTGCCTAAGGTGTCCAAGAAAAAGCCAACTTGAATTCCATGCGATCTAATTCTTAAAATAAATTCCCTAGATAAAGATATATGTATGTACAAGTTGTAGAGGTTGAAGTTTCACAATCAAATGCAATGTTTGTAGTGAAAAAAAACAAAGCCCTAACGCAGGACCTCTGTACAAAGCCGCTACCAGCACCGCCTCGATATGTGTAAAGCTGATATTCAATTCATTCTATGCATATTTTGTGCAAATATATGGAGCACATATGCATATATAGACACACATACACATACATAAATACCCACACATATACAAGTGTCTACTTGTATAGATGCGTGATCATTCTAATATAAAAATGAACAATCCTTATATTCATTATACGGCTCCACATAGTAGACTGGAACTCCAGCTCCTATGGCATATAGGCAGGCCACGTTTAAAAAGCCAAGACAAATTTAAAATTTATTTTAAAACCATTTTCAATGGGTTCAAGGTATAATTAAAATTAAAAAATTAAAAATACATTGAACTGAATGCAACACTTTCAGACTTTAAAACGATAAATTTCTTTAAAAAGAGTTTTAATCGATTATATTAAAATATCGATTTTTTAAAACAAACTTGATATGCGCATGGTAGAGGTAGGGACCCTCCAAAATTTTGTAGTCTCTAGCTCTTGTGAACTCTGAGATTGACACGTTCACAGACTGTTTATAGTTATGATTTCAACTCCCTTCGGGCTGGTGATACTATTGTAATAATTTCCTGTACTTTTTTAGGCCATACCATTATAGTTTTCGTGTTTTTTAGCTAAGTTGACTCATGAATTGTCAATATCTTTTTAAAATAAGTAAATTAATTAATTAAAATAAATATACGAAAAACTCTTTAATCATTTTCTTCAAGTAGTCAGGAGAGACGGTCTGTGGTAATTGAACAGACTCTACCTTCAAACACTGAGCGATCTTTAGCTTTCAGCCTACGATTTTAGTCAAAAGTCAATATCTTTGTACACAATTTAAAATTATTAAAGTTCATTAATTTATATAAAGTATATTCATTTTGAGGCGCTTATTTGCTCATCCAGGAACGCACATATAAAATGCATTCGCGTTGGAACTTCGGCTTGGGCAGCTGCTTAAATATTTGAGGTATTTAAAAATAATTTACATGCAGCGCAGGCATCGAATGCCAAAGGGGGGCGGCGCTGGTGGTGGATGCTGGGCGTGGCACGCGGTTAATGCGACACAGATTGCGCGTGGCATGTGCAGGCAAAGGCGGTGCTGTTCCAGTTGCCCTTGCCACACCGCCTCTGCTTCTCCCTGCCCCTCGCGCCTTAGTCAAGCGAAACTGCGTCGCAATTTCGAGCAGCAGAGCAAAAAGGGCCTTGAGCCAAGCCAAAGGTCGTGAGAGGGAGTGGAAAAGGGTTAGCGGGACGGGGGACGGGGGACGGGGATAGCGCGTGTCCCAACAGCAGATCCTGTAATCCAATGCAGCCCCAACAGGCCTCAACTGTCAAAGGATGTGCAAACACACGAGTCCGTCTGTCTGCAGCAAATGCATTTAAAATGAGCGCTGCAACAAGTGGCACAGGTGGCACAGGTGGTGCCGTAGGTGTACTCTGCTATCGATAACAGTGTGTACGTGCCACGCCCACAATGTTCGTGGCTTCGCTTGCTGTCAGTTTGCACTCAAAGCAAACTCAGACCGCGCAGCCACTTTATTATGCCTGTCAGGGTGGAAACTCGAGAATAATTCATTTGAATATTGAACTACTTTGAGAATTGGATTATATTATATATAAAGATTCTAATAAGTCAAAATAGCATACAAAGGCTTAGCTAAAATATGCCCGACTTGAGCATATTATAATGTATCTTTTTCGGGTTCTTCAAAAATGCTTATAATTGATGCCAAAAAAAAAAAAAATTATTATAAATATATAATATAATATAATATCAAATATAAATGTATATATGTATATACATAGATATGTATTTTATGATTTGATTACTTATATTTGATATTATATGATATATGTTATTATATGTATCGAACCTAGACCTTAAAAAATAACTGCTTTAATCGCTTTAGTTTAAAACACCATTTTACACTATTTAGGTCGGCTCATATTATATTATATTATATATATATATTATTATATATTATTATTATTATATATTATAAAAATATGAACAACTTTGGAATTGTTTTTTGTTTTCAAATTGTTTTTATATTATGTTATAATTGATTATAATTATAAATCATAATTCGAATGGCTTCAGTTTAAGATTTACAGGATGCATACAGTGCTATCAGTTGTGTTAGTAGAGAATAGTTATTATGATCAATCTATATGCTACTCAGCTATTCGCAATTGTCACAGTGGATGGAGAAATGTGGGCATAAATAATGAATATATTCGTTAATATGTCTAAATCAAGATAACGCCCATGTCTGCTACAGTTATTGATTATGAATATATGGTAATATTTGATTAGGTTTAATATATATCCAGATTTTGATTAAGTTCTGAACATTGAAAGTTCAGGATTCTCTGTTAACGCATTATTTGTGACGTCTAACGGACGCCTGGCAAAAGAGCGAAGAGCAAGGAGAGTAAACTGAAAACTTTAGTCGAGATGCCTGACTAGGAAATACCCTGAACCTCGCTCAGCTGGGTTTTCAGATATACGCATTTATGTGCTTATTAAAGCAGACTTAATCGAAACTTTTGTAGTAAGTCTAAAGTAAATCTAAATCTAAAATTGCAATATAATTTAATGAATTCGGAGCTGTTGTACATATATTCTATATAAGCGATAATATACAATCTGAATTGCTCTAGCTCAACAAAAGATGTCTAGTCCCTAGCTTTTATAGGTCCTGAGATTGATACGTTCATACGTACACTCAGCTCGTCTGAGGTCTGTTACGGTCTCTCTTTTACATACACTGTAATATAACCATTATACCCTCATTTCCCACTTTCAATGGGTATTAAAAAGAGAAAGGAATCTTTTAGATATCATCAATGTATTTATGTATTTATGTATTCTCCGAAATCCCTTTTTAAATGCTTCGCCTACGCCCCTGCCCCTGCCCAGAACATAGTATACTTCGCTATGTGGCTGAATGGCTATTATTATTATTATGTTATCTTCAGCCTTTTTTGTGGACAGCTCGTCGAGTGTCGCCTCGTTGAGTGTAGCAATTCTCAATTTGAATTTGCATTTTGCATTTAGCTCGGCGCGTTGAGATGAAAAACTTGCACGAATAATAAGGTTTTCAGACAGAGGGAGAAAGACATAGGTATATAATGTGAGAGCGGGAGAGAGACAGAAATAAAACGAGTGAGAGAGGGCGAGAGTGAGGGAGAATGAGAGAGAGGCAACAAGAGAGTGAGATGGAGAGAGAGAGAGAGAGAGAGAGAGTGAGTGAGTGGGAGAGAAAGTGAGGCAAATAGAGAGAGAGTGTGAGTGGGAGAGAGAGTGAGGTGAGGCAAAGAGAGAGAGAGAGGTAGAAAATGAGAAATAGAGTGGGAGAGAGTGTGTGAGAGAGAGAGAATAAGATATAAAGAGACAACGAGAGAGCAAGAGAAGAAGAGAGAAATTGAGAGGGAGACAGCGAGACAGAAAGAAAGAAAGAAGCAGAAAACGAAAGAGGGAGAAAGAATAAGAGAGCGGAAGAGATAGATATACAGTAAATGTGAGAGAGAGAGAGAGAGAGAGAGAGAGAGAAATATAAAGAATGAGAGAGAGAGAGAGAGAGAGAGAGAAAAATACAGAGAATGAGTGAGAGAGAGAGGGAGAGGTTTCAACAGCAACAAGTGGACGATAAAAGATATAATGAAATAGAATAAACTGGTATATGGCATACGAATGAGAGCGAAAGAACTTAGGGAGGCCAAGAATTCTAGAAATCTCTTTCAGACTGCTCAACATTGTAAAGTATATTATTATAATAGCAATTATATAAAATAAAAGAGAATTTTAAAGTTTCCCTTACCGCGAAGAATCGTGTTAATAATCGTTGGAGGGAGATGAAAAGAGAAAGTATAAATGGGTGCTTTAATATTTATAATATGAATTATGATAAATATATATATATATATATATTATACAAAATCCACATCTACATATGTAGGAAAGTGTACAATATAACCCAAAATATCTGTGAGTCACGTTTTACTAATCACATTCATTATATTTCTTCTTTGCAGGTGAGTTACCGATACGATCTGTCGCATTTGAGTAAGTGTAAGTGTATATAGTATGTACAGAGATGTATGGATATATAAGTTAAGTTAAGCTCCATGTGGAAACATATTGAAACTCGACTCAACCTAATGCGACTCTGCAGTTCTCTCTGGCTGCAGCAATCAGAAGACAGCCATAAAAAGACATGAAAATAAATTGCGCTGATAAAAAGCAATTGAAATGTCAATATGCAATAAAAGAAAATAAAAGACGAAGCCAGAGCGGGAGCAGCGGCAGGGGGCTGCGGGCTGGGGCGGCGAACACAGAAGCCAACACGAAATTTATTTAAGTGAAAAATGCACGCACATAAAAATTGGAAATTGAAATAACCGAAACAAACCAAAACGAAACGAAACGAAACGAAACGAAACAAACTGAACCGAAGCGACAAACAAAGTTTCCTAACTGACGGTCAATTGCAGTTGACCTCCCCAACTATGCCGAACCCCACAACACCCGCCCCTGCCGCCCCTCGCTCTAACATATTTCACTGATAACCGAACAACAAATGCATTTCCAGTTGTCGCTGGCAATGACAAAGGTCCAATTACCGTTTATGGCGTTATCGATGATATATTTAGTATAGCTTTCAATATGCTATAGGGGAAATGTAGGGAAACCTCTAAAGTTAGGTTAGCCCTATGAAGTGGATATCACCATATCCCCCTGGATACTTCACTGTCAAATATCTTGTTTTGCTTTTATGCATTTCAATCTAATACTTAATATCAATCAATAAGTATAATGGACTAAGCCTCATGCTACATGCAAGGGTATCCAATGAGTTATCGATTATTATACATTCGATAATTACATCTAAATATATATCTGTGCTTAGCTAAAAGATAGTTCTGATAAGCCAATGTGGGCTACGACTTAATGAACTATCTATTGTATTATCGATGAAAATTAATCGATAAATAATTTATTTAGTTTGGCTATCGATTTAGACTACTTTGATGTAATGGACTGAAACTTTTACTATATGTAAGAGGAGCTAATGATTTATCGATAATGCTCTAATGCTCTATTTTATAATTCTAGGTAAATATATATCTGTGTTGGTCCACAACTTACTGAATTAACGTCCTCATTGCAATATCGATCAAACTTAATCGATTAGTTATACATTTATTTTTCGCATTTTTCTATCAAATATATATGTGTTTAGCTAAAATATAGCTCTTATAGGCCGATTTGAGGACTACGATTTACTATTTTATCATTTTTGTTGCATTATCGATATATATTAATCGATACATAATTAATATACTTATATTTGATATGTAGAAAGACTCTCAAGTGGAATCGATAGGCGATTTAAAGTGCTCCGCATTCATCGCCGCCTTAATTAGTGCTGCATTATGAAAGTATTTCCATGAAATGGCTTAAATAGTTTTCATAATGCAAAATGCTGTTGTTAGCGCTTCGACAACTTCGCTCTGTTGCTGTTGCTGTTGTCGCTGTCGTTCTCGTTGTCAATTCTTGTTGTTCGCGCTGTCTTTCTGCCCACAATCGCTGGCAGCCCCACTTTTGAGGCCCTCCCCAGCCCCGGGTGCCCCCTCCGAGCTTGTTCTCTGACTGCTCGACGGCCGCTGCCTGCCTCAACTGCAAATGCCGCGCGCGCCACTGAACGACATTAAACCTGACTTTGCCATTTTGCCTCTCGCTCGCACTCAGTGTCGCAGCAAGCGAAGCGAACCGGGCAAAAGAAAATACAACAAATTATTATGATTTTTATGTGCATGAGCTCTATGCAGTTATGAGCCAGAGAGAGAGAGAGAGCGAGAGATATAGAGGGAGAGCACCTTGTGAGTGAGCGCCCATGGTTAACACAACAAACACACTGACAACGCGACGCCAGCAGCGCAGCAGCAGCGAAGCTGACTGCATTGTCGGTCGCTCGTTCAGTAGATTTGTGTGTCTTCGCATAAATTTAGCAGCTTGTATGACACGACCGCGTAGACAAGTTTTCTGTTTCTTTTCTAGCAGGCTGGGCTAGAGTTATGTGTGTGCGTGTGTTGGCAGCGACAGCGACTGCTGCTGCGACTGCGACTGCTACTGCGACTGCGACTGAGACTGAGACTGCGACTGTGTCTGCTGCTTTGTTTTTTGCTATTTGCCGTCAGCGAACTACCCCAACAAATGGTAGCCGTGACGCCCAACACGCCCTACCAAGCACACACACAGTCACCCACTCATACTCACACTCACACTCATACGCAGCCACACACACACATAGACACTCACAGTTGCATTCACACCCAAATTGCTCCAGTGTACTACTGAACGTTTGGCAGTCGGCCAAAGCAGTGGAGTCACACACACATGTGCACAACCATACTCACCCAGAGCGCGAGAGAGAGAGAGAGAGCGCGACAGAAAGAGAGAGGGAACGGCGAGCAAGTGAGAGAGAATGCGATGAGTCCCCTTCTCCACACCGCAATTCATACTCAGCTGTCATTGTTGATATTTTGTGTTTTCATCTTGAACTTTTGTGGTTCAATGTGTCTAGCCAACCCCCAAAATGAAATGCTGCCAAACGCCGAATTCACCACAGACGGCAGAGCAATTCCCCAAGCTGCAGCTCCCTCGCTCGCTGGCAGTCGCGCGCTCTCTGCCTCTGTTGCCCTTGCCGTTTGCCGGCTTTTTTCTATGCGTATGCGTAGACGCTTTCGCTCTTTGCGCTCTCGCTCTCTCTCGCACTTCGTCTCTCTCGCTGTAGTTGTTGCTGCTGCTTGCAGCGCTCTATTGCATTCTACACTTGAACTTGCCCAGCGTTAACTCAACACACACACACACACATGCATATATGCAGACAGACTGTGTCTGACTGTCTACAATTATCTGCTGCTCCCCTTTGCTGCCTTACTCCTCCCCATCCAGCCCCTTCTATCGGTATCTCTGTATCTCTGTTTGTTTGCCTCTGCGCTTACTTTTTAACCACATTGTATTTGAAATGTGCAATTTCATATGTCGACGTCGCCGTCGCGTCGCCGTCGACGTCGCTGTCGCTGTCGCCGTTGCGTTCGTAGACTATTTTAGTTGAGTTTTTCCCATTGTTGTTGTTATTATTGTTGTTGTTCAATGTTTGCGCTGTAGATCTTTGCCTTTCATCAATTACGTCTCAGCACGCCGTCGCTTTACACACGTACATATGTACTTCTAGATACAGATACTCGCACTCGAATTCGTTTTCATGTTTATTTTCTCGTATTTGAATTCGAATTCGAATTTGTTCTGCTATTTACTTCAAGGCAAAGCTTGTACTTGCTTGTACTGTCCATAGATTTGGATTTGACCAATATCAAGTATTTTTAATTTAACATGTTTATTACAATGTTTTAACATGCCTTTTTAAATGCACTTTTTAAATATTGTTGTCTAGACGAATGTCGGCTGAAAAATATGTATGAAGACCTTGGCATTTTGTAATTCAAACAAATTGGATTTCTGAATGATTTTGGAACTTTTATGTCTCGAAAAATATGTGCATTTAGATAAAACCAAAGAGATAAGATACGTTCATATTAAGGTAGCGCTGTACGTCAAACATACAAAAGAAGAAGAAAACGAGAGTGTGTGAGAGAGAAAGAGAGATGAGAAATATGACAAATTTTTTTATTCTTAAATTAATATGTTGTAAATATTAATTTAGATAACTTTCTGAATTATAAGAAAAGAAAACAAAATATAAAAAAAAAAAAATATTAAAAACTGAATTTGAATTTCGCTTATGTGCTTTTAGATAATATTGTAATATATGTAATTTGATGTTCTTCAGATTTTTAGCATACGAACTTCCATTTAATTTTGTTTAATCTAACAAACTATAGAATAACGTTAATGGAACCTTATAAGTAGTTTCTTCCCTAGAGATTTATCACTCATCAATTATCTCTTTATATCCAAACACGTTTGCATAAAGTTCTTCAGTTTCTCTGTAACGAAAGAAAAAAATGGAAAAAGCAAATTAACACAACATTTTCCTAGCTCTCACTTGCTTGTTTACAAATTTCCATTTCCATTCATCTCCATGCACAGTATGTAAATAGTTATCTACACACAAATACACATACATAAACATGTGCATACATACGTACAATATAATGTAAGTGCATTTGTACTAGAAAATTCCAACGTCTCCGCTGCAACGAACAACTTCCCAACTTCGGATTTGCCCTTGTCTCTGGCGGCTGTCAGCGTCTGGCAATGTTCGTAATAATCGTTTTTGTGCCACTGTGCGAACACATTTCGAATGTACGTGTGAATTTGCACTTGTGCACCCGACGACGACGCCACCATACAGCAACAGCAGCAGCAGAGCTAACAGACACGAACACACACACACTCACACACAGGAAAAATCAACGAAAATAAAAAGAAAACTGAAACTAAAAGGAGGCAAATATAAAGGAAAGCGATGATGGCACTCGCACGCACACAAACGCAGACACGCCTCATGTTTTTGAGTGTGGGTGTGTGTACACACAACAGTGTGGGAAAGAGCGCGGCCTGTGTGTGTAGTGTGTGCGTGTGTTAGAGCGTCTATTTATGGCTGTGTGAGTACGTGTCAGAGAGGCAACGCAAAGAGCAGCGTGCGATTGCATCGGCATTTTCATTCAAGCCGCTCGCTACTGCGTATGTGTGTGTGTTGGTGTGTGTTCAAGAGCGTAAAATATTTATGCGTGTGTGCGCTGCGCTTCACATTTAACTTTAGCGCTGATTCCGTTTTCGACTTTTAGTGAGCGCACGTTCGCCCTGGCTCTGGTGTGAGTTGTTGTCGACGTCGCGGCGTGCGCGCTCACTCTCGCTCTCCCTCTCGCTCTCTCACTCTCTTGCAGTGGTGGTGGTGGGTTTCGTGGTGAGTTTGCCGCACTTCATCATTTCCAATTTAACAGAGCAATAACATTTAGTATTTGTTTGGACTTTACATTTAGTATTTGTTTGGACTTTGTCGTTAACGGTTCGTTCTCCCGTTCGCTCGTTCGTTCGTTGTGTTTTTTTGCGGTTTGCTTTTGAATACAAAATACAAAATAAATAAAATATTTGTTTAAAAAGAATATATTATTAATGAAGCATAACGGTTGAACCGAAACTCTTAATTATAACACGCGTTGAAACAAAGTAGTAAAACAAATTTATGCTGTACAAAACAAAATAAATACAAATTGTTAAACACAAGTGCAATTGAAATAAAATATATTTAGATAAAACAAAGTGCAAACGCATTGTAGCTGAAAAAAAAAAAAAACAGTCTGAAGTGCAACAGTTTTATATATTTATACATATATATTTATATATATGTATATGAATTGAAAATCTGCCTCTGACAGCCGCTGCATGCGGCATGCTTTAAAATAGCAACAAGCCAAAATAAAAGATAAAATAAAAAGTAAAATAGAATAAAAAAAGAAAATATAGAAAAACAACAACAACAACAATGAGAAAAAATGTGTAAATAAAAACGCACATGAATCTAAACATTTTACAGTGAAAGCAAACACACCACCACACAGCACACAAACAGAGAGAGACGCACACACACCCACACACACATAGACGCACACACACACCTACGACAAGAACTATCAAACATCAACAAGAGCCACAGCGGCAGCGCCGCAACGTTTATCATACGGCGACGTCGACTGCGCTACGTAATCAACCCAGAGAGGGGGAGCCGAAGGCAACAAAGAGGAAGAGCAACAGCGGCGTGTTAAACGGCGACGGCGACGGCGCCGCTAACGTCGACGACGTCAGACTAACGTCTGCAGTTTGTCTGTCTGCATTGTCTGGCATGTCCTGGCGTCTACAGGGAGCACCCACTACGGCTGTGCGACTGACTGACTGCCTGAGTGACTGAGTGATCGATTGATTGATTGATTGGTTGGTTGATTGGTTGATTGGTTGACTAACTGCCCGACTGAGCGTCGCAGTTGAACCAGTTGCCAAAAGTGCCCCAAAGCAAACAAAAATATGAAATGAAATTAAGTGAAATGAAGTGAAATGAAATACGAGCATACAGTGTACAGTGCATAAAATCTAGAAGAATTACAGTGCAAAGAGTGCGAAAGAAAAACAACAACAGCAACAAAAGCAGTTGCAATACACAAATTGCCTACTCTCTGTGTTTTATCTATAACTCTGTAAATGGATAACGATTTGTATGGATTAGTAGCCGATTTCACGCATTTCATAGATGCTAACGGTAAGTTGCGAGAAATCAAAGAGCGACGAAATTCTAACTGTTTGTGCGTGCGAACTCGTTGCAAAGGAATATGAGGATAATCTGAGGATAATGCAAATTGAAAAAACTGAGGATAATATGTGGGGAAAAATTCAAGTCTTGAGTTTATACTAAATCTAAAATGTTGTTCAGAAATATAAAATAATTCAGGGGAAACTATAGGCTGCCTACCATAATAATCAGTAATATTTTTTATAGATAGATGTAGATATTAAGTAGTTCAGAAATAACAAGTCATTGGAAATTCACAGATATACACAGATATATAGATCCCTATGGGAGAATGCACAGATATAGTTATAGATACAGATATAGTTTTTACTTATATTTCACTACAGACTTAACATAGATACAGATATGATGTCGATATAGAAATGCCAAACGAGCTATGTAGATATATATAGATATAGCAATGGATTGCTAAGTAATATTATTTATATGCAGCATAACAAGTTAGTGGGAATTCAGAGAAATATGGATATAGATAGATGTCTGCCTAGCATAGTTAAGTATTCATCCGGCTCTGCTCTCTGCCTCCCTCCCTTGAAGGGTGGAGGGATGTATCTCATGTGAATTAGGCTGTCATCTGCTCGACACTTGTTTATTTACGTTTTATGCGACATTGATTATTTACATTTGACCTGTCAACCATTCAATCAGACACAGATTGAGATTGAAATTGAGTTTGAGTTTGAGATACACGCGATGCGCTTGAGAAAACAAGCTACGCATTTCCTTTGCGTCCGGCCCAAAAAAAGGGAAAAAAAAAAACGAAAATTTGCTCAAAAACTTGGCCAAGTGAAAAATAAGAAGCAGCGTGAAGCCATTTCTATGCCAAGATACACACAGCACTGCGTAGATACATTTGTATCTGCAGATACTTTTGCTGTAGGCACGCACAAGAGACACATGTTTCTGGCCATAAATTGGTAATACATTAATTATTGTCATGACAACTGACAGACGGCCAATTAAAGCGCATTTGCTGAAATGTAAATTTACATATTTTTTACGCACACACACACACACACACGCACACACACACACACACATGCTTGAGATACATTTGGATATATGCCTCTGCAGAAGTGGATTCTCGAGCACTTGGCACATGTAATTGGCATCGAACAACCGAATTATACAAATAAATTGCGCTGCTTATTGACTTTTCAAGTGGCGAGCTCACTCTTCTTCTTCTTTTCATTCTGATTTCGTGTGCGTGTGTGTGTGTGTTGCCTTGGCTAACTTTGCTCTCAGGCCCAAAGTGATTATCTACCAAGTGGATTGGAATTAGGCAAATTCTCTTGATTTGTAACGTGAGCCGATTTGAAATACTTAAGGTTCGGCTTTATTTTTTATAGGAGAAATCCGGGAACTCACCGAAAGGGCAAAATAGAATTTTACTCTGCTCAATGGACAATGAATAATGTCTTGATTTGATCTTGAGCCAATTCAAAGTTAGTTATAAAATACCAACTTTACTTTTAGCTGAATCCAATTGAGAATTTTAATATAAATTTGAATAACCTTAGCAGGAGTCGAAATTTGACCAATTGAGATTTGAAATTTGTTAGTTATAAGGTTTATGATCCCTAGCAGTTGGCATAATATTATTAACTCAATTGGCGAATGTTGAGGAACAAAAAGTGAATTGAGATTTGTAATTTACTGACGAGTTTTATGATTCTTAGAGTATTCTCACAATCGTTCTTAATATTCTAATTCTCAGTCACCAAAAAATTCTTATGAATCGGAATCCGTTTAATCTACCGAACTTGAATTTGTTGTAAAACTATTATATTTGAATTAAAATAGAGAGCCAACTAAAACACTCTGTTGAAGTGTATTGAAAACTTTTCACTATTATCGGGGAGCCCTGCGCTCTATCTATCCGCTCTATGCAAATTGATATGCTGGTCAGGGCCAGCAAAAGTTTTTACTCTCATTATTATATAAGCAACGAATTTGTAATCAACTTTTTGCTGATTGGTGTTGGCGCTTGACACTGATTCCCGGTAATATATATACTATATATATATATATAGTAATTAATATCTATATATACCCATATATATTATATATGTTTATATTTAACGTGTTGTTGTGGCTGCTTCTTCTGTCCATCCGCAATGACAATGTAATATGATTCAACCTGGAGAGCACGCGCATCAAACGCCACAAACAACAACAACAACAACAACAACGACGGCAGGAGAAATAAAAGGCATTGGGCGACCTATCAATAATGCCACAAGCTCTGCAGGACTCCACAGCCGAATGAAGTAAATGCTGATAATGTTGTTCGTGATGAGGATGGCAATGACCATGATGATGATGATTATGATGATGATGATGATGATGATGAACGCGATTCCGCACTAATTGTTTTGGGCGGCTTTGCGCGTGTCGCTGTTTTGTTGTTGTTGTTGTAGTTGTTGTTGTTTTGCCAACAATGTTTGGCCTCTGTTCGTAGTGGCCTCTATTTTGATGTCACATACACTGGGAGAAAAGTATACAACGAATTGCATTACGAACTTCAAATGGAGTAAAAACAAGTAAGAAAGCTCTAGTCGAGACTGCTCGACTAGGAGATACCCTGATCCCTACAAAGAGCTGATATTCACGCACGCATAAGCACGCACTCTGCTAACTGCGCAGTAAGCAGCGTTTGGGCTGCGCTACAGTGTGAGCAATACTATGAGAATTTTGTTGCTGAATAATTTCTCCTGTAGTAGGACTATCTTCATGAAACTTTCAGAACGTGATCACAATGTGCAAATGAGTGTACATTTTAAAGCACAAGTCTCTAGTACTTAAAATACGTTTTTTGCAAATTGGGGCGAAGGGGGCGTGGTATCCAAAATCTGTAAATGACAAAATCTGCGTATTGATCAGATGTATATACACACCAAATCTGAAGTCTCCAGGTCTAAAAGTATTGAAATTACGGTGAACAAACAAAATCAATTGATCGATTATTCGCGATAAAAAAGTAATCGGACGAGTTATCGAAAAAAAAAGATAAACTTGTACTGCGTATGGTATACATGAGTATGCATACAAAATTTGAAGTCTCTAGCTCTTATATCTTCTGAGATCTAGGCGTTCATACGGACGGACGGACGGACGGACGGACGGACGGACAGACGGACAGGGCTATATCGACTCAGCTCGTCGCCCTGATCAAGAATATATATACTTTATGGGGTCTGCCACGCCTCCTTCTGCCTGTTACATACTTTTCACAAAACCATTATACCCTGATTTCCCATTTTTAATGGGATCAGGGTATAAAAAGGGGAAAACTTAAATAATTCCCAGCATTTAAGATCGAATAAAGTCGGAGCATTTATTGTATGCGAACGAGCTTCCAGATATTTAGATTAATTACGATTTCTTGCACAGGAAAACAGAGTTTAATTGATACTCTGAAGTAGCTGAATATTTATTAGTTGATTTTCATTAGTAGCCTCGTTTAGCTTTTCGTCAGGTGCAGCTTTTTATTTAGCCAAATTGTCCTTTATTCTATTTGCAGCAGAAAAATTGAGCATGTTTTGCTTCCTGGCGCCTAACGAGCCAAAAAGCCGCATTAACCAACTCGCATTAGTTCGGACTGGGCGCAATTAATTTGCCTGTCGCTACGACGAGGGGGGACACGCCGCCCCCCCCCCCCCCCCCCCTGGGGCTCGTCTACCCCTGAAAGAAGATCCACTTTCAGGGTCTGCTGGCAACCTGCCTCTCTTTTCCATTTTCTATTTTCTTCTGCCTTTAGAGCCATAAAAAAAAGTTACTTTGCTTCGTTGCTGTTTTATGGTACATTAAAGTTGGCTAAATGGCAAATTTTAATGCCATTTTATGCAAATACATACATACATACATATAAATATATATATACATATGAGCGTACGCTCATGTATCTATGTGTACATCAATTCAAATATGTGATTCGCTCTAGGCGCACATTCCAAAGTGTTTCGAGCGAGCTCTTCACATGCATTGTCGAGCTTCTGGCTCTAATGGGCCCGCCTTCCAATTGAGCTGGACACACATACGCACTTCTCGTGTATGAGTTGTTTGTCTACGATTATCATAAGTATTTGCCCAGTGTGCATGTATGTGCGCCTAATGTGTGGGCTTGCTCAACGGACCGATCCCTTGGGCGGTTACTGTGTTTATGTTTTTGCGCATTTCCATGCCTAAAAACGACTTGCTATAAGTGCTATGGCCAATGGCAGTCAAATGCTGATTATTTCATGCTTGCTATAAACATTATAGCAAGATTCGTTGACAGTCTTAGCAGATAATACCTTTCAAGCGCCACATGTTGACTACTTTATACTGGCTATATAATTTATAGCAAGATTGATTATCTCACACTTGCTATAAAAGAGTATAGCAAGATTCATTGAAATCTTTTTCTAATACCTTACAATTGATGACGAGTTCGAGCTATAAAAATGTCGCTATAAAAATTATAGCAAATAAACTCGATGGCATTACCTTCGAATATTACTGTTACTACACGTTTACTATGAATCAAACTAAAATTGATGACAAATGTGAACTATAAAATGTCGCTATAAAAATTATAGCAAATTAAATTGATCGTAAACTCAATTGCAGTACTCTCGAATGAATGTTTCAGCTATGAATGTCAGGCTGCCTCACTGTCACCATAAATTTGCTATAAATTTACTATAAACTTACTATAAAATTATAGTATATTGTCCAAATGCAAATTAGGAATAATATTGCTATCAGATCTTCTCATTGTTACTATAAAAAAGTACTATAAAGTTGCTATAAATCTATATGTATCTTGAAAAAATCCGAATTTCATTGTCATTATTGAGTCCTACCATAAACTTACTATAAAATAGCCTGCTATTCATGTATATCTATATCTATTATGCCGTTTAGTTAATACAGAAGGAGATATTCTTATGTGGAACCACTTGATAGTGTAAATAAGGAAAGTCTATGTTGCACTCATTCCAAGGAAGCCTTGAACCGCTTTGCGAAGAAGAAGAACTAAAAAGCAATTTCCAGCCGGCGCCGCTTGGCAATTGACCCGCATTGTGTGGAGCGTAAACAATGCGACACCTGATGCAGGTTCATGCCCGGAGTTCAATCAATAAATCAAATCGGACTGACTGACTGAGTGAATGACTGACTGAGTGAGTGACTGGCTATGACTGGGTCATGAGTCAGGCACAGGTTCAGCCAGATTTCATCTGCGAGCCACCCTTAAAAAAGGCGAACAGAGAAATGAATTTCGAACAATTGCGAGCGCATCAAACAGGTTCGCTTCATTCTGTGCATTGTGCGTCTTATCTTGTCCGTTGCCTGCTTCGGATATTTCCTGCGACTGCCCCTCTCTCTCTATCTCTCTCTCACTCTGTGGGTTCTCTCTCCCTCTCTCTGGCCAGATGCATTGTGTAGAGCTCGCAGCATTTGTGTCTGCAGCTCTTTTATCGAACTCTGGAAAAACCAGAGCAACTTCTGTTGCATCTGTGTTTCTGCCTATCTGTGTGCGTGTGTGTGTGTGTGTGTGTGTGTGTGTGGCATTAATTAGCAAAGTCTTGCCATAAAAACGGCGCTTGAAACGAGTTTCATTGCAACGCTTTCACATTGCTCAATCCATATAAAAAATAAGCAAAATTCAGAGAAGAAGCAAAGAAAAATAATACAAATAAAACTTGGCTGTCAACACTTTCGCAGACAATTACCACAGACTTTCCACAGTTTTCCATCACTGCGAATGGAAACATGTGCTATAAATATATGCCCAAGCTGAAAGATAATAAGTTATGCCAACTGATTTATGAGATCTAATTAACTGGTTCATCTCTATTAAAGCAAACAATTTGAATTGCAACTGAAGCTAAACTTGAATGTCTTTCCGATTCACAATAGTTCTACATTCACAATAGCCTCGGCTATGCCTCTCCTTGACTAGCGAGTGCTGAAAAACCCTTTAGTTGCCCCCTGCAAAAAGCTAATGAACTCAGCTCGATAAACCTGATCTTTTAATGACTCACGACTTGAAGTTGATCAATATTGTATTTCAGTGAATTAATTATAATATTTCTTGTTTAGCAACTCACTAAATACATATTAGGCATAGCTGTTAAACGAAATAAAACAAGAAAAAAAATAAATTTAAAGAGACCTAGAATTCAAGGTCGACCATTGGCCACAGACGCAGCTGAGCTGTCGTGACATCTAAATTGGACAAAGTCCAAGAGATATGCAATAAGATATTGATGGACTATATCTGAGGTCTATATAGAAGGCAGACGGGTAATCTGAACAATTGATAAGAAAAAAAAAACCGTAAAACATATAGAGAATCCTTAGGATCCATTGGAAATTTTAACATTAATGTTATACTTGTAATGTTAACAATGAGCACATTTTTGGAATTGGGTTTAGATAGATGGATATAGTACATATATAAATATTTCTAGTATATCGATCTCTATTGGTGCTCATGACAGATCGCAAATAAAACAATTTAAAGAAAATGTTACCCCTGTTAACATGCATGTTAAATCGAGTTGACAGCTGGAATAAATCACACGCTGTTCATGACTTAGCCTATATTACATCCATCTACTATATATATCTCTCTATAAGTGCAATGCAACTTCAGGCAGATAACCATCCCGCTATAGCTATTTTCAGATGTTTTCAACTTCCATATGCCGCTTCGAATAGAGTCGTCAAATACATATTCTATATCTCTTTGATAACTTTCCAAAAGGTCAGCCAAAATCGAGGCAAGTCCGGCGTTCTATGCAAATCATCTCGATAATGAATGCAAATCGATAATGAAAACACGTACAACAACAGAGAAAAAAAGAAGAAATAATAAATAAATAAAAAATTATACGAGTCTATAAGAAAAATGAGCTGAAAAGAGAAACGCGACAAAACCGGAAAAGGAAATGATTCAAGCGCATTTTGAGCGTTCGCCTTTTCGGCTGGTTTCTGTCTAACGTCTGTCTCTTTTTTTCCCATTATTATTAATACTTTGTTGTTTGCGCTCTTCCTCTTCTATGCGAGCATATATATCTTCTTGTTTATTGCCAGGTTCGCCTTGTTGTTGTTGCCTCAAGGCTGTATCTGCGACACAATGTGCAGCTCCACCAGAAACCGCTACGACTCCACTTGGTCTTCCATTGCGCCCGGATGATTTGTGCCAGGCCAAGGCATGAGACGAGTATTGACAGCTCGCTGTGCCTTGGCCACTTTGTGTTCGCTATTTTCCGCCTAATCCAAACGCGTGCCCTGTCACAACATTGCGGGCAATTAAGAGCTTTGCCACTTAATGAAAAGCCGAAAAATGCGCCATGAGCCTGCGTCGCAAATGACTTTTCTCATTTTCCGTTTGTGCTGTTCGTACATCAGTTGGCCATTAAAAAGTTTCTTTTCAAATTTAGTTCATACAAATGCTGATTGGATTCCAATAAGAAGTGAGAGCAGAAAGACAGAACTGCTACGACATTCGTAAATCTTATTTACGATTATAAGTTGCAAGTTTATAAATGTTGCCTGGGAACTCAATCAGGAGGATTCTATTGCTATATGATTTTTGCTAAGGGTATCTACAATTCGCCAAGACGTTTGTTCCGCGGCTTGTTTTTATTGTTAATTGGTTTGAGGCAAAACAAAAGTAAAATGAAAAATGAAAAATGGCTAATGAGAAAGCAATCAAAGAGGAAGGAGGACTTACATGTAAATGATTTTATGATTTTATGGCATTAACATAAACATAAGCCGCATGGAAAAGGACAGCTGGCCTATAAAATATATGCGCACACACACGCACACGCACACACACACACACACACACACACATTCTCTACAAGCAAAATCTCGAGTGTCGAGTGCTGCTGTCAAAGCTGTTGTTAAGTATTCAACTCTTCCTGGAAGGCGTAGTCCCAATCTCGACTTTAGATAGATGTGCTCAAATATATATATAGCTAGTTAATAGTACACCCATAACTGCAAGTTGCTATAAATCTGAAATCTTGTTGTCAACTTTGTGCCAGAGTTTGTCGGCTAGTTTACCTTGACATTCACATGTTGGAGTTGTGAGAGAAATGAATGAGAAATGAATTTGAAAGAGCCACAAACCCAATGCTCCTGCCAAAGTAGATGTCAAATTTGATCAAACACTTGGAAAAGTCAGATGAGCTGTTATATGAACATGCGAATTGGATGTCAAATCTGGGTGAGACAAGTTGAATTCATTTCGTATAATGCTAAGAGAATAGAGAACCAAGCTCTTGCCAGTTAAATGTAAACTTGCACCTGTTGCTGCGGCCAGTCTGGCAGTTGCATGCGATATGTGTCAATTGATGGCACCAATTCTCGTGTTTAGGCAAATCAGCAAACTCCAAACTGAAAACACAAAATAAAATATATCGAAATGACACAAAAAGACGGAACAAATTAGCGGAAAAGCAAAGCGTAACCAGTTTGGGTTTTTTTCGTCTTCGCATTGGCTTGGTTTTGGGTTGTATTTTATGGGCTTTTAACCAGAGCGACGCAAACGAAAATAACCGTTAAGTCTGTCTGCAGTCGTGTCTCGAGAAAGATATATAGTGAGAGGTAGAAAGAGAGAGAGAGAGAGAGAGAGAGAGAGAGAGCGAGCGAGGGATAGATATGGATATATATGTGTGTTCCATGCGGTTTTTGGGCACGTGTGTTTGCACAGACCACGAGAGAAAAAGCTGATAACTGCAAACAAAAACAAAAGTTCCATGGCGAAGAGAGAGACAGAGAGAGAGAGAGAGAAACAAAGCCACAAAATAAGTAACTGAGAAACGAGGTCAACTCTGTTGATGTTGGTGTCGGTTTGATTCTGTTGAAGCTCGAGTGGCTTTTGAGGAACTTTGGGCATTCGATCAAACTTCATCATCTCTCTCTCTATATATATACATATATATATAAATGGCGGCAGGGCCTAAAGTTTTGGCTGTCAACAGTTTTTTGACAGATGGCATATTTACTTTTCTTTCGCTAAAATGCATAAATGACAGACTTGAAAATACCCGCACCTGCAAATTCAGAGAGCAAAGCCGAAAAGTTGGACATTTATCTTTATGTAATTGGGCATACTTTTGAGGATTTCGAATCTTAAAGAGACTGACTATAAATAAATATTTAGAATCTTTGGAAATTCAATGTATATTGAATAGATATGTTGGATGACAGGATAGGTCCAATAAGAATAAAATAAATAAATAAATTCGTTGAATAAAATAAATTCGTTTATTTTTTGAGCTAGATTTCTCAAAGCAACTTCGTTTATATTGCATATATCTGAAAATTGATTGATCTAAGCAATTCTTGAACTTATTCCATTCCATTTAGATGGATTTGATTAACTGTAGAAAGACCAAATTCCTTGTAGACTTAAGGAAAACTTCATACATTACGGTGCTAAGAAAAGATTCTCTAGGAAAGCTCATTAAGTCTAGTTCGAAGAGAGTGAAACTTTGTGACTTTGCTTATATAGCACATCCACATCTCTAGCCCTTAGCACTGCAGCCCAGCAAACTCTGTTGAACTCGCACAATGGCTTGGGTATTGCGTCTAAGTAACACACACACACACACACACACACGCACACACACATGCACTCACACTGAGAGAAACAGCCCAACAGGAAGTCAATCTCAATGACAGAGCATAGCATAAAAGGCTTTTGCTGATTCGATGATCTCTGCTCCACACTCTCGCCTGAAACACTAGCTTCTACTTGAACCTGGACTAGAGGGGGATGTTTCTTAGAAAATGAGGGGATATCGCCCTCTCTCTCCCCCTTCGCGCTTTCGCTCTCTCATTTTGGGTGGGCCACATACATACATTATTATTAGATTACTTTGCTTGAGGAGGCGCAGGCACTGTGACACATGGCGCAGTTGTGCGTTGTTTATGGGAATATGCCACATGTGCACACACACACATACACACACATACCTACACACGAGCTGTGACAGCCCACGCATACCCTGTCAACATGTAAGCGAATGGAAATCACGCAGCGTTTGCGCTATGTGCATAAAAATAACAGCAGGAAATTAAAAGGATCCACATGTGTATGTATATGTATAAGTATATGTTTATGCATATGTGAGAGTGTGTTCTCATGTGTGTGTGTGTGTGTGTGTGTATGTTGAGGCATATTGCTAGCCTATTAAGGCTCTTTGGTTAGCTGGTCAACGGAAATTTAATTGTTTTATTCTCTCTCTCCTCTCACTCTCTCTCTCTCTCTCTCTCTCTCTCTCTCTCTCTCTCTCTCTCTCTCTGTCTCGTGCTGTAGGACCCACTCCCAATTGTTGTACTTGTACATTTCATAAAGTTTATTGCATTTGTTTGAGCCCAGGCCAAATGGCAAGCGACAATCGCGTGCCAGACATACTTGACATACTTCGAAGCACAGAAAATACTTGGCGCTTGGTTCAATTATTGGAAAAGGATGTCAAACACTAAAGTGTCTCTGTTGCTTTGTGATTAAAAAGGTATTAGGCTGACACACACAATGTCTTAGGAATCAACAAATAAACCCAATGGCAGCAGTATTTGGGACTGGCGCCCCCAAGGAAGACAGACTCGATTGTGAAATGCGAATTAACAGAAATCGAAAATAAATTATATATATCTATATAATTATATATAATATTGATTCATTGTTTAAAGCTGTGCTACGATTCTCGGAGCTAAGGTTAATGGATTTTATACGAGTACAACATTTAATCGTGCGCCTCTCTATGCGATTTTCAACTGGTTTACAGATCAACTAATAACAATAATAATGAATGTAATTTCAAAAGATTTTCCAAATTGCAGTAAATAGCATAAAAATTGAACTTATTTAGTGTAACAAGATATGAAACCAAAAAAATTATAAGTAAAAGACTCAAAAAAAAAAAAAAAAAAAAAAAAAAAAAATATATATATATATATATATATATATATATATATATATATATATATATATATATATATATATATATATATATATATATATATATATATATATGTATTGCTATGATTTTACAGACCAATAAATATATATTTCATTTAATGTGAATTAAAAAAAAAATAGTAAAGCCAATTTTAAAATCTAAGGATGTCAAATGTTTGGAATTTGATATTTCATTTAAATTGACTTATCTAGGTATATTCCCAGAGCTATCCAACTTCTCTTATTGCTGCTTAGTTTCTATTGCTTCCCTCTTCCCGCTTCCCTCTTTGCCTTGCCTCTGCCTTCGCCATAGAAAGCAAACTTCCAGCCGAATCTAAATTTCAATTCCCGTGCGGCTCGGGCCCGCTCACTTTCAAGGCCTCTCTCTGCAGTTCTCATGGCGCAATGCGATCGCATCGATTGCAAGTCTATTCCACTGAGCTAATACGCGGCCCATTCCTAACTTCTGCTTTTAGCCCTAAAATGTTACACGCCTTACAAATTGACTCAAACAAAAAACAAATTTCACAACGCGTCGCAACAGAAGCGCTGACAAATTACAGAAAAAAAAAAAACAGAAGAAGAAGAAGAAGAACTTTACGGCAATTACGCGGCAGCTAAATGAGCGAGAGTGAGGAAGGGGGAGAGAGAGAGAGAGAGGGGGGAGGGGAGAGTAGGAGTGAGCGAGCTAGATATATATGTAGATATATAGAAAGGCAAAGACGTCTGCGACTGCGCGCGCTTTGACTTTTTGCACTTGCCTTTGGCTGGCTTTTTGCTTTGTGTTTTAGCTTGAAAAAAGCTAAAAGTAAAATGCGCAAAAAGCAGCAGCAACAAAAACGACAACAACAACAAAAACAACGGCGAGGCACGCAAAGCTATAAAAATGCCTTAAATGTCGTTTATATATCACACACACACAGACACAGATATAGTATATATATACATATGTCTACATATATATATATGTATATAGATATATCTGTAGCTGTCGCTGTTTGTAAACTGGATGCGTCTTCTGCTGCTGCTGCTGCTGCTGCTGCTGGTCAAGATTTTTTGTAGACAACAAAGCAAAGCCAACAACAACAAAAGGCAACAGAACAACCTGTTTATTATTGTTGTTGTCGTTGTTGTTGTTGTTGTTGTTGTTGTTCGCTCATATTGAGCGAGATACGTCGACGGCGACAGGTTTTTACGTTTCTTAATGCGGGCCAAAATCTCAGTAATGTGACGGCCAAAACAGGCCCTCCCCTCGACCCGCCCTCGCTGCCTTTCTCTCTCTCTCTCTCTCTCTCTCTCTCTCTCGCTCTCTAAACTCTTCTCTCTTCGCCCAAAAGCTTCAGCTCGCTTTGTTGTTAGCCACTTTTCGATTTTGTTCTAAGCTGCCGTGCGAGCGAGATGGCAATACGGCCCCCTCGCATTCGCTCTGCCCAGTGAGTGGCCAAAACCGGTTTTGGCACTTGGAACAAAAAACTGCTCACTCGCGCTTGCTCAGCGGGTATATTGATTTGTTTACCAAGTATATGTGGTGCTGTATAGATATGTGGATTATAATAATAATAATAATATATAAAGAGTTATCTGCAATTAAGTAATCTAATGTATAATTGAGTTTCATACACTTCTCTTCACTTGAGCTCTCCGCTCTCCGCTCTCCGCTCTCCGCTCTCCGCCTCCGTCTCTTTTAATTTTGGCTTCACTTTTGTTTGCGCACTCGCCAGTGGGACTACCCCAATCCGCTGCCTCGTGCAGGGTATCGGTGCGGCAACTTCAGAGCTGTGTTGCCAGCAACACTTTGCTTATTAACAACACTCGCCGATTGTCTTTGTTGTTGTTGTTGCTGCTTGACTGCCGGCCTTTTCATGCAGCGATTCGCTTCGGCTTGGCAAATTTGTATTTTCAGCTCTGCCTTTGAGTTCAACTGCCAAAAGCTGCGGCTGATGAATCACCTGTTGCCGTTCGCGGTGAAAATGAACTTCAACTGCATTTGGGCTCATCTGCTCGCCATGCAGCGCGTATTAGCCGCCATCTATTGGCCAGGTCTATTGACTGCTCTGCTCTCTACTCGACTTTCACTTGCATTCAACGCTATTAATTAGCCGCATTACAATTCCTCAGCTCTGTAATTAGGAATGTCTATCCACATCGAAGCCTCATTAGGCCAAGCGAAATATGTGACACGGCCTAAGTGGATTGTTGATTGGATCACGAGCATTTACATGTACATATATATATACATATATACATATATACATATATACATATATACATATATACATATATGCATATATACATATATACATATATACATATATACATATATACATATATACATATATACATATATACATATATACATATATACATATATACATATATACATATATACATATATACATATATACATATATACATATATACATATATGCATATCTATGATCATTCATATATCAATTCACTTGTCAGTCTAATGCGTGAAACATTACAGATTGTGTGTGAGCAATTATATGTATGTATGTGTGTGTGTGTGTGCGTGTGTGTGTGTGGCAATGATTAGTGAATTCTATGGATTTGAATTGAAATGTCTTTTGCATAGAGCTTTGGTAAAACAACTTTGAGACAGGATAAACTTTTGTTTAGTTAATGTTTGCCTTTTTTATGATAATCGTGCCTCCTGAGAATTTCTGGTCTACTACTTAGCTTAGAAAATATATTCTGGATTCTTATGCATATAGCAAGAGATTTGGGCTACTATAACTCATCAATGCTGTTGTTCAGATATCAAACTCAAGTAGTATGAGTAATTAACAAATAAAAAAGTAATACAACTTTAAGTTGCTTACTTAACATTAATAATAAAATGGAAATTAGGGAATTACTAAGCAAAATCTCTCAGCTTTCGTCCAGATTTGATACAATTGTATATATGAGCACCCATGAGAATTGTATAGAAGGGCGTATGTGCTTACTGTTCTCATAGATTTATAGTGAGCTCGGTTGCATTGAAGATTGACTAAGCTGAACTTGGTGTTTAGTGTAGATTTGAATGTAGCCTTATGAGAATTGCATAGAAGGGCGCATTTCAAGCACAAGTTTTCTATGAAATATTTGTTATTTGTCTTTTCCGAACGAATGTCAATGCCACTCCCCTAGCCCTAATTTTGAGGGCGGAAATATCTCACCTCTTCCGCACCTTTCGCAACTTCCGAGTGCTCAATGCTGAGCATAAATATTATCAGGGCTTGTAGCACATATCGAGCCGTTGTTGTTGTTGTTGTTGTTGTAAAGGTCGTGTTTGTGCTGGAAACCTGAATAGACAGAATGTGTAAACAAATGATTATAAAATATTTAGATAAGTGCGACAAGTGAACAAGCTCCATATACATATGAACATACATATATGTATGTGGGTGTATGCTCTTACACATGTAGGCTCTCAGCTCTTGGGCTCGCCTCGAAACGGAATTCCAATAACAATTTCGGGGTTTGCTGCTTGGCAAGCAGGGAAATAAATTGATTAGCCGAATGACGCGTAAAAGGCGCACAATTTGGAATTGTGATTTGAGTGATGGATCATTAAGGCGATAATCATCAATTAGAATCCGACACGACACGAGGTCCATTAACAGCCTCGCTCCGAGAGACCTTTCGCCACTAGCTTAGCCAAAACCTATGGCCAAACTTAACTCTTCTGACTTTGATTAATTAAAATTTGCGCATCAAATTATGGCCCATGCATATGACAATAAATTCTGTTATCAAAACCTTGCAATCTTCTTCACCGAAACTGGTTCACTTCAGAAGAGAGAGGGAGAGGGAGAGGGAGAGGGAGAGGGAGAGGGAGAGGGAGAGGGAGAGGGAGAGGGAGAGAGAGATGCCGGCTATAGATATATAGATACACTTAGAAACTAGGCGGATTTATTTTTCGCTAGTCTAAAGCAAATGAAGTATTTTTTTTTTTGTTCGTTTTCTTTTTGTTTATTTTCTATTTTTTCTGCTGTCACTTAATGCTTTTCGTGTTCTTTGCGGTTCAAGGCAAAGAGGCGAAAATTTGCAATTGAATTAAAATGAAAATGAAAATTTCATGAGCGCTGAGCCGGGGTACATTGAACCGATATGAAATCAGTTGGAAATACTAGTATTTTTTTGGTCTATTCCGCATGGCTTTCGCAGCGAGTTTCGACGCACAAACCAGAAACGAAATAGAAAAATCGAGTTTTTGGTTAAATTGAAATTGAAATTGAAAATTTTGCAGCTTTTGTTTGCTGAAGACGCGGGGCGTGGCACGCCATGAAAATGTATTTCGTGCGCAAGCAAGTGCGTAAGAAATACTAGATAAAATACCAACCAAATCGGAGCTGCAAGCGCAGAGAAACGTCACAAATTTCGATTTCGAAAAACTAGAAGCGGAACCCCAGCGGACCGCAGGGAAAAGTCGGATTTTCGTGCATCGCAGGCTTGGAACAAAAAGGCAGCACAACGGCGACCATCGGCTATCAAATGATGAAACGACGCTGGTCGAACAATGGCGGCTTCCTGCGCATCCACGAGGAGTCCTCCTCGGAGGTGACCTCCTCCAGCAATGGCCTCGTCCTCTCCTCGGGCCTCAGCATGTCGCCCTCGCCACTCGACTCGCCGGACTACGGCGACCAGGGCAGCTGGCTGTGCGGTAACGATGCGGGCCAGCATTATGGCAACACCTTGGGGCATGCCACTGCGCAGCAGCAGCAGAGCGTCATTACGCTGGCCATGCACGGCTGCTCCAGCACGCTGCCCGCCCAGACCACCATAATACCCATCAACAACAACAACAGCAGCAGCAGCAACAACAACAACAACAACAACAACAGCAGCAGCAGCAACAACAATAACAATAATATTAGCAACAATAACAACAACAACAGCAACGGGTACGTGCCGGGCGCCACGAACCTGGGCTCGCTGACGAACGGGGGGCACATGGTGGGCAGCCTGGTCAGCGGCATGCAGCAGCTGCAGCAGAATGGCCACAGTTTGATTAACTCGACCACGCCCACGCCGACCTTGCACATGCAACAGAACGGCATCAATGGCTCCGGCGGAGGGGCCGGCGGCGGCGGCGGCCCAGGATCAGTCGGCGGCATGTCCTCCATCGGCCTGGGCGTGAGCGCGCTTCATCACACGAACGGCAATTCCAACGGACTCGGCTCCAATCCGGGCAATGGGGCAGCGGTCGGCGTCATGGGCGTGCCCATGGGCATGGCCATGCAGCATACGCCGCGCAGTGACTCGGCAAATTCCATTTCATCAGGTTAGTGGGCTTCCCATACGAATAACTCCATAAGCTCGAATAGTTTAAGATCTCGAAATGAACGAAGAAAGTGCAGTCGCTGCTTGGTCGAGAAATTACTTTATAACTCTATATATCGTATATGGAAAGATGGGATATAGATAGGAGATCATTTCTATCTCCTATAAAACTGTTAAGCCCATCTAGAGTCGGCTTGTAATTATTAATAGAACTTTCATCTGCTTAATTATATAATTATTTCTTAGTATGATTATTTATAGTATTTTCACTCATTGAGTAAATTCCTAAATTTATGATTTACATATATACAAAATGGTAGTTTTTATCTTATAAAGATATGATTATTATATATAATAATATATTATTACATACGTGTATTATATGATATGTATATTTGTACCTGGGGACCATGATTACCGTTGCAATAACTGTATGGACGTTTAAGCGAATTCTACTGTATTTTAAGTTACTGTTTAGGCTCTGTAGTGTTGGTAAAAGTGTTGTACAACGTATTTACTGAACGCACACTCTTTACTCTTGCAATAAATTATTTGTCTATTACAATATATCAACTATACAATAGATATTCATTTTCAAATTCTGATAATGATTTCGAATTTACGATTTTTAAATTGTGAGTGTTGGAAAACGCTTGAATTCCATTTGAATGTAATGAGAGGCTAGCATTAATTTCAGTGCGGCCTTTCAGTTTTGTTTAATGATGATTGTTTATAAAGCTTTGCTCCTAATGGATGCTCAAGCCACGCCCCTTTCGGCACCTTTACCCCCTTGTCGCATTGCTGCACACTGCACTAATTAAATTTAATTGCATTTATATACACATATATATTGAGGCATATATATTTTATGATGCACTTTTTTACGAGCTGCATTCATTGCTTTTGTTTATGCACACAAACACATGCAAATACATTGATGCATCTGTGTGTGTGTGTGTGTGTACGAACAAGCGAAGTCCAGATGCAACGCAGAACGAGGGATGGAAAACACCATCTATAGCACTTAAAGACTTTCCAAGCAACAGAGCGAGAGATGGGGAGAGGGGGGGGGGGGGAGAGGGGTAGAGGTGGTGCATTCATTGGTGTTGTTGTTGTTTCGTTTGTGCGTTTGCTTCGCACTTTATCAGCCAGCGTCACGGCAGGCTGCACACACACACACACACACGGATACGCACACGCACACAGATACACACACAATGTGCAGCCATAAGGGCAGTTGGTGTAACTCGAACCTACCTCAAGCTGTTCTATATTTAGCAAACAAACGCACTCTCTTAGTCTCGCTTTCGTTCCCTCCCTCTCCCTCTGCCTCTGCCTCTGCCTCTCCCGTCCTCTGTCACTCTCCTTGGCTCCTGCGCTCGGGTCTTCGATCGAACTCCAATTGCTGGTGACGTCAGAGCGTCGAGTGACCTTCGGCTGTCGGGCAGACGACCTCGTCCACGTTCTCGTGCTGCATTGCACTGGGCGACTGCAGCACTGCGAGCTTGTGCAGAGCAATTTGCATGCTGCACTGTGACCCAATTTCCAAGCAGGTCAGAGGTCAGGGGCAACTGTTGCTGCTCCAGCTTCCGGATATGACACAGTTTGTCCCTTGTCCGCATTCCGGCCAGCCAGCATTCAGCCAGACATTGAGTGAGCGCCATGTCAGGGTCAGGTCAAAATGGGATTCAGCTTGAAAAACAATTTAAAGTAAATTGAGATAGCCTTGAAAAACAGCTTTAAAGATGCCAAAGGATTCGCTTTAACTTGAAGAGAATCCTTGATGAGAACCAGTTAATAAAATGAATCCACAAATATAATAAGGATCATATAAGATCTGTATAACTCATCCATATATGCATTTGCATTTATATTCCTTATACTCAAAAATATTGAAACTATAAATCAACTCATTAATAACTCAACTCTTGTCAGTTGCTCAATTTGAGTTATAGTTATGGACTTTGACTCCAAAGTCTTATTAGTGCTCCTCTTATAAGAGTATATCAAAAATTAATCGAGATTAGTTAAAAGCGAAAGCTCAACTGTTAACTTAACATTACTCAAAATATCAACTGACAAACGTCTGTTAAGGCTACAAGTTCAAAGCTCATTAGTTTTTATTTATCACTCACATTGTACTCCCCTCTCTTTCACTTCCATTCACTCATTTTACAGTGAGTGAAGTGCAGCTCAAGCAGCTGTGTTGAGCATTGTTATGGTTATTCTGCTCCTTCTGCTCCGTTTCCGTCATCGTTTCAAGTGGCTTTGAACTCAACTCGTAATTTTTCGAGTAAATTTGGGTCACTGGTGCAGGCCAAAAAAAAAAAAAAAAAAAAAAAAAAAACAAAACTAAAAATGCCGTTGCTCACTAAAATTCGCAAGGACAAAGCTGTCGAATGTGCATATGACTGCAAACAGCTCTCCGTTGCCCGCTCTCTTTGCTTCGCTCTCTCTCTTTCTCTCCTCATTCTCTACACAGTTTTACGTGCCATTGCAAGCGTTGTAAACTCAAGTACATGACCTTACCCCTGCAGACAAGCGAATCCAAGCAATCCGATGCTAACGGCGACGGCGACGCCGACGCAGATGCCGACTGCTCAGCTAAGCAACTACCGGTAACGAAATCAGCTTCTGCTTCTGCTGCTGCTGCTGCTGCTGCTGCTGCTGCCGCTGCGACGTGTGTGCGTGCTTTTTGCACAATTGTTTTTTGGCCGGCTCTGAGCTTATTATTTGCATTTCTTTTGTTAGATTTCGGGCATGGGCTTTGCTTTGCTGTTAGGGTGGCAAGCATAAGCATTTTAGGGTTGCTCTTATTCTGTTGCTGCTACGACGATCCTATGCGTCAAGAACAGCAACAAGCAAGGGAAGGCATAATGTGTACAAATTAAAAAATAAGTAAAGCAAACGATTTATATGGCAACATCAAATAAAAGCAATAATCAAAATACAGAACGATAACAGTCGACGCCAACATTGTGTGTTGACGGTTTTTAGTCTTGCACTCACACATACACACAACTGCAGTTCATTTGTCACACAGTTATGAGAGTGTGTGTGTTTGTATGTATTCGCATGACGAAAAAAATGAGGTCAATGATTTTGTGCGCCGCCATCGTCAGTTATCGACGACGCGATCGAGCAGTCGACCGAAGCGCACTTCGTATGCAAGCACCAAGAATCGAACCCAGCAGCAAAAGCAACAGCAGCAACAGCAACAACAGCTAATGAGCGTAAAGCGCTCTCGCGCTCTCCAGCTCTCCCACAGACGCCCGCAAATTAAAATGGACTCGCGTGCGCGCTCATATTATTAACAGCGCTGCTATTGTTGCTGTTGCTGTTGCTGTTGCCGCCGCTGTAGTTGCTGCTGCTTTTATTGTTGTTGTTGTTGCATGGCGTGCACAAATTTGTATTCATGCTATAAGCAATCTACATTTTGTCTACTTTGTATGAACAAGATATTTGTTGTTGTTGCAGAGGCGACAGTTGCTGTTGTTGCTGGCTACTTGTAATTACGCCGTCTCTTTCGAACGCTTTGACATTGATAAGCTTGCGCGTTGCTGCCGACAGCACTGCTTTGGCCAGTGCATGACAGTTGTGCCTGACTTTGACTTTTAGTTTGTTTTGCTGGTTTTTTTCTTAATTTTCAGCAAACGATTTGTCATGGCAAAGCAATGCAAACATTTGCAATTTGCATACGAAAAGATTATCAGCTGCTTTGCAGTCAAATGATCATCGGCTACTGCGCTCAAATTACCATAACAGATAGTTAACATTGTATACAGATGTACATGTGTGCGTAACCTCATCTTAAGCACTGAGAAATTCATTAGACAGGCAAAAATGCAAGCGACAACCATTTTGAAAGTTACTCACATGCGTGTGACGTCAGCCTGTGAAAGCTTTGCCAGCACAGCAAATACATATACACACCCATTCCCATATGCATACACACATGCATATGCATGTATTTTGCATGTTCTTCTGTGTTGGTGCATTCTTAGTATGTTTCTTGCTGTTGTATTTTTGGCTATTTTCGTACACTTGGCATTAATTTGCAATCAAATGAGAAACGCAATGAAAGCGTCAGCGTCAGCGTCAGCGTCGACAGCGCAGTTTAGCTGCTGTTGGGCGGCTTTTTTTTCTGCTTCTTGCCTCTAGTCAACGTCAAGTGCATTAGCCGTTGAGGCGGACAGCGGTAGCGACAGCTACAGCGGCGTCCACGTCTACGTCGACGTAACTAGTATTAGTTGAGTGAATGTGTGTGTGTGTGAGTGCATTTAGCGAACACGTTTTTATAGGTTAATGACACAACCGGCTGTATGCGCGCGCGGCCGCCACTAGAAACTATTTCACATACTACAATTTAACTAAATTTAGTTTTAAAAACAACGAGCAGCTGCGCTCAGAAGTAAAATAAAAAGTGAAATTGACAGCAAGCTGATTTGCTGATAAAATACAAGCATCACAGCAACACACACACAGCCACACAAATAAGCACATATAATCAGAATGTAAATGTTTCAAAGTTTTGCGCCACTGTGGGGCTAAATATAAAATAAAAAATATCATAATAAAAAAAAAAAAACAATAAACAATAAACATATTTAAGCAGCACGCAAACTATGTCAGTAGTGTGTATGCACAAATGCTGTACATACATATGCACATACATACATATGTGTGTATTTATATGTATTTAAGTATTTCTATTAGCCAAAGAGAAAAACAACAACAAGAAGTTGAAATAAAAGTGGCAGGAATTTGTGTTCGAAAGCAAAATGAACAAATAACAAAATAAAATGCTAAGAATACACTTTTTCTTATTAGGCAATAACAGCAACAAGAGCGAGAGAGCGAGAGGGAGACCGACCGAGTGAGTGAGTGAGAGTGCCGTTGGCGCTCTCTCAGCGCACGCAAGAGCTTTTGTGTTGAGAATGAATGCGCAAACAGACCAACTAACACACAATTTAAGCTCGCTTCGTGTCTTGCGGTAACTGTTTTTTCTTCGTTGCGGCCTGCATTCTGGGAGAGTCAAACAACTTTCTAATAAGCCGTCCGTAAGCGCAGCTCAGCAAACAAGTTTCGCACTCTCTCTCTCTCTCGCTCACACACAGAAGCAAATAGCTCTACGCTCAGTTACAAACACACACACACACACATATGAATACACTCATTCTTGACTTTCTTCTCGTTCAACTTCTTCTGTGGTTGCTTTTATGGCTGCTCACTTTCTTTCACTGTCTTCTAGAAATGCGTCGCTGCAACAACAACAACAACGATAACAACATCAATTTTTGTCTCGGGTGAAAGTTGTTGTTGCAACTAAGCGTGATTTTCCACTTTTTCTTTTGCTTTTGTTTTCTGTTGCACTGCAGCAGGTAAAAAACTGTAAATTCGCTCCATCTCTTTCTTCGCGCTCTCTGTATCTCTCTCTCTCTATCGCTCTGTGCCTCTCTTGTTGCTTTTGATTTATGCTGGCGCTGATTGCTGCCAATTTTGATTTTTGCATAAATTTCCCATGCATTCAAATTTGAAACAACAAAGAAAAGCAAAATGATTGCGGCTAATTTGAACTTGAAATCAGCTGCCAAGCTTCCAATTTGGCCCGAGCGAAAGGCGTCGAGAAGCTAACAGTAATGGCGTGACTGCACTTACATGTGGAAAGTGCAAGCGTGCAAAAAAGTGCGAAAGAGCGACAGAGAAAGGTAGCTATCGATTATGATCGCGATCATCGATAATAATAGCATCCAAATCGGAGCTGCCGAACTAGCAGATACCCTGCGCCCTTCTAGTAGTTGATATTCCAGCATCTGCCCTGCCATGCCCCCCATTTGCCATTGTCAATGAGCAATGGCTACAATGAGCGCCTGGCAGGTTGATTATAGTACAAACTCCTCTGATCACGATTGCAATCGAAGTTCAACAAAATTGATGAATATGAAAATGGGGTCAGAGCTGAGGTGTGGCCTACATAGAGTTAGCCTGGGATTATAAATGTGTATAAGTGATGTAAATAAATATATTTGTGTTTATCTTCATATTAAACCATAGAATATCTAATTTTTTGAGAAATTTTTAATATTTTTATTTTAGCATAAATATCAGCCTATGCCAAATGTAAATTTTATTTTGAAAAATTCGCTTTCATTTCGTTAGCTCGCTTTTGGTTTCGAACAGTTGGCAATTATTTGACTATTCGCTTATTAATTAATTCAGCTGAAACTAAAAACTGTTAAGCACGAATTCTCAGTAGATATTCAACAGTTTAAGTTGGAAATATACAAAAACAACAGAACTGTGGAATATTCGATCAGGCCTAAAAAGGGGCACATTCTTGAATATATAAACCTGGTGGCATCCTGGTTACACAATCTCAACAGGGTGGCAACACCAATACAAGAAGAACAACAATAATAAAGAGTCGTTTAGGTAGTCACAGTTATTTGAATTTGTTTAAGCTGAATCCCATCATTATATATCATTAATGAGAATATAATACTCAGTAATCTCAATTTGATTAACGAAGAAGAAGCAGAGCACATTGATAGATTTATACGCTGGTGATTAAGAATCGCTTCGAAGTCCAAGTCATTATATCTCAATTCGGGCTATACTCTGTTTAATTTCATTAACTAATGTGCCACTCCCCATCTGGGGGCGGTAGTTAACACTATTTAAGCACATTCAGTAAAAAATAGCCAAATATACTCGTTTGTCGCTTCGTTAGCGAGTATAAACAGATATTGAATCGCAGCACAGTTTCGCTTTTGGCATCTGCCTTGACATTAATGGGCGCCCACAATTATTTGCAAATTTAATTACTTATTTGCAAATACTATATGCTGTGCGGCATATTTAAATTGGCTACATTAAACCAATCAAAAATTTGGATGCAAAATTTATAAATGAGATTTATAATATATATTTTTTTTTTGCACGTCATCGTTGGCAATGAGAACTTTTTTGTTTAAGCCATGGCCAGGAAAAAAGCCCAAAAAACGAAAACACAAAAATTAAGCAGCTAAAGTTACATTAAATTTCAGTATTTTCTTAGTATTTATTGTGGTTGGCATCCGATGAGCTCATTAAAATGATTTTCGTTCGCATTATTCACAAATATAGAGGGTAGTCCCACTATTCAGTTTGCTCTTTTAATTAATTACAACTAAGCGTATCGCGTGTGACTGCCCCGCCCCTTCCCCTACGTCCGTGTCTTGTTCGTCTTTCAGTATTTTGCTGTGAACCTTAACCCTTAACGAGCTACAATTCCTTGACTCTTGAAGTCGTCTGCCCGAGTCTAGCTGACACGCAATTCACCTTTTTGGCCAGGTGAAAATTGAGTTGACGCCCCATTTGCACTGCCATAAAACACGCTACAAACACAGAGATATATATACATATATATGATTCGATTTTTAGTTATTGCATCGCTCGACTTTTTACGATGCAAATTTAATGAGTTCTATAAAAAGAGAATCGCATCATAAAAAATACTACAATAAAACTGCAAGCTGCGACTACGTTGACAATTAATAAGCTTGAATGCAGTTTTACGACGACGACGACGACGACGACGACGAGCTGCAAATAGTTTTTCTATTAATGGACTCGCCGTTAAAACATTTATGTGAGGCTAGGGAAGTGATTATACATATATGCCGCGAGGGGTTAAATGTGCACGTTAATTAAGTAATTAATTACTTTGCTTTTATGGATTTGCGCACAAAGCGAATTGAGAAAAACAAATCCAAAAGGTGCTCACATTAATCATTCACATATGCTGAATTATCTATATAATATATAGCTTAACTCTCCAGGAGTTTAGAAACTTATGAAGTTTTGATCAACCACATGATCAGTGAAACTTTCGCTTCGGCAATAAATTGATTTAATAATACTATTTTGCCCTACTTGAACTATTTGCAGTCTAGTTTACTGTATAATTTCCTATGTACATAGTTTAATAAGACTGAAAAGACTTGCGTAATCCACTTATAAACAAACCCGATTGATTTATTACCTCATTCTTTATCTTGCAGGTATGTTCCACTATGCAAATCGTCACTTATCACAAAAGTCCGCACAAAATTATTACGGGTAAGCCGCCTAAAAATGTAAGCGAGAGAGGAAAAGGCAGAGAAGGGACGAAAGAGAGAGAGAGAGAGAGATAGAGAGAGAGAGACTGATATGCATTAGCTAGATAAGAAAGTAGTGTTAGGAAGTAGGTCAGCTATTTATAAGCTTATCGAGAGCCAAAATAATTACAACTTTTGCGAGGAGTGCGAGAGAAAGAGATAGAGAGAACAAAGGAGTGCTGCAAGTGCAGCAATCGATAAATCATCGATCGATTTATCCACTCTTTTGGGAAGTGGAGAATGAAAGAGATTACCGTAAGCATGATATCGATATGAGCATGTCGGTAAGGAGAATGCGCTATCGATAAATTGATCGATAATCGATCGGTGGTGGGCAATGCTCCAGTCATTCCAGCGGCCTTCTCGCTCGCACTCCGCCAAGTGACTATTCGACTGCGGCCAGTTTGTTCAGTCAACAATTCAGTTCCATCTGTTTGGGAAATTTATTTCAATTACACGCACAAATCAAGCCAGGGCCGACTTGGGGTTGTAATGAAATTCCATCGTGGAGGTACTCGGGCGACGCATACTTTGGCCCCATCCGACATCCGACTTGTTCCGTCAATTAAGGCGGCACACTTCCCCTTCCCCTTTGAGCCCGCCTCTGTCCGTGTTTGCTTTGTCTGCTCCGTACTCAATTGTATTGTATTTCTAATTCCTATATGCACTCGCCGCACTTGCCCGAAAAAACAAAACGAAAAGCATACAGAAGGCGAAGAAGAAGAAGACGAAACTGCTTAGCCCAGCAGAAAGTGAAGCACATGACCCCAAAAACCCCTCCAAAAAAGAGTGAAGCAAATGTAGAACCTAAAACCCCAAACCCAACCGAAAGCGAAATCGAAATCGCAATCGCAATCGCAATCGAAGTCGAATCAAATGGAGCTGGACGATAAAACGAAACGAAATCAAGTAAAATGAAGAAGAATTCAGTCCAATTTCACATTGGAAAAGATATTGAATTCAATTCAACGTGTTGTCTTTCATGGCCCGCTCTTGCAGTTGATTAGAATTATTTTTGGGCGAAGCAGAACAATTATGATATCGATTTGATATGCTCAAAGAATGATGAGCCAATAGAGAGTTACTTTTATCTGAAACCTCTCAAGAACAGCTTCCTCTCTATGGGAAATGCGTTGAGCTAGAACCAGTTGAGAATTGCAAGCAAATTATTGCAAATTATTGTCAGCAGTAGCAGTCGATCATGATTATTTGATAATTTGGAATATTAGCCGGAAGCTTTGCAGCATATTATATAGATATCTGCATCCTTGGGGCCTGTGAGCCAGACGCCCAAAGCTCATTTCACAAAATCCAATTTATTTGCTTACGTAGAAAGTAATTCACGGCGAAAAGTGCGCTTCACTGAGTCGGCTAAGCATTATTACTATATATTTTATCGGCACCAGAAATGCAAACTAAACATTGACCCAAATATGTCAATTAACCCAAATGGAGCAACAAAAGTGAAAAACAACAACAACCGCAACAACAACAACAAATAACGAAAATAGCTCAGCGATCAAAATTGTGCAGCCGTCACATAAAAATTGACCGAAAAGACAGCCACAAAAAAAGGGAAAAAAAAAACTACATCTGCTATAGAGCTACCTATGCGTAGCTTATCAGACTCTGCCGGCACTTTTTATTGGGCAGCAGGGGCGGGGCAGCAGGCGATTACTTATCGGGCCGGGCGCATCTCGGGGCAGACCGTAAAGGAGCTGGAGGCAGAGGAACAATGGCAACAGCAGCAACAACAAGAGCAGCACTATAACAAAAGAGACCGAAGGTGAAATACCCTGCAAATAGTTTGGATATATTAAATGGGGAATCCAGCTCAATTTTCGGGTTATATAAGAGGTTAATGAAGTAGCTAGCATAATGCAAAGCTCGGAATGTATAATAGAGAGAACTTTTGTGCAGAGTAGACCTAGACCGAAGATGAGATACCCTGCAAACAGTTTGGATACATTTTACAGGGAATCCAGCTCAATTTTCGGGCTGTGTAAATGGGAAATTATGTTGTTAATATAATAGATAATCATAATAATAATAGAGAAGAACTTTTGTGCATTGATCGAAAGTGAAATACCCTGCATTAAGAGTTGGCAAAGGGTCCAACTGGGTTATAGAGCTATATAAGTAGGCGAACAGGTATTTAGTATTATGTAAAATTCGGAATTCCGAGAGCTGATTTTCCACTCTCGTGCCATGCTCGCTGACCAAGCCGTAATGCCCTAGGCAAGGGCACATGAGCAAGAGCACACAAATTCTAATCAGCACGATTGTGTGTGTGTGTGTGTGTGTGGGTGTATACACACATATATGTGAGCGTGTGTGTGTGTGTTTCGACTATCTTAGAAAGTAGGGCAACACACAAATAATAACCCAAATTTCGAGCGCACGCATTTCCGACTCGTGCTCACTAAAAATAGTGCGTCCGAGTGAGAGAGTGATAATGCGAGAGAGAGAGAGGGGGAGAGAGCGCACCTTCTCGCAACTTTTCATTGCTCTTTCGTAATGCTAATGGCCCAACCAACAAGGTATTTTGGCTTAAAAAAAAATATATATATATAGGCGCTGCGAGTGGGAGAACATTGGGGTAGCCCCCACGTAAATTATTTTTCTTTTCTCCCCATACTTTTCGTAATCGTCTATGGGCCCAGGTGCTATTTTGCTTCCCGGGGCTGTGTGGGCCCCCATGATTGGCAGCTCCATAAAAACTAAGAGAACGAAATACTATATTTCTCTCGCCGGGCACTTTCACAAGTTCCCCACCTCCCCCGCTCGCGCTCTCCCCTTCCCTCCCATGCTCTCTTGGTCACTCGCCCTTTTAACGTGATAAGTAAATATAAACAAAGTGTGCCAGAAATATGTGTATATAGCTTGTTCCACTTGATAAGCTCCCCCACCTCCTGCTGCTGTGGGCTCCCACTGTACGCTGCCACCTTGCAGCGCCTGCTAATTCCAGGTGTCACTCGAGGGTGTTAAAAGTCATGCCAAACCCATGGAGTCTGTTGAGAAACTATAGAGGTCAATCTATCACAATATTCAAAAGGCGTTGGAACGAGATGTACTAAAAAATCTTGAGTAGGTAGCAAAATATTCTGAAGTGCTTAGATCTAAATACTCTACTGTATCTAAATATTCTAGATCTAAATATTCTATTGTACAAATAGTATTTGTACACTTTGAAATACCTTTTTAGTACACTGCACTAAAATATATAAAATTAATGCTTTGTCAGATTTGCTAAAAACTGATCTAAGCCGTTCTATCTCCTATATATCTGTCTCTTTCTCTATATGGACCTGTTTAATATGTGATCTAAGAAATGCGAGCTAACACATAAATATGTGATCTAACGTGATCTAATGTAACTCTACTTCTTAGCTCTTATTCTCAATCAAAATCGATCTCTCTCATGTCATCACAATTTAGTACTCTGTACTAAATACACACAACGCTGTCGCTGTTGATGGCCCCCAAATGGCATATATCAATATGAAGGAACATCATCCAAAATGGAATAGCTCAAGCATTTCAATATGTGAATAGCTTGACGGAGAAGATTAAATACAGAGGGAGAGGGAGAGAGAGAGAGAGAGAGAGGGAGGGAGAGAGAGACTAGTGGCTAACGAACATTTTCTAAAACAAGTTTTCATAGTTATGTCTTCTTCTTCATTCATTTATTCATTTACTATTTGTGCTTTTCCACTTCGCTTTGTTGAAAACCCATTTGGCCTTCACACTTGGCCCAAAGGTTCACGAACTGGCTGAAAAAAAATGTTTTTTTTTGCTTGTTTCTTTTTTTAATGGGCCCAACTAATTTAGCTTGGTTCAAGTTCAGGGTCGGCGTGTACTAAAAAATACAATGCGTACTAAAACGCAACGAGTCTTTAAGTGCGGAAGCCAGTTCATTCAACCTGTGCACTTCAATGGAATTCCAATAAATGGAAACTCGCTTTTTAGTACATTTAGTACGTAGATAGCGATAGATATTGCGGATTGTACTCCAGTTGGAGTTTGGCAGCCGACGAATGGCTCCAATTGGAGTTGATATCTCTCCCGATTCACGAGTCTTGCTTTCTGTTCTTTTTTTTTTGTTTTTGGCCGCTGGCTTATCAGCGCAGCCGAAAAAGAGCAACAAAAAGAAGCCAGCCAACTCACGGCACTGATAACACAGTGCCCCACAATCGGCCAGTTCAAATTGAGGTTAATGTGCGTGTGTGCGTCTGCCGAACCCACACACATACACACATACACACGTACACACGCACGTACATGTGTGTGCTGATAATGCACATTTGTGCTATTTATTTAGCCATAACAGAGTATTTTCTTCTCTTGTATTTTCGCCTTTTTGCTTCTCTGACTGCGCACATGAGCAACAATATAAACAATTCTTGTTTCTTTTTACGGCTCGCGAAGCTTTTGCACTTTTTAGACGTCGCATTGCTGATAAGATAAGCAATTGTATTTAATACAATATATATACATATAGTGTGTGTATACATTTATTCACTATGTAGAACTTTGCTGTTTGCGTTTGTCCAATTGAAAGCGAAATTTGTGCACAAGAAATGCAGCAAACTGAGTTTTGTTTGCTTTGCGCACTATAAATTATGCCAGAAATGGAAGAACTCGAGCAAATGGGCCTAACAGCTGTCTAGACGGAGATTTTCAGTGGGCTGCCCAATCAGAAATCGCCTTCTATTTAGCGCTGTTTATCTCACAGATTGACCTATATAATGGCGAATATATTTCGATAGAAATTATTATTATATTTGTATTCATTATTTTGGAATTTTAGGCCACCTTATTTCAATGTTGACCTATATAATGGCGAATATATTTCGATAGAAATTATTTTTATATTTATATTATTTTTTTAAGCCAGCTTTAGCCTTGGCTGAGTCGCTTCAGAGGCAGCTGCGCGTGCTTCATATTCGCATTATTAGTTTTCGCAATTAAAAAAGAAAGTACCAGCCCGCAGCTGTGTGGGCGTGGCAGTCTGCCTGCCTCCCCCTCTCTCTCCCTCTCTCTCTCTGTGGCATGTAGTGCAATTACTGAGATCTCTTAATTGCGAGCCACTTCGCTGGAGACTGGAGACTGGAGACTGGAGATGGGAGCTGAAGTGAAGCCATTGCCGCGGCTCAATTCAGCCGAGTTAATCATCATAATTATGTATGTATATAAGCAGCAGCAGCAGTGTGGGCAAAGCAGGCCTAGCACAATGTAAAAGTCAACATAGATAAAATAATGTTCATAAAACTATGCCATGTCTAGCCGCAAGGCAGATTTCTTGCAGCTGAGCCGAAGGCTGCTTCGCATTTCTTTATGGCGTTTAAAAACGCGCCAAAAGCAACAGCGAAAAAAATCGCCAGCAATTGCCAGTCTATTGGTGTTTTTTTTATGGATGTGTGGTGGGTGTTGCTATTATTCAAGTTGTTGTTGTTGTCTTTTTATTCGATACATTATGTGTATATATATATATATATCTTTGCTTTAAATTGGTCTTGTGAAGGTTTCTCACAATGCAAAAGGCAAAAACAAAAAGAAATACTATGAAGCTGAAGCTGAAGCTGAACAAATAATGGGTAAAATAATAATAAATAAAATAAATTGTTAAAAAGCACGCACTTGCCTTGCTGTTTGTTTAGAAAACAAAATATCATAAAAACAAAAAAAAAAAAAAAAAGAAAAAACAGCACAAAAATTGTTACAAGGTTAAGCCCTGGCTGGCGAATTTATTGTTTAAATTGAACAAATAAAAATTCATGCTCTAAAGTAATGAGCGCACTCGCGAAACAGATTATTACGAATTATTGGCCTAATTGTACGGCTATCACAATCTGGAATCCATTTCGTTTCATATCTAAGCAAATTTAAATGCATTTATGCGGAAGGTATATTTATATATATAACATACATGTAGAATCTGTAGAGGCTAAGCAAATAAGAAATGGCCGAAATGGCTATCGAAATTGGACAAGTTAAGAGTCAGATTATAATAGAGAAGAAATTAGAGAGGCTGAAATCATATAAACATCAAATAAAATGCTATAATATGTTGCCTAAGTTAGCCATCGAGTCTTCGCTCTTAAAAGCAACATTAATTTAGTTAATTCAGCTTGAGATAAGCGAGTTATAATATAATATAATCAATATGAGATTGTTCTCCCTAATCAGATTGAATTTCAATTGCGTCACCCAGCTCACAGATATATTCGGGACTCAGCCTTGACTAAAGTTCATATAGCTCTGCTTCACTTTTAGTAGTATAGAATAGTATAGAACTAAGAATAAAGCTTACGTAGATAAGTTAGGAGTTTAAGAGATCGATCAGATATATATAGACACCAAATGCGAATGGAAATGTTAAACGAAATGGAATGGATAAGTTAACATATAATACACCTTAAACACTTCTTCTCTCTAGAGAAGTTACACCATGAACACTTCTCCTTCTCTCTAAACTCCTAATATATTAACATTGCTAGACTCTCTTTTTTTATAAACACTTCTCCCTCTCTCTAGAGAAGTTAACAAATATATACATTTCATACACATCTCCTCTCTAGAGAAGTTATACCTCACACCAAATGCTAGCATTGTTAGACTCTTTTTGTTTTAGATAAGTTAACATATATATACACCTTAAACACTTCTTCTCTCTAGAGAAGTTACACCATGAACACTTCTCCTTCTCTCTAAACTCCTAATATATTAACATTGCTAGACTCTCTTTTTTTATAAACACTTCTCCCTCTCTCTAGAGAAGTTAACAAATATATACATTTTATACACATCTCCTCTCTAGAGAAGTTAAACACTTCTCCTGCTCTTTTATTCTGCGCCAACTTTGATTCAAGAATGTTCTTTATATTTTTACAAGCTAATGCTTGACTTCTCATAAAGAAAAACTTTGACTTTTTGTTGTTTCAACTTATTTTTGACACTCTTCGCTTCTCTCTTGTATTGCTCTTTGATCTTGTCGCTCTGCCTGTCAGCGCTTGATTGATGTCTTTTCTCTTCAGTCTGTTCTCTGATTAAACCGAATCAAATGCCGAACAATCAAGTGCAGAGTTTAATTAAAATCTTAAACGCATATTTACAATGCGTATTCTTTTTTTTTTTTTTTCGGGCGCAAAGGCGAACAAATCGCAAAACAGTCGAAAGAAAAAAACCCGCATTCAATTTGGAATTGACCTTTACCTCTAGCCGTGTTTCGGGTATTGTGTAATGTCATACAGTGAGCACTGGCTACAAGCGACGCTGCTCCACGCGTGTTGATTGAGGCGTGAAGCTCTCTCAGCCTTTCAGCCTGGCTAAGAAAACAAAACAGCGCACGATGAGGGCAAGCAAAAGCCACAACAACAACAACAACAACAACAACAAGCAGAGGCAATCAACACATGTAGTACTATATATACCCAAAAATATATATGGAGTACTGGAGTCTATATGCCCGCCAAATGCGCGAATCATCCACAGTCACATACTCGATCATCGTGTATATATATATATATACATACATGTATATATATAGCTATATAATACAAGTACGAGTCGCGTATTTTTTCGTGAATGTGAATCAAAATTAATTGTAGGACCGTGCCTTGGCAGGTTGCCCCCCTCGAGAGGGGCACCCCGCAGCCCCCTCCACTCACTCGGCACACAATTTATTCAGCAACAATTGAAATTCACAGTAAATAATAAAAATAGGAAAAAGCACACAAAGCGAAATGTTTTAAATGTGTCTCTGTGTGTGTGTGTGTGTGTGTGTGTGTATGTGTGTGTGCTGTTGTTTTTTTTTGCACTCGCTTCGCATTCGCTTGTGTTTCAAGTACAACGCGCCAAATGGCATTGCCAAAAAAGTCTGAAAAACAACAATAACAAATAATATTGAAGGCGTTATAAAAGTCAAAATATTGATTGACCAGGCGCTAAAACGTGCCCAAGTTTCTGGCCACTGAAATGGGCCAACATTGGGCTAGAATGGATGAGGTTGAGAATGGAGCCACGACCCTGAAATACCCTTTTCTAGCGTCTTGAGCTGTGAGTGTCTTACGCTTCTCTTTCAATAAAGTGCATGAAAATGTGAAACTTGAACTTGAAAGCGTTTCTTTAGATTGAGATTGAAATGATAGATGGTAGGAATAGTTCACAATTAGCATATGGACCTATATGCAGATATGTATATACATATATATTTATAAAGTGTAGAGTTGCTTGAGAAGCTTAGTTGAGCGGTGTGGCATCCCGGTTGCAGCATCTTAGCAGGATGGCAATGCCAATATAAGAGAAGATGTCAAGGCATGACGCATAAAGTCGCTCAAGTAGTCACAGTTATTCTAGAGTTTCCTAAAGTTGTTCACATTGAATTCAATCATTATGTTGAGGCATAAACAACAAATATGCGAAGATCGTATACATATACCTCATAGTATGATAGTAGACTCTAAGAATGTGACCCCTGCAACCCCCTTGCAACGATAAGATGTAAGAGACGAGCGCTGAACCTTACAAACTCAGCAATAGGATAAGAATATGTAATAAACCAATGCTGAGTCTTACAAACCCAGCAATAGACGTAGACATAAGGATTGGAAAATATTCATGAGTCTGGATATAAACACCCGGGCTCAGAAGAATAAAGATCAATACGTAACTAATCACCATCAGAGTCAAGTGTATTCGTTCACATTAATAATTAATAATTAATAATCTCTTTAATTTCATTGATTCTCTATTGATTACATTAAACACACTTTTTAGAGAGAGTTGATTGTAATATATGATGTACATGAACATATATATATATACATGTAAATCAATTGTCTTTTTAGTTCCATTAATACCTCATTGATTACATTACACACACATTTTACCAATATATATATGTATATATGGACTGCATATACCGAAATCTACTCTCAGTAATAAAAGTATCTTTCAAGTTGAGACACTGACTGGAATAAGAAACAATATGCTGGCATTATGGATTCTCTTGTTCATGAAATTCTCGGATCAGCTTAACTGAAAGCTTGTCTTAGCAGTTCCAAACTTTGCTTAAGACTAATGTAAAATTGTAAAATTGTTATGTGAGTAAAGCATATTCAGCCTACGCTCCGTTGACAGATTGATCAGAATAAATCATATATTAGGAGCCATGCTCAACAGCTGCTTCCATTCAAGAGAAATATTGCGTATACGCCGCGTGTGAGCCTATCGAAATGTTTATAGCTCAGGTTACTAACTATATAGAAAAGAAACATATATATATATAGGCATAACTTTGTTATTGTTATAATTAGAAGTGATTGTTATTGTTGTTGTTGTTGCTGCTGGTGGTGGTGGCAACTAAAATTGTTAGAATATTTTGGCCAAAACGTTCATTGACCCGCGCGCTCAAGGTTAAATGCTGATGCGTAATAAACTACAAGCAACAACTAGCAACAACAACAATGCCAAATACAAAAACAACAACAGCCAAAGACCTGGTTCACACTTTTTGGCCAGAAACACGTTGCCATAAGAGAGCCACGCTCAAAGAATAATATCGTCTTCGTCGAAGTCCCCCCCCCCATGTGCGTGGCTCTCGGCATCGAAGCGAAATTGAGCGTTGAGAATTTTTACTATTTGAGCTTTTACTATAAGACGTGAGCCGTAGCCGTAGTCATAGCCGTAGCCGTGTTTCGTATATCGTCTATGTATACATATGTATATATATTTATTTATTCTCTTATTATACCCTGATCCCATTAAAAATGGGAAATCAGGGTATAATGGTTTTGTGAAAAGTATGTAACAGGCAGAAGGAGGCGTGGCAGACCCCATAAAGTATATATATTCTTGATCAGGGCGACGAGCTGAGTCGATATAGCCCTGTCCGTCTGTCCGTCCGTCCGTCCGTCCGTCCGTATGAACGCCTAGATCTCAGAAGATATAAGAGCTAGAGACTTCAAATTTTGTATGCATACTCATGTATACCAAACGCAGTACAAGTTTATCTTTTTTTTTCGATAACTCGTCCGATTACTTTTTTATCGCGAATAATCGATAAATTGATTTTGTTTATTCACCGTAATTTTAATACTTTCAGACCTGGAGACTTCAGATTTGGTGTGTATATACATCTGATCAATACGCAGATTTTGTCATTTACAGATTGTGGATACCACGCCCCCTTCGCCCCCAATTTGCAAAAAACGTATTTTAAGTACTAGAGACTTGTGCTTTGGAATGTACACACATTTGCATTTTATGATCACGTTCTGAAAGTTTCATGAAGGTAGTCCTACTACAGGAGAAATTATTTAGCAACAAATTTCTCATAGTATTGCCCACACTGCAGCGCAGACCAAGCGCAGTCGCTGCTTACTGCGCAGTTAGCAAAGCGCGTGCTTATGCGTGCGTGAATATCAGCTCTTTGTAGGGATCAGGGTATCTTCTAGTCGAGCACTCTCGACTATAGCTTCCTTACTTGTTATTTTTGTTTTTATGATATTTTGTTGTTGTTGTTGCTGTTGTTGGGGGAGTTTCTGCTGCGTCAGCGCACACGCGATTTCTATTCTTTTTAGCACTGTTTTCAAGCAGTTGGATTTTCGCTCGATTCTTGTTGTTTTTATTATTTTTATTTTTCGTATTTTGTAATTTCGTGCGGCTTGATTATTATGCTGATTATAATGATCGTTGGCCCAAGCAAATTAAATTTTATGTTTACTTTGTGTCTAAGGCCTCGCTCTGCGCTCCTCTCGTCTCTCGCCTCTCGCCTCTCGCCTCCCGCCAATCGCTTCTCGTTTCTCGCTCCTCTCCTCGCGCTCCTCAGCTGGCTTTCTATTTATTTGCTCTTTATTTATTTAAGCCATGTGCTTCAATTTTACAATTTGGCGGCTTTTGTTGTTCCACAGGCCATTGTCTAACGCAGCCTATTATTATTATTATCATCTACATGTATAAACGAGTGTGTGCTAGAGCGTGTGCGTGTATCTCTCTCTATGGGTGTGTGTGTGCGTGTGTTTGTTATTTTTTTAATTAAAATAACAATGCGCACAATCAAAAGTGATTTATGAAATTTTTCTAACCATTTTCTGACGCCATTCTTTTCGATTTTGCTGAAAAGTTCTCGTTCCGCCACCTCTCTAAATCTTTTTTCCCGTCTTCTTTCTCTTGTCTCGCTTCAGTTCGTTGCCTAAGTCTTTTGTTTTGCTCTGTCACTTAAGGAGAACGAAGCAGAAGCGTGATTAGAAAATTGTTTGTACAAGCTCAATTAGATCTAAATTGAAGCCGATTTATATAAAAAATATATACAAAAATATATATACAAAAAAATTATGTTAAATTATTAATAAATCTATTGATCAGAGATATAAAATTCACATTATTATTGATTGCAATTTCTTATTTCGTAGTATAATTAAACAAGTACAAATTAAAATGTAAAATATTTATTTATTTAATTGTTATAGAGAATTAATTCTAAATAACGAATTAGTTTTAGGCCAGAGCAACAATCAGTTTTTATTTTTTTTTCTTTATATTACACACATATATTTATATTATATAAATTATAACTTTAAGTTTAGTTTATTAATTATTTTTATAAAATTTTCTGTTTGATTTATTGGGTTTTGAGATAAGGATGTATATAAAATATATTATAATAAAACTTAAAACGCAGTCAAGACAGCTTTAATAAAATAAAGTAAGCTTTAAAAGCTAAAACATACATCGAGCTGACTTCGAGTCTTCGGAATCTATGGAACCCTCGGCCATTCAGAAGTGTTGTGTAAGACCTTTATCGGATATCTCAAATATAAATGCTGCAAATTAAATGTGATAAATAAAAAAAAGTGCTGCCCATTTCAGCGGACATTTTGGTCGCATTTCTCTGCTTGTGCCGCCTACTCTCTGGCCAAAAACTGGGTTAACAATTGCTCTATTGTAGGCACATACCTACACATATGTATATATGTATATCTATATATGAATTATATCTACTGCTGCCTGGGTGTTAATTGATGAAATTTCAACATTTCGCTAACCATTTGTCCACGCGGGCAGTGAGGCTGAGGCATTTCAATTAGTGACTCGACTTGACTCAATCTCGATCGGCAGTTGAGTGTGTCTGTGTGAGTGTGTGTGTGTGTGTGGGAGCTGAGTAGCACGACTTTCTGGCTAACGGTAAAATCAGGCATTTGTCCACTTTTATGGACATGTTGAGCCATTGAAAACGATTAAAACTTGATTTTTGCTTGTTTCTGTTTCATTTCTGAAACACTTGGCCTACTGAATGCGCGTTGGCTACAATATTTGGCAACGATTTTAACTGCTGTAAGCCACTTAAGATTCTATTTAAGTATGCCATTCCTTTCCTGACTCTTAGATGAGATATTGTAAATGAATTAGCCAATATTCAATTTGACTTCCGTAGAGCTGAGCCCCAGCACAAATAATAATATATTGAAATGATATACAGAAAACTGCGAGCAAAAGTTGCCAAAGCTGAGGAACTAAGAGAAGAAAAAGAAACTTGAAACTTGTTGAAGACACGAGAGAAACACGCACAGCAGCACAACAAACAATAACAAGAAGCAGAAAAGCCTGACATAATTATTATGAATATCATTATGATAATGCTGATAATGATGCTAAAAGCAAGTTTGCGAAAACAAAAATCACAGAAAAAAGAAATGAAGTTAGCTCAAGCCAGAAGACTCTCACGAGGGTTTCACTCTCTTTCTGTCTTGCTCTCCCTCTGTCCTCCTGTCTCTCTCTCTCTCTCTCTCTCTCTTCGGCACGTTTTGCCAAGTGCTTGGCTTGTTAGTTTCTTTAATTTCCGTCGCATAATTTAGATCTAGAATCTAATTTTTTTACAAAGTAATTATCTGTAATTTTGTGTGTTCTCCTCCCTTTAGCTGGGGCATATAGTTTCTTATTTTTTTTTTATTTTGCCCATTCCTTTTTCACTTTTAATTGCTCTGCTAAGAGTTAGAACTTTAAACTGCGGGTATTTCTTTCTTTTTCACTTGTATTTCATATTCTTAAGCAGCAGCAGCTGACGCAGTTCTGTTTTCTTGGTTTCTAGCCTGACCTTAACTTTAGTTTATTATCTCGTTGTCAAAATATGTTTAAAGGCAACCAGCAACAGGCAGAGCAACAGCAGCAGCAGCAGCAGCTTGGGCCAATTGCAATTGGTTAGACCAAATGTCTTGGGTCCCTAACGCTATCAGGGCCAAAGCATCAGGCCACCTGCCAAAAAGTTTCGTCTGCCTGCCTGCCTGTCCTGTCCCATGGGCCAACCGGAACCGCAGAACTCTTTACGCATTTCCAATGAGTCTGGCTCTGGCTCGGCTGTGGCCAAAGGGCAGCGGCTGCTTTGTGTCGTGCCTTCAAATTGCCTAAATTTATTTCAATCCTTTAAGCACTAATTTTAAATTAGATTCCAATTGCTTGGCTCCCCTCTCTTCCCGTCGATCGTCTTTCTGCTTGGCTCCTGTCTTAGTCTCTCTGGCAGCTGTTGCCGTGGCCCTCGTTTGCTCTCGGTGGCATCTGCTCCGAGTGTATCTTTTGTCTGTGGTGTTTTTTGTCGGCTTTCGCTGGCCTTAACTGGCAAATGTTTTGCGCGATTCTTATCGCGTCGTCAAACGTTAATTGGCAAACAATGCACAAAATGCAAAGCGCTTCTGGAGTTGGTTTCGTTGCTCGTTTAATCAGCACATCAATCAAACTGTAGCCTGCCTCGCATTGTTCCATTCAATTACTCATGCCATAAATAAGAATCATAAGAAATACGCACATTACGCATACGCCAAGTCGGCCAAGAAAATTAATGAAACGAAACTTGTCACGAAAATGTGAGGAAAAATGGAAATGGAAATGAACATGAAATGAAATGTGACACACAGACTCGTACCAGATGCGTATACTATAAGCGACTGAGTGTGCCTTATTTATATACCAACGTATGAGTGCCCAGCGAGACCTAGACCTAAATACACTCCCCAATATGCTTTCACTCGTTCATTACTCAGACACAGACATCGAGGCGCGCCCGTCAAAGTGTAGCATGTGTGATATACATTCATTCATACATATATATTCACATTTAGGTTTCTCGAAGGTGACAATCGCACTCTGTGCACCAATCGAGGCTGTGCAACACTGCTGCGGCAAGTGGGGCTACGACGTTACACTCCAGATAGAATGCAAATCGAATATCTGAGCGAAAATCCAATAAACCTACTTATATATAAAGTCAACGCACTCAAATGTAATCAATAATCAATATTCACTTAAAACTAACCACTCTTTAATATTCAATAGGATTTATAGTTAGCCACGTTATCCAACACTGTTGCAAGTGATACACACTGCATACCTTCATATTCTTATAGAATGCCTCCTTTAATTTCAAACTCCTATGCAGCACTAGTCGCATAATATTTATACATTGATCAACACTGATTGGGTTATGCAACACAAATCAATAGACGACAAATTCAATTACCTTATACAGTATCAGTAAATGCACGTTGTCCAACACTGTTTGCAAGTACACATAGGCTACACCATGGGCTGTATTTTATATAGAGAAGAATCTTGACGTGGTATTCTTATTTCAAACTCATATTTACATTGAGCAACACTAGCTTAGCAACACTGACAATACAAATTAATAGTCGTATAATATTTATACATTGATCAACACTGATTGGGTTATGCAACACAAATCAATAGACGACAAATTCAATTACCTTATACAGTATCAGTAAATGTACGTTGTCCAACACTGTTTATAAGTGGTACACCATAGGCTGTATTTTATGTAGGCAAGAATCTTTACATCGTACTCTTATTTCAAACTCATATTTACATTGAGCAACACTTGCTTACCAACACTGACCTGTTTATGCAACACTAGTCAATAGTCGTATAATATTTATACACTGAATAACATAGATTTGGTTTCATATTCCAATTACATTCAGCTGATATTATTTATTTGACTTATACTTCCCATATTTCTAGCTTTTCTCCCTGTTTTGCATTTTCCAACACTGCTCATGCTTCATTAAAATCTTTGAAAATTTGGCTTAGACCGAATGTCTTCATAGAGCTCCTCCTCCTCTTGCTGCTCGACCTTCTTCAGCAAACCCTTTGGGATTGAGCTTGTGAAAATGTTTCGCCTTCCTTCTCTATGCCAGTTTCCTGCGAAAAATCTGAATTGTTGCCTCTGTTGCACCCAGAAAGCAGAAACCAGAAAGTTAAGGCACAAAACACCAGAAATTTGTCACACGCATTCAAAAAGCGACAAATTTTTAGCCGATGCAGTCAGCCTTTTGGACTCGCACTGGCAGGCCGCAGAGTGTACACACACACACACACACACACGCACACACACACACACACACACACACGCACGCACACACACGGAGAGAAATGAGAATGCCAGATGAGCCAGGGCTTTTGATTTATAGGCTGTGCATATTTTTGCATACATGGGCTCAGAATTTGTGAATCTCCATTGAGTTGTCCATCGCGCAGTCCATTTGCCCAGAGTCGTAATGCGATTTTGGTAGAGGAATTGTCTCTCCCTTTCCCACTCTCCTCTCTCGGCTGTGAAGAGATATTCTTTTAGCTAAACGCATAATTTGCATTTCGGGCGAACGTCGAGCGACGAGCCACGAAATTGATAAAGCTCGTTGCCCCGTTGCTTTTTGTCAAATGATTCAATTTCGTCGTTGACTTGAAATGCACTTCAAATCAAATAAAAACTGAAAAAAGTCAGAAAAACGACAAAAAACAGAAAATTGTGATTTTTTCTGCTTAAAAATATTTTGGGTGTGTTTATAAAATGCAAGCGGGAATTGCTGTGCTCTCTCGCTCGCACGCAAAGCGTTTGTGCATGCGTGTGTGGGGCATATCAAAATTGAAACACACACACACACACAGTCAAAGTCCGCCTCCTGCCACCGACCCCTTCGGCCAGCGCCTGTCAGCGTTTACACATGTCGGCTTTTAGCCTGCCTTCAGCTTTATTTATTTTATGATTTTAGGAAGGCGCAGTTTGCGTCTGCTTCTTCTGCCTTTTCTTCTTCTTGTTCTGTTCAGATAAACTTAAAGTTAAAGTTGAAGTTGAAGTTGAAGTTTGTTTCGGTTTCGGTTTCGGTTTCTGTTGCTGTTGCTGTTTGCAGCCTTCGCTTGTGTTTATTTTGCTGTTTTTTATTTGTCATTTGGGCTTGCTGCGTCTCTTTATTAGTCATGAGCTGCTGCACGGCTTATGACGATTCCTTCAGCCTCTTGTCACGCCCCAAAAATGTGCGTGCAATTAATCAAAAGGCGAAAGCAAAAACTCACGAAACTTCACGAAGGCCGCGAACAAGAAACTTCAACTCAAGACTGAAGCATGAAATGAGCATTGAAATTATATTTGTTATTAATATTCTTTATTGTTAATATTATTTAGCAATAATATAGTAATTTAATAATTTAGTATTAATTACTATCATTTAATGATAATACTATTACTTTTCATATTATTTATTTATTATTATTGATTTTTGTTTATTTATTTATATTATTTATTATTTATTATTTATTATTTATTATTTATTATTTATTAATTATTATTTATTATTTATTTATTATTATTGATTTTTGTTTATTTATTTATATTATTTATTATTTATTATTTATTATTTATTATTTATTATTTATTATTTATTATTTATTATTTATTATTTATTATTTATTATTTATTATTTATTATTTATTATTTATTATTTATTATTTATTATTTATTATTTATTATTTATTATTTATTATTTATTATTTATTATTTATTATTTATTATTTATTATCTATTATCTATTATTTATTATTTATTATTTATTATTTATTATTTATTATTTATTATTTATTATTTATTATTTATTATTTATATTTATTATTTATTATTTATTATTTATTATTTATTATTTATTATTTATTATTTATTATTTATTATTTAGTATTTATTATTTATTATTTATTGCCTTTATAATTTACTGCTAATACTTTTATTTATTGTTTATTTAATATCAAAAATATATATCATATAAAATTTCGATTTATAGTTCCGATTTACGAAAATAAAAGACGACTAAATTGTTTATTCGTGGGCCTTTGTTGGCCTTTTGATTCTAAATATAGCCCATCTATGTAGAAATATGCATATTTTATATCTGTATACCATGAAAATATTCATTTTTCATACGTTAACATTAATTTCCGATTTGATGCCATCGACGCTTGCTTTGCTTTTTGTATCACGTTTTCTTGATTAGAAACAAGTACTAAATCAGTCTTTAAATAAAAAGGAGTAAGTGCATAATTTAATGAGAATATTTCGTAATTCAACTTTTATATGTAAACATGTTATTCTGATTGTTTAACTATGATTAAATGTTTTTTACCAGCTGATATTTGGTTTACAAGTGCTATAAATGGACAGGCGTTAGATTATATCAACGTATCTATGTCGATATATATATCGATATCTATAGGAAATTTCAGATTAATCGAAAACTCGTAATTCGTAACAACTCTCTGCTTGGTAGCTTTTGGGTATATCGATTCATAAGTAACTCCCACTCGTAATTTAATATAAATCCTTCTTCCTCTTCCCTTTCTTCTTCTTATTCAAGCAACACGTTTGGCATTTGGGTCCCAGAATTTCGCGCATTTCTGAGTCTTTTCTGCACAGCGGGCAATTTTTGTCGTTTTTGTCGAGCTAAAATAATATTTTAATATAAAAATATAAATGTGTATTTAAGCATGTGTGTGTGAATGTGTGTGTGAGTGTGTGTGTGCCGACAGTTGGCTCAAATTGCGCGCGTTTATTCCATTAATCATTTGGCGCAAACACAAAAACAAAATAAATTAAAAAAGAAAAGATAAATAAAGGTAAAGCTCAGGCAAAGGTTTAGTAGCCAAGTTCAATAGAACTTGTTTAAAGTTAACGTGTATTACGAATCTGTATGTGTGCGAGTGTGTGCATGTGCTTGTGTGTGTGTGTGCCTAAATCATGACCAAGCAATTTCGAGGCAGTTGAGAGTGGAGTCTTGCTACGATTCGAATCGCGAATTGAGCCGACTCGAGTCAAGTCGAGTCGAGCCGCGTCGCGTCGCGTCGAGTCTCTCTGGGGCCGTGATCTGTGCCTGCGGCTTGTCTGCGAAACTTGATTAAAAATTCAAGGCCACTTTGTGGCAGCAACGCGCATTTGAAACGAAAGCCCGCTCCGGCCGTCTCCTCTAACCATTTACCATTAGCCACTGCCCATTGCAGCTGGCTGTGGCATGTTTAGAAAGCGGTTACAACTGCGGCTGCTCGGGCTGCTCGGGCCGATCGGGCTGCTGCCATTGTCTGTCTGTCCCGCTTGCCCAGTGCACTACTCGCTGCACTTGGCGTTTCTCTGCTTCGTGGCCAAACCAGTTGCTGGCCCGGACTGGGTCTGCGTGGACGCCATTGAAAGTGGTTTTGGCCCGGCCACCTATTTCTGTTTCTATTTCCATTCCCATTTCCATTTGGCTTGATACACTTTCAGTGGGTTCCATAAATTTGCCTCGGCCTGTGTAAGGAAGTCATTCAGAAGACAGACTCTAATTAATTTAGTACGATTCGGAATAGGAAAAGTGTGGCCCATTAGCTACTAGTATGGCTATTAGTATAGGCATATTAGTCTAATTTTAATTAGTATTGATATTCTTATTATTAGTCTGCATTAGTCTTTGTATATTTATGTATTTTTATGGGTAGTATTAGTATTTTAGTGTGAGAACTAGTTTTAGTTTAAGTACTGGCATTAATATAACTATAAATATTGTTTATAGATTATTATGGGTATTTTCATAGACTTTAATTAGACTTATTATTGGTATTGATATTGGTATTGGGAGAAGGTGATACTGATATTAGTACTATTCAGATTGATGTCAGTATTAGCATCTGTAGGATTAAATATGAGTATTTATAGCTAATGCTATGAGTGCTAGTATCCATTTAAGAAATCGATTGGGTAGATTGATTAATATCTGCATTTATTTCAATATTTTCAACTATTGTATTGCGAATATTATTTAGATCCAGTAGTAGTATAGTCACATTCAGCTTATTGATGATGGCATATTAGTGTCGAGTCTTACATTTGTCGTAAGAACTGAACGAGTCACGATCTAAGTGTTTCTTTTGCTTAATATGTAACTTAACAGCTGTAACTTAACAGCTGTAATAGCTGCACTTAACACTCGCATTACATAATCGTTGTCTGCTAGGGTATTCAGACTTCGCCGAAGCTTTGTCCCTCTCTCTCTCTCTCCTCTCTACTGAGAAGTATATACAGCTGTAGCTGATTGGCTTTTTATATGGCAAACTGCAAATGTTTTCGCATCGCTTGCATTGTTTTTGTGCAGTCAACAGTTTAGTTTCATATCTCACACAGTCATTTAACATAAAAAATTAAACATTTCAAGTGTATTTCACACTCGCATTCGCAATTTGTTTTCTTCGTTTTCGCATTCATTCAGCGGCTTTGATTACATTTAATTAAAGCCGCTAGCAATCGGAATTGGCCATAAATAACTCAAGTTGAGTGTTTTCCATAAAGTTCGCTAGGGCTGAAGTTAGTTTTTCGACTCGTTCCAATTAGCCGAGCTCGAACTTAACTCAAACTGTATCTCATTAAAATATAGTAAAGTAATTAATGTTAATTTGAATGTTTAACTCGGAAGTGGCAACCCTGCAGTGCCAATTGTGGCAACTCTGTCAGATAACCTAACAAAGTCTGGTCAAAGTTGTTTAGGGGTAAGGGAAAGACTATGGATAGACGAGATCAAATCATGCTCTGACTGAAAACTCTTTGCATGTGAATGAATTAAGTGAATTATTGCCTATATTAATTATTTAATTAAACAATTGAATTCTTTTCATTTTCATTATTTCAGCCAGAATATTGTGTAACGAGTTTTAAAAGTAAAGATGTGTGAGAATCTAATATTAAAAATAATTTAATTACTGCTGAAATTTGCACAGGTCGTAAATTAAATAATTAAGGATGTATTAAGGATCTTCAAGTTGACTAATTTCGCAAATAAACTGTATATTACTAATTAAATATTAATTCAGTTTAAATTCAGCTAAGAGAACCTCAAATTGATATTATTTTCGTATATTTTTCTCTCTCTCTTTGCATCTTCCACTCTCTGTCTCTCTTTCTCCCTCTCTCTCCCGCTTAGCATTCTGCCTTCATTACCCTTTGTATTATTTGTGCCTACTTAGCCGTTTACAGAGTATTCATTGTGGTGCACACACGCCTTCAGCTGCTTAACAACCAACTGACAGCCCACCTGCGAATGCCTTTGTATGAGTCTGTATGCTCGGTGTGTGTGTGTGTGTGTGTGGCCAGGCAGCTTTAATAGCCACAGATTGTTGCTACCATTTGCTGCTCCTCTTTGCTGCTGCTGCTGCTGCTGCTGCTGCTTCTGTTGTTGTCGTTGGCTGTGCTTGATGGGATTGAACATTTCTTGGGGTTCCTCTTGTGCTTTTCGCATGATGATCGCATGTTTATAAATAGTTGGGACGTTAAAGTAATATGTATATGAAATGTCGATTTCGTAGTGTCTACAATTTCCATACAGTATAAGTGTGCGTGCGTGTGTGAATGTGTGTGTGTTCTCTCTCTCTCTCCCTCTCTCTCTCTCTCTCTCTTTCTCTCTCGCTGTCTCCCTCTCACTCTGTTCTGGCGGTGCTTTTGAGCTTTACCTTGAGTTTTGGTTTCATTTACGCAGAGCTCTGAGCCAGAGTGAAGAAAATTCTCGCTCGTTTGGCATTTGCTTTTGTTACTTGTAATTAAAGTTGCCAGCGGAAGTTAGGCGAGCTGTGAAGTTGACTTGCCACATGTATTGAGAGCACATTGACTATATATGTGTGTATGCATGTGCATGTGCATGTGTGTATAGGTAGGGTATAGCCATTGCGGAAATGTAACTCGAGACAGATGCGCTGGCTCGCAGCTGCACTGCACTGCAATTGTAATGTTTCATTTCTAATTCTATAACTTTTATTTCTATTCACATTTTCGTGCCTCTTTTGCCTATTACTAATTCTGCTTCTTTCCTCTTTTGCAGGTAATGACATACAGCCATACAAAAGTTGCCTAGCCACAGGTAATCGTCTCTAGCTCTGCCTATTTATATATATATTTATATATGGGTTTATATAAAGTTATTTGTTAACACGCCCACACGCCCCCACAGCACAGCATTTACGCAATTTCTTTTAGCCAAATAAACCAAAAAAAAAAGGTAATTTGACAGGCGCACAGAAATCATATGACTGACAAGTTGCCCCTTGACACACTTTTTGTCATAGCAACAAATAAAATAAACGCTTTTTATGCATATATATATATACTATATATACATACACACACATATATATATATATATATATATTTATATATAAATGTTAACATTTTGCCCAACAATTCGCATTGTCCGGTTAGCGGGGGCGGGTAATGTTGCTTGTTTGTTTTTTAACATTTGTTGTTGCTTTTTCGTGTGCCAAACAGCAATTTAGACCTCCAAATGAGCCACTTTACTGGGGCCAACAGAAAAAGGGATACATATGAAAAATTTGGCAAGATTTGTAACATGCCTAAGAAAAAGTCGTAACGAGCTAAAAAAAAAGTATAGAAGTTAAAAATAATATTTAAATAAATAAAACACTTTTGAAATATTAAAAATATTCATATTGAAGTTTAGAGACCATACAAGTTAAAATAAAATAAATAAATAAATTTAAAAAATATTCAAATTTATATACAGATTGCTCAAAAGTGTTGAGAAAATTGATCGATTTCACTTAATTATGTTCTTAAATTTTAGGAAGGAATTTACACCTTAACAAATAAATTGTTGGCCTAATCGCTATTGCTTGTCCAATTCGTTCAATTCGACCTAAAATTGTAATAATCAGTTCTATTTTATTATTATAAATATTGTTTTAAATGTTTCGATCAAGATTCTAAATCGAATCAAGAAACATATTCAAAATATTAAATACTCTTAAAGTATTTACTCATATAAGACAATGAGAATATGTCAAATTTATTGTCTTTCAATATATATTATATATTAATATTTTTCTTATGGGAAATATTTCAATTTTCACCCACTTTCCCCTTCAATATGAGGTGATTGATCTATTTGTGATCATGACTATTTTCCTAGATGTCTTTCACAATTTTCCACTACCTCTAATATGACGAGTTTTAAACTCATAAGTTCTGGCTCTAATAGCGCGTTTGATGTTGAAGAATGTTTTGAATAAGTTAAGATCCCATTTAGAGAGCAAACGGAAAATGAAATAAATTTAACCCCCAATTAGTCAAGATAATTTGAGGGAGACAAACTGGTTCAGAATTAGATCATAAATCAGGCGTGTTAGAAATTGTGCAGAAGATTTTTAAATATTACAGTAGCTCATCATGATGACGGATTCGATGTACTTAAGACCGGAACCTGAGGGAATTTTCGCAATTCGTTTCGTTTGCCCCTTTTCGTTCACTTTTTTTTTTGGTTTCGTTTCGTCTTTTGGTGTCAGGCAATCGTCAGCTCTTTTTGCAAGTGATTTATTTGCCGCAAAATAAAATTGTACATCTGATGGGTGTGTGAGGGAGAGGGAATGAGAGGCAAAGCGGGAGCGAGCGAGTGATAGACGCGAAATGCGCATTGGACAGGTGTTCGAAACAAAGCGAAAGTTTTGACAATTTGTCGCGCGGCGAGAGATTAATGCGCCTTAACGCAAAATCTAGACAGGCCCAAAGCTGCTATCAAAATATATATATTTTTTGATGTGGGGACAGCGGGTTAGTGAAATTTATAATTTCTGAATTTTGAATGCAGCTTGCACTGCAAAAAATCGAAAAAGCGAAATGAAAAAGAAAACGAAAACGAAAACGAAAACGAACCAGATAGAGAAAAGAAAAGCGAAAAACAAAAAGCAAAAAGAAAAAGCAAATCAGCAAGCAAACAAATTGATAATCGCATTATGCTCACGTTTTATGATTTGACTTTATTTCTGTTGTTCAGTTTTTGGCGCTTTGCTTATGAGAAATTCCTGGAAATGTATTTTGTAATATGCTCGTATAGCTCCCCCGTTCTGTGTGATCGGCTTACAGAGTGCCAGTCAGAGTAATGTAATACCGCCGCCGCAACCAGCAGAAGAAGAAGAACTAGCCTCGGTCAAAAACACTTTCTGCTGCACTCGACAAAAGAATTTCCCACAATGTCAACGGCTCGAGCACCGAAAATTGCGCATACGCATCGTAGCACAGCGTGGCCAGGAGCCTGGAGCCTGGAGCCAGAACAAACAGCCCCCTCGGACTCGAGTGCAGTTCAGTGCCTCTGCCAGTGGGCCAAATGGGCAAACCCGAGTATATGAATATCTGAATATCTGAATGTATGAGAGCATGAAAATGTGAATGCGTGAAGTGCAAGAGTTGCAGATTGAAACGATTGAACAACATTCAAGGGAAGCAAACGCCGGGGGCGCCATGGAGAACGAACTTCCTCTGGCGCTGTTGAAGACCAATATTAAATTCGTAATGAATAAATAAACATAGTTGAAATCGAATTGAGGCTCTACGAACTTGTATACTATAATATAATACTTTATGCAGTAGTATATCAGATGATAACACAGCTGGAATCTGTTAAATATGTTTAACTATAGATCAAATACATTGTAATATATTTATTGACTGCGCTCATTGCTTGTAATTAACAATGTACAAAATGTCAGAAGGTTGTCCAGACATGCACAGGTACTCCAAGAACCTTCCACTTGGTATTCCCGCATTTAGGATCTAGCTATTGCAAAATCTTAGAGATCATTTGCTGTAACTATAGTCAATGCTTCACTGCAATTTCTAGCAATTCAAGAGCAAATACGAATCGAAATGTATGGAAAATACTTTTGATATCCCCAACTCTGTTTTGACTGCTCGATAAGCCGAGTTAACTTGGCTAGGTATAACTGGTAGGTAACAACTGTTTCGCCTCCAGCGTGCCTTATGCCCTCTCAGCTGGCTATTTATAGCCGCCAGTTAAGCCCATTCGGCCGGCTGACAACTGAAAGGCGTGTGTCTAGGCTCCTTATCCTGCGGCTTATGTGCATCAATGGTTTCGCCTTCTACTAAGACTCTTGTGCTTAGAGCTCGGGCCGCACAAAATGGCCCCAAAGTGCGTAAATGCGAGTGCCCGGTGCCATATTTAATGGTGGGCAATCCCCGCGCACCCTCCCTTCTCCAGTCGGCAGCAACTGCATTGTCAACTGACGTAAATTACTTCAAGGACGCACAGTAACCCGCGCTGCAAAAAGCAGACAGACCAGACAGTTATAATAATAAAAGACGACAGCAGACGCCAGATAGAGAGCAAAGGCAGAGACGGAGACAGAGACGGAGGCGGCGACAGAGACAGAGACAGAGATGGAGGCAAAACCAGAATAGGAGCAAGTCGAGTCGAGTCGCTCAATAAAAATCACTGACCATCAACAATGTGGCTGATATTTAATAAGTCTGCAGTGCGAGAGACGACGACGACGACGACGACGAACAACAAACACAAAGAGAAAATCAGGCAGGCAGGCAAGGGTAGGGTGTTCAGGGTGCTCAGGGTGTTCATTGAATGGGTAACGTCTATGGTATTGGATGTCGCTCGAGTTGCTGATGATGCTGCATAACAAGTTGTATACAAGCCGTACAGCGTGTTGATAATGTAATGGACAATAACAGTAAACATGTATAAAAGCCCGGCCAGACAATGGTGTAGAGACGCCCGTCCGTACTCTCACTCAGTTCGCTCAGAGAATGTATTGACTTTTCCCATGAGCCACAAGGTCGCTGGCGGACCACAAAATATTTAAAGCTGAATTCTATTGCACTGAAGACCGTATCAAGCATTTTCCAACAATATTTCATATTTTTCACACAACATTTAATTAAAAACTTGCTGCGACAAAACTTTTCAACTCCAACCAGAGCTGCACTTGAGCCAGAGTTTATAAATATTTCCAACAATATTCACACATACATATATGTATAAGCTTGACTGACTGCATTAATCAGTCAAACAGAGCGGGCGAGGGTAGCGCAGAGGGGCAAGTGCGGCAACAGCGCATCAGGTGCAGCACAATGAGATGCTGTAATCGATACAGCGCTCCAAAGCTGACTGTGACTGCAGCGCTGCCAAACTTCAGCACAAAAGCCAAAGCTTTTAAAACAATGTCCATTGTTGAGGCAGTCTCTCAACGTTGAGCCGTAATTTGTTCTATTTATACCATTTGCATGCAGTGTTGCCAAACTTCATCGAGAGATATACGTTAATAGGAATCAATTGAAGTATTTTTTCCCGTTAATAGGAATCAATTGAAGTATTTTTTGCCCCGATTTCATCAAAATTTAAAAATTCGGCCCAGTGAACAAATCTGTTTTGCATTGTTGCCAAACTTCACTATATATTTAGTGGTAGATAATCATTAAAAATCATGTCATAGTCAAATCGTAGTCATTGAAGTCATTGCCCGACTTTATTTCGTTTGGACGCTGTTGCCAAATTTCACTAATAAAACATTGGCAGTTGAAGAACTACATATGGCTAAGGGTTAGGCGTTGCGCTGTTGCAAAACTTCGCTTAAAATGATTGAATCTATAATGAGCTTCACTAAACGGCATATTGTCCTTTATATGTGTAGCTAAACCTTTTTACTTGTTCGCCCTACATCGTTGCGAATGTTAATTTACTGTTGCCTAACAGAATATTTTATCACTCTTTACGCTGTTGCCAAACTTCAGTTCGCCTGAATGCTTTGCCTTGTGGTTGCAAACTTCAGTTGATTTCATGTGTTTGTGCTAATAGTGGCTGTATACATACACACACACACACACACACACACACACACAAATGCAGTGCTGGTCACACTGTCATAGGCCTTCGCTTAGTAGCAAAAGCTAGCAGAACAATTGTCGTAGCGACTTTTGTTTAGTTTTTTTTTTTTTTGTCTTTCAGCTCTGAAACTTCTTCATCTATCTCAGCCTTTTTTCAGATTCGCCTCTGTGTGTGTGTGTGTGTGTGTAGGAGTGTTTGTTAATGGCTTCACTATATTGCCATTTGTTTTAGTACTCCTTTGTTTTGGCTCGGCTTGTGGAATACATTCATATTTTGTTGCACCTGTTCATGAATGCGCTGCGCCACGCCTCCACCCTCTGCGCATTGCTAAGCACTTGAGCATTCGCTAAGTGTTTGCCAGTGTTGGTAAACGAGTTGTGAAGCGAATGGCGCATGAAAACAGCGACGCAATGCAATGTGCAATAAACGAGGCAACTGAACATGTCGAACATATGTTGGCTATAAAAAGCCAACTGTAAACAAAGCCAACTGTGTTTGTGTGTGTATATGTGTGTTTAAAAGCAAACATGTGCATGATTAAAGGCACATATAAACAGAATATGACAGCCCAGACAGCCCATGAACGAGAGATACAAAGAGAATGCGAAAGATAGACGGAGCGAGCGGGAGAGAGAGAGAGAGAGAGAGAGAGGTGTAGTGCACACAGAGTACTCTAAGCATATTATATGCAGAATGCAAGTTTTACTGCATAATTCAAGGCGCGCAGCTCAACGCGAAGCAAAAAGACGGAGAAAAAGTAGAAAATCTATTAAAAATAAGGCATAAGTGCGCAAAGCTCACAAGAAAAATACAAATCAGACTCTTAAGCCTGCTTATATGCGTTCAATTCAAGCGATGTAGCTTTACTTTCAGTCACGTTCTGCATATAATAATAATATAATAATAAACAAAATATATATATAGGAAATGTTATCTTAGTGATATATTGATGGCCAATCTACTTCTAACGGTTAGTTACTTCATGCGTTACGTTCTTTTGACGTGTGTCTGCCTTAGACCCCATGGGACAGCAGTCTTTAAGCTGAGACCGAGACTGGCCTTCCCTCAAGTCGTTGTCATGACCAATGCACATTTTTCCTTGAACTCGGCAAACGGAAGCGGAAACGGAAACCATTGGAAATACTTTCGTTTACCTGCGAGCCACGTTTTCCTTGGCTGTCTCTCTCTCTCCCTATCGCGCTCGCTCGCTCTCTCTCTCTCTCTCTCTCTCTCTCTCTCTCTCACTCAATCTCCTGCTTGGCGGCCATTTTCGAAATTGCAGGCGCCATAAAATAACTTGAATATTTGTATTGAAATTAGTGGCGCCTTCTTTCAGCAATTCAGTTTTCGGCAGTTGCAGCACCATTGGCACCAGGTGACACCGCCTCCCACCTCAGTTGAGCCATTTGAATCGCCTTTAATGGCGTCTTTCAGGCAGGCAGAGCCAAGGTATAAGCGCAAAGGTCATGCGACGACCCTCGCCAAATGTCGACCTGAGCTTTAAGTAGGTTAAAAAGCATTTTCAGCCCTGTTTGCCGTGCTGCACTGCATTGCAACCCTGTGGTCAGCGTAGGGCAGTAAACGGGCAAAGGCGGCAAGGGCGGCAAGGGGGGCAAGAGGCAAGGGCCGTGGGGGGTTGCTACCCCTTTGGACTAGGCAACATGCCAACGAACTGAAAAAATCAATGCTTCTTGTTGTAGTCGCGCAGCGAAACGTGCCTAACAACTGAGAAGCTCGAGCAAAATATATTGCAGCCTTGCACTAGAACCCTTCGTATTACCCCCTGCACTTCTAGAAGAGAGCGAGACTGAAGGAAGGAAAGAGAGAGCTAACGACAGAGAGACAGAGGGAGAGAGAGAGGGAGAGAGAGAGCTGGAAGAGCACTGGCAAATGCATTTGCCATGCGCTGCTGTTGGTACAGTTTTTCAACTCCAGCTAACGAATTGGCGCCCAGCCAAAATGCAGAGGCACAGCGCCAATGTAGTATAAGATACGAAACCCCCTTTTAGCCAACCCATTCAGATTTAAGCCCCATGTTGGCGTTGGACTTAAAGTCAAAGCCAAAGCCAAAGCCAAAGCCAAGGTGCAGAGAGAGGGCGATTGACTCGCCAACGTTGGGGTTGCTATGGTTAGCCTCGCAATGTTTTGGCCCCAGCACGTTTTGAGTTAGGGTCGTCAGCCCTATTTATGTAATCGTCTGTAGCCCCCGTGTGTAGGGCTTTTGGTCAACAAGCGATATGGATAAATGTGTCAATGGAATGATTTTTGATTTGCCTATTGACCAACACCAGGGGCAACAAGTAATAATTCGCAGGAGGCAAATCAAAATATAGTAAAATTCACAATTAATGCCAAATACAATCCACAAGCAACTCTAAAGTTGACTAATCAATGCTGTATAGCCACACTTACATACGATCCACTTGCGTTCCACTTGAATCAATCTATATTTCTCAGATATAAACAGTCCATTTCAAGTACTTTTACCAAACACCAAGGCGAACATTTACAATCCACTTGCGTTCCACTTTACTCTGCACATACATCTACCTACTTTTAAATTCCACTTAAGTCTCTTATCAATAAAATCAATTTCAGGTTGATAGCATAGCTGTTTTCCATTGATGTTTCAAGTAATATATACATATGTATCTGATTCATGACGTTCACAGTGAAATTGCAATGCACTCCACTTCCAAATACAAACCACACACTCACACACATACATATACATTACATATACATATACATCAAAGTAATTCGTATGAAATTTCGAATAGCTTCTGTAAATGCAAAAAATATATAGTCAGCTATACGTATACATACGTATATGACGTGACGCTTTATTTGTTTTTTTTTTCCATATGCATATATGATGTGAATTGATATAGATGCTCGGTGTATGCAGATATATGTATGTATATGTATATATGTTTGTGTATTTGTGTTTATATTGTACCTATAGCTCAACTGCAAATCGTACAAGCAAACAAGCCGTTGTTATTCTTCTTGTTTTTGCTTTTGCCGTCTGACTTTTTCATGACTTTCAGTCGACTAGATTTCAACTTGCTAATATCGCAGCAGAGCCGCAGCAGAGCTACGGCAGCGCAGTAGCGTCGATGCGACTGAGGAGGGTTGGAGCAACAGCAAAAGATGGGATCTACGAAGACTGCCTGGCCACTAGCATATTCACATATCTATTTTGCTACGCTGCAGCCAAAGGCGCTATTTGCACAGCACTCCCCACTCCCCATGCCGCTCCACTCACTTCCTCCACATACACGCACACACTCACTCATTCGCACACATAGAAAAAGCCGCTTAAAAATATGCATTGAAGCAACAACAAGCACAACAAAACATTTTGCCATGGAAAACGACGACTAGAGTAGAACACAAAAATAATGTATAAAAAAAAGACGGAAAAAAGGAAAAGCAGATAAAAAGTTTCAATTCTTGGCATAGAACAAAAATGCACGCAAAACGGACGAGCAGAAAGCAGAAACAGAAGGGAGAACTTACCTATACCACGCTCAAATTGTGTGCGACATGCAATTCACACACACACACACACACTCATACATACTCTCGGAGCAGAGTAACAAACAGGGCTGCATAGCCCAAGAGGGGGCCTACGCTGGCAGCGCTGCTTGCAGTGACAGTGGCAATGCCAAAGGCAAAGGCAAAGGCAAACTGCATATTCGAGGCCTACATCAACATTTTTCTGCTTTTGCAACAACTCACAATGTGAGAAAGAGAAAGATTGAGAGAATGAGAGGGACAGACAGAGAGAGAGAGAGAGAAGCGAGCGCGCTCAGTAAATCGTGAGAGTGCAGTAAAGACTGAGAGAGCGCCCGCTACATGTGCGAGCTGTTGCGGTTGTTGTGTGTATGTGTATTGGTGCTTGAGCGCCAGCGCCGCGGCTGGCTGCTGTGCTTGTTGTTTGGCGGCTGGCTACTGATGGCTGACGGCGGCGACGTCGACTGCAGTTTCCCAGTATGTGTTGTGCTCTCGTGGCCATAGCTATGGCTTCTGTTGCTCTTGTTGTCGCTGCCCGTTCCTTCGTCGCTACCGCTGCCGCTGCCGCTGCCACTGCCGCCGCCTTCGTCTCCATATCCATCTCAGTTACCGCGTAGCTTTCGGACGTTTACATGGATTATGTGGGTATGTAGTGCGGCTCAGCGTTGCGCCGAGACCGAGACCGAGCGACGACCAAGCACAATAACACAATGAACTCCAAATGTGGGCAGAGGCCGGGCTCGGCTTTTGAATGGTGTGTGGAGTGAATGGGAGAGGGAGTGAGAGGGAGTTATGAGGCATGAGGCATGGAGGTCGCCACCGTCGCTGGTTGCCTTTTGTGTTTTGTTTTTGTGCTTTGCTTGGCGTCTATATTTCCGTTTATTTTTTTCCTCTTTCTCTTCTGCTCCTCTCATTTTTTCCCATTGCCTGCCTTTGTTTAGTTACTTCATGGCGTTCTTTGGTGCTGTGCGAGTGCAGAAAAAGTCTTTTCATAGTGCAAAATGAAATGAGTCGCTTTGATTGTGTTTGTTGTTGCACTGCTTGTAGTTGCTGTAGCTTTTATGTTTTTATTTTGTATATGGAATATAATAATTCATCTGGTTGATGCGTTACGCGTTACACCAGACCTCACCGCCTTCAACCAGAGGTAATTTCGAACTCAAAATGGCGGCCAATAACTGCTGACGCAGCTTGCCTCACACACAGCTCTCAGCTGCTCTAGCGCCACCTGGCGCCAACTTCAGTTCTACTAAACTCCACAGACTATCCGCTTTTCGATTGGATTTGTGGCAAGTGGAAGCATTGGCTTGTGAGTTGTAAGGCTTTAAGGTGCACATTACATCCAAGTGATCATATAAGACATTTGCAAAGGCTTGCATACATATGTTCCACATACAATCCACACAATGCTCTCATATTTTAGTAAGCATGTGACCCTCATGCTCACATTTAAGTCTATAGACGTAATGCACATGGAATCCACACTATGGAAGATCATTGTAATGAATGTTAATGAATCGAAAATATATGAATGAAATATCAGAGAGTCGGTTAGAGTATGGTATGGATGCAATCCACATACAAGCTGCGTGGCATTCACACATAATATTAGCTTATTGAGATGGAATGGAAAGCGAACTTCATTGCAACAATATCATTAGATCCCACAAGTATACGATCCACATAGATTCCTCACTCGCTCATTTCTAAATCAAGCATTTGCAACATGAAATTTATTTCATATTTTCTATTTAATCCTTGGAGAATGTACTTAAGGCAGTTTCTATCTTTGGCAAATATTTGAATAGCTAACTAAATGGATTTCAGCCCAAGTTAATCTCTTCAGTTTGCCAAGCTCGAATCAATCTGGTGTGAAATGGCAGCCAAAGAAATTCCATTAAAGTTTTCAGTATTATCAGCGTTGAAGCTTAGCTAGTCGTGGCTCAAAGATGGTGATTAAAATAAGTTGCTTAGCTGTTGTTGTTGTTGTTGTTGTTGTTGCTGCATAGCTCAAACAAGCCATGAAAATGCCAAACATTGCATGACGCTGTCAGCGATAAAAGAAAAAAAACAACGCCTAGGGAGCCACACACACGCAGCTCTCTATGTGTGTGTGTGTGTGTGTGTGTCTTGATTGTGTGGTTGGTCAGGTTTTTACTTTTTTCTTTTTCTTTGCTGCTGCTGCTGCCATTCTTGTTATTATTGTTGTTGTTGTTGTTGTTGTTGCTACACACTTTTTCTTTGGCCGCAACAGCAATTTACTGCATTTTTCATTTACCAAGCGCACACACACACATGCAACACACACACACACACATACGTGCCACATGCCACACACTACACGTTGCACGCTGCAGTGAAAATTTTTGCAGTCAAGTTGGCGTCGCCGCCGTCGCTGCTGAAGCAGACGAAGTTTGCATGACGCCGCGTTTTATTTCATTTTATTTAGCGCGAAGCTTTTTACTTGTTTCGCTTTTGTTGTTGCTTCTGCTGTGGCAGTGAAATTGAAACGGGGCAGCAACAACTGTGTGCATAGGGAAAGTGGGCGCGGCGGGAGTACATGGTGTATGCGCAATATATCATTGCAGCAGCAGCAGCAGCAGCAGCAGCAGCAGCAGCGGTTGCAGTTGCAGAGGCAGCAGCAGGTGCAGCATGTGGCATGCAACGAACCAAGGAGGAGGCGAGAATGAGAAGAAAACAACTGTGTTATGCCGACAATGCACCGCGCTGCACTCATCACAGCGGGTTGCAATGGGCGTGGGTGTGGGCGTGGCACAGCTTTTGCACTTGTCCTCCAAGTGTTTTTTAGTGCTCGTGCTTTGGCTTCTTAGTCAAGTGTCTTGCTGCTCTAAGCTGCATGCCGAAGTCGCAGCCGCAACGCCTCTCTGTCGTAGCTTTTTATCTACTTAGGACACGCCCCATCCGCCCATCCGCCTGTCCGCCTGTCCGCCCATCTACCCATCTAACCATCCATCCATCCATCAGGCTGCCCGATTATTACTGTCTTTGCACACACAACAACTTGCACTTGATATGCTCTTTGCCCCGCCCCTCCTTCTCCGCCGCCTTCTAATGGGCGCCCTGAACGTGACTATTCGTATGAGTGCAGCTGAGCCAGGGCTCTTCAAAGTCCACAGTCCACTGTCCTCAGTCTCCTGTCCGAGCTAAAGTCAATATTCAAATCGATACGAGTTGACTCTTCTCTCTTTGGTCAACCAGCTTCTAGTGTTGAGAAGGGCATATATTATATATAACGAATCCGGAGACACCCACAGAGGATCCACATACAATACACATAGATTCTATCGGTTACACTCTCGTTTCATTCAGACTTCCGATGACATCCACTTTGAGTTTATATTCCACTTCCGAGTATCGGAATATTTTTACTGGCCTCTGATCTCCCATTCTGAATTCTGATGATTGCTATAACTTGTATTATCTACAACAGATATTTATAATAAATATCTAAATTCATAAGTTGATGAGCTTAAAAAAGTTTTCTATAGATAGCACTTCAAGAATTGAGCACACTGACGAGATCCGTAGGGATTTGTTCCCATTTCCATTGGCTGTTTGTGAGTTACTTTATTTCTATCCGCCTACTTTGTTTACATTTATCTCGTTCTTATGCCGTCGAATTCTTTGAGCACACGGTAATTGAATTTTAAATATTTTGTCCAAGCTTTGTCCATTGCTCTGCTTAGAGACCCCGTTCGTACGGATACGGCCAGATAGGCAGATACATCTAGAAATACAGATACAGATACAGCTAGAGATACAGCAATTTCGAGATTATATATTCTTACGCAGATATACAGCTAGACGCTTGGAACTTGAAGGAACTTGTGGCGGTTCGACGGCTCGCTGGGGAATTTGTTTTTGAATTTATTGTCTCTTGATTTTCAATTTTTCGCATGCAAATTTTTCGAATCAAAATTTATTTATTTGGGTCTAATGTTTTATGTAAGCCAACAGCAAATTGATTTCGATTTTAACAAATTCACGGAAATCGTAAAAAAGGCCAACGAGAGAATAATCGAATTTGGAATTTGGATCCATTTGCAGGTCGCGATGATCTCTCGCCCTCGAGCAGCCTCAACGGCTACTCGGCCAACGAGGGCTGCGATGCGAAGAAGAGCAAGAAGGGCCCGGCGCCCCGGCTGCAGGAGGAGCTATGCCTGGTCTGCGGCGATCGAGCGTCCGGCTACCATTACAATGCGCTCACCTGCGAGGGCTGCAAGGGCTTCTTCCGGCGCAGCGTGACGAAGAATGCGCACTACTGCTGCAAGTTCGGACGGGCCTGCGAGATGGACATGTACATGCGGCGCAAGTGCCAGGAGTGCCGGCTGAAGAAGTGCCTGGCCGTGGGCATGCGGCCGGAGTGCGTGGTGCCGGAGAACCAGTGCGCCATGAAGCGGCGCGAGAAGAAGGCCCAGAAGGAGAAGGACAAGGTCTCCAGCTCCCCCAGCTCACAGCACAGTGCCGGTGGCCCCGCCGGAGCTCTCCACGGCACCCACGACTACGTCAAGAAGGAAATTCTCGACCTCATGACGTGCGAGGCCCCCCAGCATGGCACAATTCCGGTAAGTCCGCTCCCAGCGAGTGCTGTCGACAGTCCCCACTCAACTATGAATCTCTCTGCAGCTACTACCTGATGATATTTTGGCCGAGTGTCAAGCGCGCAATATACCTCCATTAACGTTCAATCAATTGGCCGTTATATATAAATTAATTTGGTATCAGGATGGCTATGAGCAGCCATCCGAAGAGGATCTCAAGCGTATTATGGTAAGTCCTCAACCAGCACGGCGGTTCCTACGACATAGATGCAGATAGTAAATATCTGAGAACTGAATGATAAATATTAGAGAATATTCAGATTTGTTGGCTAGACAGCTCGATGAGTTGTATCACGGCTACAATTGCGCACTTTGCTCTCATCTCCCTTGTTTCTCGTTTCCCATCATACAGAGTCAACCCGATGAGAATGAGAGTCAGACGGATGTCAGCTTTCGGCACATCACCGAGATAACCATACTCACAGTGCAGTTGATCGTGGAATTTGCGAAAGGATTACCAGCGTTTACAAAGATACCGCAAGAGGATCAGATCACGTTACTCAAGGTGAGTATGGCGATGTCTCGCAATCGATTGCAGTCGATAATTATCGATATTGCTTGCAGGCCTGCTCGTCGGAGGTGATGATGTTGCGAATGGCCCGACGCTACGATCACATTTCGGACTCGATATTCTTCGCGAACAATCGATCGTACACGCGCGACTCGTACAAGATGGCCGGAATGGCGGACAACATTGAGGACCTGCTGCACTTCTGCAGGCATATGTTCTCAATGAAGGTGGACAACGTGGAGTACGCGCTACTCACTGCCATTGTGATCTTCTCGGACCGGCCGGGCCTCGAGAAGGCCCAGCTGGTTGAAGCGATACAGAGCTATTACATCGACACGCTACGCATTTATATACTCAACCGCCACTGCGGCGACTCCAGGAGTCTCGTCTTCTACGCCAAACTGCTCTCCATACTCACCGAGCTGCGCACGCTGGGCAACCAGAACGCCGAGATGTGTTTCTCGCTGAAGCTCAAGAATCGCAAGCTGCCCAAGTTCCTGGAGGAGATCTGGGACGTGCACGCCATACCGCCCTCAGTTCAATCCCATCTCCAGGCCCAGCAGGAGGAGCAGGAGCGACGCGCCGAGCGAATGCGTGGCGCTGTCGGCGGTGCCATCACCGCCGGCCTTGACGCCGACTCCGCCTCCACATCCTCCCAGGCGGCGCTCGCTGCCGCCGCCCAACTACAGCCACTGCATCAACAGCAACAGCATCAGCAGCTCCACTCGATGCCCGTGCACACGCTGCCGCTGCCGGTGCCCGGTGGCTCCGTCTCGGCTGTCAGCACCACCAGCGACTACATAGGTGGCGGCGGTGCTATGGGACCCACCACAGCGGCCGCCAGCTCCAGCACCAGCATCACAGCCGCTGTGCCCGCCAGCTCGACGACCGCGCCGGTGGCCAACGGGGGAGGGGCAAACGTCAACATGTATGCCAATACGCAGGCGGCGATGGCTCTGATGGGCGTGCCCTTCAAATCGGAGCACTCGACAACCACTGCATAGCCCCTGCTTGAGGACATGGGCATGGGCACAGACGTGGGCGTGCCGGTGGGCGGTCTACTGTTGGGCAGCATCATTGACTGAGCAGCGGCTCGTCAGCTGTGAGCATACACCTTTACAACCCATGCCCACGCCCACGCCCACGCCCACACCCACACCCGCAACCACACTCCCACTCACACATCCACATAGACCGAGCTGTACCGTTAGGCACTTGATAATAGATTCACCCGATTTGTATATAGCCGGAGAAACTGTCAAATTTAACATATTCAAAATAGTTTTTTTTACCGAGCTGACCGACACAAAGCGCGTGGATTTAATACAGAAGTGCGTAACGGCACCTTTGCTTGATCTAATATATATGACTGTATATATATGCATTCATATATATAAATGTATATGAAAAGCTGGAGAAAAACATTTTTGAGTAAGCGTAAAATGCAGTTATTTAGTGTTAAGTCTGCAAATATTAGATCTAAGGCATTATGAATATATATATATATATATATATATATATATATATATATATATATATATATATATATATATATATATATATATATAATACATATATAACAAATAAAATAGAATACATGGACACACAGACACGCCCACACACACAGACACAGCTAATTCTATACAAACAAGTTCTTAACTAAAACAAAGAATGCTAACATATATATATATATATATATATATATATATATATATATGTATATATGTATATATACATATATATAAATACAGAATTGGAAAACTCTTAATGGGCATAGAATTCATGCAAAGAATACCTTAACATATATATATATATATATATATATATATATATATATATATATATATATATATACAAAAACATTGTATTGAATTTTCTATTGTTAATTTGCGAGAAAAGTTAGGACCTGCGAAATTGAATGCCTGTCAAACTGTCATGCAAAAAATATAAAAATTAAAACAAAAGAGAATAAAGATTGTTTATATTTTAAAAATATATAAAAACAAATACATACAATTTATAATATTATTACAATAAAAACAAGTGTATAATAAAAACATATATATAAAACCTGTAAATGTAATTCAAAAGCAGCGAGTAAATTTGATTTAAACACCTTGAACTATAAACAAAATACTAAATAATTAACAACTACTTTAAGTTACATAATTCACAATACAAAACAAAAAAAACCCAACTTTAAAAAAACTAAATTTAATCTAAAAAAAAAAAAAAAAACACACGCAAACTTGGACTGATTTTATAAATATTTTTTTAATCATATTAACTGAGTAAAAAACGGAATAAGAAAAATTATTAACAAACTGAAATGAAAGAAAAATACATACAAATATATTTTTCCTTATGCCCTCCTTATATTTTTTTTAATTAACGTGAAATTGAGAATTTACATTTTTACATGCAGTCTAATTTTTTAAAATTATTCTTTGGAAAAAAGAAGAAGAAAACAAAAACAATTGGCGAAATTGATGAAAATTTTGTAAACAAGAAAAAAGTGATTGGAGTTTTACTCAAAATTTAAAAGGCATTAACGGTATTAACTAATTAAAAACTAACTAAAACATAAATGTAAAAATCAATGCACATTTTTGCTGGCAAAAAGTTTCAATCACAACCACACAAAGTTAGATACAAACACACACATACACACACACACCAAAAGACTTCAATATTAATTAAAAATTTAAACATTTTAATTCAAAATTTATGAATAATTGTAAATTATATAGCAATTTAATTTTTACCTAATAACATTTGGCATAATCAAAATTTGTTTTTAAACAAAACAAAAAACAATACAAAAGTGCAAAGAATATTTTTGGCAATTTTTTCTTTTTTTATTTGCAATTTTTGTTATGCAATTTAAATTTGTATGATTTCTATTTTTTGTTTTGCTTTTTCTTTTTAAAAAACGAAAACGATGGAAACATTAAAATTGTTGGCCTTATTTTAACTTAAATCAAATTTATTATAATTTTAGTAGCATTTGTAAAATACGAAAAAACAAAAACATAATATGTAAAATTTAAACAAATAATTTTTTAATTGTGTATGAAAGGCAGAGAAATGTTTGAAATGTGCAATTTTTAATTTTTACAATTATTATTATTATTATTATTATTATTATTATAATTATTATTATTATTATTATTATTATCATTACTATAATTATAAAATTATATACATATATATAATTTTCACACATATACACAAGCACACAAACATTTTGAATATATTGAAAAATAGCAAAGCGGAAATATAATGATAAAAATTACAAATAATTCGAAATTGAATGCTTTAAATAATTCAATTCAATTTGAATACTTGTAAACTGCACTTGGAGAATAAAAACAAAAACAGTGAATAATTTAATTAAATACTATAAATAATACCAACCTATTAGTGGAAGAATTAACCGAAATATAAAGAACACAAAGCAAAACAAAACAAAAGCTCATTCTTTAAGTTTCATTATATAATTATTATTATTATTATATAAATTTGATTTAAAGCTTACGTTTTTTATAGATTGCTTAACGCGCGTTTATATTCACATAATTTGTTTTGTAGTTTTACTCTAATGTAAAAAACAACAGAAAGTCTATAATAATATATATACAATTAATTTTTACAATTTTACGTAAATACGAAAATGGAACATGCAACAACAACAAAACAAAAATATACACACAATATATATGAAAATATGTTGAACGAAAAAAATCAAGCATAAGCAAAATTGTGTTTTTATTTAACTTATTCATTTTTTAATGTTTGGTCTTATCGATTTACGGAACGTTAGGAAAAGCATGCGATTGTTTTTATTTTAATATTTTTTCCTTTATGCTTTTTAAATATCTGAAGGAAGGCATCTACTCGTAAGGATTATCATTAATATTTCGATATTAATATCGATCAATTAATATGATCAACTTGAATGAAATATATATATTTCTTAGCTTACATTTTAGTTTCATAAATATTCGACAAATGATTAGACTCGAAGAGCAGGGTAGGGCACCGACTCTTTGCGATAAGTTTCGATAATTAAATATCGATAGATAACGTGCAGAAATTGAATGCAATTCGCTGAAATGCGAAGCAAACGGCTGTGAAGTTAGCTTTTCACCGAGTGGGGCTATTCAGAAATTGGAAAAGCAAACTAAGAAACAAATTTTTTGGAGTATAACGGAGAATGAACAGAAAGAGGAAAATGAAAGGAGGAAAGGTAAAAGAGGGGCGAAGCAAAGGGTATTGCGAAACAGCTTGGGTTTACAAATGGAAATTGACATTGTTTTATTTTTAGTTGTGGTCCAAGTTTTAGTTTCACAAATTGGAAAACTGACACAATGAAGACAGACATGATTTTGAAATGGGTGAAACTTAAGAGTAGAACCCAATAAAGCTAAAATTAAAGTAAAAGAAATATAAGACACGCTATAAAATAGCTTTAGATGATAAAAAAAAAAAAAAACATAAATTTGCTATAAACTCTTTCAATTAAATAAAACAACTCTAATTTCTAAATGAAAACTAATTTTAATAAAAATTACATTAACAGGCTGATGTCATGTCAAGTATATAAGTTAAGGAATCTAACCTACTCGTAAACAAATAAAATATTTTAATTTAAATAATAATAATAAACTCCTCGCGCCCTCGCTATAAAACATTTCCTTCAACTTTTATAATACCATATATAATATCTGCAAAGAACAAAGATTTACCCTAACAATACCTAAGCCTAAGTGGAACTGTAAATATGTATGTAGGTAACTCTTGCTCTATATAAAATAAGAAAGCATTACGACAAGCAAATACAAATACGAAACATACAAAAGAAAGCAACCTGACAAAATTATAAAGATAAAGAAAGAACATAAGCTACATATAAAGTAAATAACTTGTTGAGATATCCATTCATATAATAACAAAAACAAACAAAAACAAAAATCAAATTATAATAAAAAAAAAAAAAAAACAAAGAGTACGTGAACAAATCGTTATGTAGATTTTTGTGAATTCAAGAAAAACGACAAATACAAGAACTTTATTTAATTTTTATGCACTGTTTTCTGTTACGTGTAACTGTAACTTGTTTTGCCCTGTAACTGTAACTAAATATGGTACTTAATCCCTAGAAGATATGTCTACGATCCGTAAAAGTTTAAAGTCGAAGAAGAAGAGGAGGAAATCAAATCCCATATTAAGCACTCAGCTAAGCCTAACCTTAACAAAAAACAACAAAACTATGAAAAGATAATGAAAAAGCAAAATTGAAAGATGAAAGTTTTGTGTTCAACTTGTAGATATTGATCCTGAATTGAAAACTACCTCAAACGAAACATTCAAATGACAAACACGATTAAAAGGTTTTTCGAGCATTAATAATAAACGTAACTACAAGCGAGACCTTAGCATCAGCGCTAACCACAAATATACATTACAAACAAAATACCAAACAAAAATAATATGATCTTTGTGTTTCGCTGAATTTCTAAAAAAAAAGCAATGAAAAGAAAATGAAATCCAAGCTCTCTGTTTAAAAATATGATAAAACAAATGCCTTTTTATAGGTACCTGTTTCCTTTTTGTTTGTTCTTTGCAGCACTCGATCATAATTATCATAAACGAAAAACACCAAACACTCACTCAACCTCAATTTGTTTATTTTGAAATAGATAATGAAATTTCAAATCATTTTGCAGCTAAAATAATATATATAAATACATATGTGATGTATTAAATGCTTAATCCAATCACAAAATGAGAAATTTACAAATTTTTAGTTTCATTTCTTCACTGCCAACATTTCAAAGGAAATAAATAAAAAGTCAAATGAAATTTAATTTAATTACACAGGTCAACCCATTCCGATGAATGTTAGTAGCCCCAATACTGAGTGCTGAATCCTGACCTGAAACTTCTCCACTTTCTGAGAAGCTTAGACCCTCTCTTCCCTTTCGATCCGTGCAACGAGTCCCAATCGAGACACCATAAAGAAAATTCCATGGGGAAGGGAAGGGATATCGGGAAGCTCTCGAGACTGCCGCAGTTTCAGATTCAGCACCTCAAGTCCCTGTTGACCTGTGCTAATGACTAAAGCAGGCATTTATGGAAAAATGTCAATATTTCACATTTGATTTACAATGTGTAGCAATCAGTAATATACTACTATTACCCAATTATCTACAATATATAGGATATCAATACAAATTACATAATACAGTTACACTGAAATTACGATCTATGCTAAAAACAACGCACATTAGCTGAAAGAGGAAGAGGAAGAAGAAGAAAAACAATATATACTTTTTGAATAATGAAAAGAACCGGACAAAATAATAAACTGAAAACTGAATTGGTGGCATTTTAGAGTTACAAAAGAAAATAAATACAAATTTAAAAAATTACATATATATATACATAATTTAAATGAAAGGCAGATGAATAATAGATCAACAACAATACGTAAACAAATTAATAACTTGAAACTTTTATGAATTCCATAGAATAACACAAATATCTATGTTTCCCATTTATAATAATTTAGCTCTATATGTATTTGTTTGAAGCGCTACACTGCCAAAAAAAAAAAAAAAAGAAAATAAAAAGAAAGCTTTTATTTATAGTTTATTAGATTGAAGGCAGCCAGTCTTTTTTCATTTGGCAAATATTTGACAACTCTATTTACAGTTTTCCTTTATTACGTTTATTGAAAATGAGAGAGAAGTAGAGATTGTTAGCATTTAAACCGAGTAAATATTTAAATATGCATACTTAACTATTATGTTATATGGGTTTTGTCGAGATTAGCTTGTTTTTCTTTTGAGAACTTAAGGTGCATTGATCTGTCTATATAGGGGAATACACATGTAAATGTGTATATATAAATATATATGTTTATATATATATGTATTTATATATACTTATACACATAATATATACTATGTAAACTTACATTTAGTTTTGAGGTATTTTCATTATGTATTGCTAAAAGCGAAAACCACATAAATTATAACTTTTATACTTCAAACGCGTAAAACTACGATTAGAACTTGACTTAAGTTTCAGGAGAAGTCTATACATGCATATATGTATCTGTAATGATGTAATTTGCTATATTTATGTGTGACTTTTTGGGCGATCGAGTGACAGCGCATTAACTAAAAACTGAATAATATGCCAGTCTATGGGCGCATATAAATACATTTTTGAACAAAATTACATTACATAGTACGAGAAACATTAAATATTTACATAGGGTTAGAGACTACACAGAACAGAACACACTTTAAATAGTTTTAAAACTAAGCTGTACATATACGTATTATTATACTAATAAATACAACAAAAGTCTATATATATACGATATATATGAAACGTGTAAAAACAAAAATAAAAATATATATATATTTAAAATATGTTCAAACGATTTGCAAGTCTTTATTAATCAAATATTTTTGCTGTTCTTGACGATTAGTCGGATATATCCAGTATCGCAATTTACTTGCTCACGCAGTAACATTTTGTACAGTCTGGCAACACTTTTTTGACAGTGTATCGGAGTCGAAGTATCGATAGCTTTTAATGCCATATCTACATTTTAACTCGGACGCCGACAAGCTGTGAAGCAAATAAAAGTGTAATATAGAGTAAATTAGTTTTAATTAAAAGGTAAACGTGAAAAAAATAGAATTATTGAAAAGAAAGTTCACAAAACGCAATCGCATCGCTTTCGAATTGGCTCACGTTTAATTTTCGATTGATATTTTATTTGTAACAACACGTAAGCGTTTTTTCATACAAAGGCGGCAAGATGGCGGATGTGCTCTGAAAAAATCAAGTATTTTATATATTTTTGTGATAGACCTAAACAAACGGGGCGATATCGTGAACAGAGAGGGTTATAAAATTGTACGCTGCATATATGAATGCAGCTAGCTACAACTGGTGCTAAGTCGAGTTTGAGGTTATGTTTCTGTCGCCAGCTCCAGAATTTCCATCTAGGTGCAAACTTTCACTCGACAATTGATTGCTAATGCTATTTTGTATCGTTTGTTACAGGGAACCACCAATGGCTGATTCGGATGATGAATACGATCGCAAGCGGCGAGATAAATTTCGTGGCGAGCGCGACAGCTACCGTCCTGAGCGCAGGGACGAGCGTCGGCCTATTGGCGGAGCTGCCAACTCCCGTGACGAGTGGTCGGAACGGTAAGTCGAGTAAATTTTAGCAATACTGGAATCTTTCACACTGTTCGGTTTCTCTCGTAGAAATCCGTTTCGCGGCAGCTCAGCAGCAGGTGGAGGAGGTGGCGGCGGCGCGGCACGTCATCGCCCAGATTACAGTGACTATCGGGGCTCCGGACCACGTCCACGGTACGGCTCACCGGGGCGAGAGATGCCACCAGCGAAGCGCATGCGGCCCGACTGGGGTGACAGCGAAATGAGGTCCAATCCGCGTTTTGGTAAGGCCTTGAAGCATTAATATTAAAAGTTCATTATCATATATGCTCATGTTGTAGGTTACGATCCGTATCTGGTGCAGGCCTGGAATGATCATTATCAATCGCTGCATTCGGCTTACTCCCATGCCGGCCACGGCTCGTCAGTTCGGGAAGCCATGCCTTCTGGAGGTGGAGGCGGTGTCAGCGGGGACACACAGACGCAGCCGGCAATGCTAACGCTGAAACAATTTCTGGACACGCAGGACGAGAACATATCCGACTCAGAAGTGATGCGTAAATATACCGAATACAAGACAGACTTCAAAAGGCAGCAGCTAAACGAATTCTTTGTGGCGCACAAGGACGAGGAATGGTGAGTAGGAATGGGTCATCCCTAACCAAGAACTGAAAATAATGACAACAGCAAAGGCCAGAAGCTAGCTCTGCAGTGGCTTATCGACATCCATTGCACTGCACTATAAACAATTTATATTTATATATGTACATTTTTAATTTTATTTTTATTTAATTGCAATTATTTCTCTCAGTGCGACTGCATTCATAAAATTCATAACCCTCTTGTATACTTATTATTAAGTTTTTCTCTGCAGCTATTTATGGGTTTTATGGCGTTTTGCGATCTGAGACTCAGAGACGAAACACTGATACAGCCTCTGTCTCAGTAGAAAATGAAAGAATAACTTTAAATTTAAATTTACCCGGCGAGCAATGCCGTGGGTTGTGTTTATATTTTTGAAACCGCGATATTTTAAAACTCGTTGCGAGCAAATACCTAAATTTATATATATATATATATATAACGAATATATAATATATACATATACACATTATGAATGCGCTTGCAAAGGTAAGACCTTGGGAAATTTGTACATATGCAAAAGCTAAATCTAAATTCAAATCCAATAAATCTGTTCTAATAAATAAATACTTGATGTCTTAGCCTATGGAAACAAGGAAATCGAAAACTACCTGCAATATACCAAATTGCAAATGCATATAGCCCACTTGAATCTCTGAACATTATATATTTAATATTTGGCTTTGTTCGCAATCTGTTCTTAAGTTGAGCTTTGTCTTTCGCAGGTTCAAAAACAAATACCATCCAGAAGACAGCGTGCGGCGAAGCGAAGAACAGCGAGGATTTCTAAAGGTAAGCAACTTCATATATGTTCAATAAGTGAGTTACTATATCTGTATATTAAAATCCACAGAGACGAACAGAAGTATTTCTGGAACTACTTGAGAACGGCACCATTGGCAGTGTGAAAGTCGACTCTTCGCAGGCTGATGCTTTGGTGCGAGTTTTGGATACTTGTGTGATTAAACTAGAGGGTGGCACTGATGAAGATCTTAAGATACTTGATGAAAAGCCCAAAGATCCTCCGATCGTTTACGAGCGCAAGTCAGAAATAACTGAATCAACCGTCGTAGCAAAACGGGAGCCTGAGAGTCCAAAAGCGGAGAAAGATAACGACTTGCCGGGTGCTTCATCGCCACAGCATAAGAGCTCACGGCCCAATCCAGACGAGGAAAACTGGGATGAAGATGAGCCGATGGAAGTGCAGCATGAGACAGACAAAGACGGCGAAAATTCGATTGAGAAACGAAGTCAAGAGCCAGAGGATGAAGAATCAGTTAAAAGTGACAGCGAGAAAAAGCTAAAGAAAAAGAAAATTAAGAAACGAAAGCGGAACAGCAGCGACGATGACAGCTCGTCTTCTTCTAGCTCTGATTCAGGCACGGAATCAGACGATGAAAAGGTCAAAGCGAAATACGATGTAGAAGAGGGGTTGCGCGCTGATCAGAAAGCGGAGGCTCTAAAAGACAAGGCGGAGGCTGCCACAGCAGCTAAAGAAAATTTGCTGCCACCCGAAAGTCCCCAGCCAGAAGACGTGGTTGATCCTAAGGAGGCAGTAGAAATCAAGAGTGAAGCCAGTGAGGAATCGAAGGAGGACAAAATTGCGCAAGAAATAGAACAAAGGGAGCATCCAGCGGCTGACAACCCAGCAGACAAGAATGGCGTAGAGGAGAAGGCGAAAGCAGAAGACAAGCTCGAATCGGACACTCAAGAATCTGCAGCAAATGAAGTAACCGAAACAATCGATCTGGACAAGGTTAAGGATGGACCACATCCACGTGCATTGCATCGCACCTCGTCAATCTTTCTGCGCAATTTGGCGCCATCAATCACCAAGGCAGAAATCGAAGCTATTTGCAAACGCTTCAGTGGCTATCTACGTGTAGCCATTGCCGATCCCCTCGTCGAGCGACGTTGGTATCGTCGGGGATGGATCACCTTTACGCGCGACGTCAACATCAAAGAAATATGCTGGAGCCTGAACAATCAACGTCTGCGCGACTGCGAAATGGGCGCCATTGTCAACCGGGATTTAAGCAGACGAGTTCGTCCCGCCAATGGTATCACTGCGCATAAACAGATTGTGCGCGCAGACATTAAACTGTGCGCAAAGATTGCGATGAATCTGGACGAACGATTTAAGCTGTGGTGCGACTCGACTCGTACAGACGCAGAGGGTGCAGAGAACAAACCTGGGCAGGAGGCAACCAATGGAAGCGGCGCCAGTAACTCGCCATCGTATGGCTTCAATTCGAAGAATCCGCTGCTTCAGAATATAACCGACTACCTCATTGAAGAAGCCTCGGCCGAGGAGGAGGAACTGCTTGGCCTTGCCGGCGACAATAAGGACGGCGAGGGCGAACCCATTGAGCGAGACGAGTCACTAATCTCGGTTCTCGATCGCCTGGTGCTTTACTTACGAATTGTGCACTCGGTAGACTACTACAATCACTGCGAGTATCCATACGAGGATGAAATGCCTAATCGCTGTGGCATTATACATGCCCGTGGACCAGCGCCCATGCGTGTCACTAGCAACGATGTCCAGGAATACATCAAAGCATACGATGGCAAGCTGCAGCAGTTCTTGACCAAGACTGTGCAACTGAGTGATGAGGAGATTAAAGAGCTGGGCGCCAAAAATCCAGAAACCGAGGTGGAAAAATTCGTTCAAGCCAACACACAGGAACTGGCCAAGGACAAATGGTTGTGTCCGCTCTCGGGCAAGAAGTTCAAGGGTCCTGAATTCATACGCAAACACATTTTCAACAAGCACGAGGAGAAAGTCGAAGAGGTGCGCAAGGAGGTGCAGTATTTTAATAACTATTTGCGGGATCCGAAACGGCCACAGCTACCGGAACATCCCGGTAGTTCCAAACGCACCGAATCCGAATCAGGCCGTGGTTCCGGGTAAGTGTACTTATCCATGATGCTCCTCAGTGTATTGTAACTACATTTTGCTCTCTTTCTGCAGTTATCGGCCACCCATGTATCCGCCATTCTCAGCCATGCCTTATGGATTTGCACCGCCAATGATGGGCGGTGGTGGAGGACGGGGTGGACGCAATTTCCCCCCAGTACGCAGGTCAGTAGCTCAACTTGTGTTTGCATTAAAATGCATAGTACATAGTACATAAGTACGTTAGGGTATAGTACAGAATAAAATTGGATGTCTTATGTATTTCGTCCGTCCATTTAGCCGGTATAACAGCTATAGCTTTTTGTTTTCTTTCACAATCCGTAAATAGGAGACTTTCGTTTCAATATATTTAATCATTAAAAGCCAACAGAGTATGTTAGTATGTAATGTATATAAAAATGGCATTTTGAATTTTAGTCATCAACTTTCGAGCTAGTTGGATTTGAATCTTTTCTACTTGTTATATATTGCAGTACTTTTAAGCTTTCTTAATATCCTTCTTTAAAGGGCTCTTTTACATAATCTAATAACTTAGCAGAATAACATTCAGAGAATTGTTTCTCTAGTAACTATTCAGAAATCATACATGTTTCTCCATTAGTGTCTTCTACATCCCAGTAAATTAAACTCGATAAGGAGCCTAGTCGATTAGTCCCGATCTCGATATGATGCCTTCATTAATTTGCTTTCATTTGTTTTGTTGTTGGTCTTAAAACGAAATTTGTCACAACTTTCTTGTGTCGCAAATTTTTTGCAGAGAAATGCCCTTGGAACACCAACGCCGGATTATCGGTTACCATGATTTGGATGCGCCCATTAATTCCGATATGTTTGACTAATTAATTAATTGATTGATTAGAGCAAAACGCAGAAACCACACACAGTTAACGCATAATACGATTTTCTAGTTCAGTTCTATAAATCATTTTAAGCAAATTCCTAGCCAATGGGGACAACAAAATCTTTAAATAAACGATTTTCACTCTTATCTGTGTACAATATGCCAATTGTATTAAGGAAAAGAATGCAAAAAAAAGCAAAGTAAACAAAACAAAAACAAAAAAAAAAAAAAAAAAATCAAACCTGTGGGGTTTGGATCTAATTAAGGATTATAATTTTTTCAGTCAATAAAATACAGAGTTACTGATGATTTCAATTATGCAATCACATGCTACAGTAAATGTTTGTTTTATTATATAAGATTTGTGTATATAATGCCTAAATCTAAACCACATTCATTTTCGTTGCTTGCAGGCCAGGTGGTTTCGATTACCGCGCCAGATCTCACTACCGAGACTTGGACGCGCCCCAAGAGCCGTACTAAGCTAACCGCCCCACAAAAAATAGACTTAAACCCTATTAGTTTATAATAACACACACATTGAACAAACCATAGACACAATCAAGCGGAGAAGCCTAAAGTCATCTCTAAGCTAACCTGAAACCTAAAAAAATAAATTATTTAACAAAAAGCCCTTAAAAATGATTTATTACGGTAAATGTTTTACACGGTTTAGACCTAATGTATTCGATTGTAAAAATTCAAACTAAATAAAAGTTGGTTGTCATATGTGTGGAATTTCATTTAATAATGGATATTTTTGCAAACACGAAAGTGTTTATGCTCAAAATTCAAGTTGACTGATTTATTAAATAATTATAAAGCTACTATGGGATTTGAGAAAATATGCTAAATTTATTAAAAGCACATGGTGCTCTTTGCTGCATTATAAGATAATTGTATTAATGAGTGATCTATAAGTCCAGGAAAGTGGACACATAGCTCAAATTCAATGTGAAGATATCTAATGGTATAAAGATAGATGAAAATGTTTATTCATATCATGTAAGTATATATTATTATTATTGAACAAAATTGTATACTTTAAAGTCGATAACCTCATAATCATGATTTCAATACTGTCTGCTAACGATCGAATGATTTACAAACTTCAAAGTTTATGGAGTTGGAACATGGAACCGCATGTAATGCTATTCCAACTTAGCGAATTTAAATGGAATTCAAAGAACTGCTGGTCCGTTTTAAACCGCATGCAGACAAGAATCCCCGGCATCTTGTCAGAGATGCGAATCATCTATGCCGTCCTCCCACACAACCGCAAAGACAGCAATAAGAGATCTGGGATGATAGTAGAAACAAATTTGCAGGTGAATCCTCACAGTATTACGAGTTGATCATATGTTATGCCGTAATCGGTACATCTATATGTATATGCATTACATTGAATATGGGATGGATGAAAGCAGTTAGAGTTAGTTAATACGTTAGAGCAGGCAATACAGGAGTGCCCAAATATCATAAAGCCATAATACGCATGATCGCAGCGATTTCTGAAGCCCCAAAAGTTCTAACTCATTCCATCTATTCGCTTTGACCTAATTCAGAATTTCCGCCCATGGTGGAAATGGATAGTTTTCGAATAATGACTGAAAATACTACAAATTATTTTAATAAACGCCTATTAAAACTTTGTAATCATTGAAATTGATTAAATGGTTCTAGAGGTGAGATACAGTGGCCCTTCGAGTTCCATTTTGGCCATTAATGCGAATATGTGGAATGATACTTTACAGTGTATTACGCTGTATATGTAAATATAGATATATAGTGTGTATACTATTATATAGACTCTCACTTTGAAGAGATTCTCACAGCATTAATATACGAGTCGAAGAGAACGTTGAATAGATTTCGAGCGAGCCGAGCTAAATGTTTGGAGAAAAGTGCTAAATATAAACAGTGGAAGCCCGAAATCGAAACAAATGTCCGCTCACATAAGATCATTGCGTTTTCGAGAGTCGTAGAGTGACAATTGGAATGACGTTCCCGAGTGCTAACTGTGCCGTTTGCCATGTGGCCGCCCGGCTCACCTGCACCCGTTGCAAGATCGTGCGCTATTGCAATGGGGAGCACCAGAAGCAGGATTGGCCCCAGCACAAGAGCTGCTGCAGGCCATTCCGGGAGCAGCATGATACCCAACTAGGCCGCTACTTGGTGGCCACGCACAATGTTAAGGCCAAGCAGATCATATTTGTCGAGGATCCCCTTGTCGTGGGTCCCAAGTGGTTTCTCACTGACGAAGAGAAATCGGCCAGCATCGTCCCCTGCGTAGGCTGCTACACACCCTGTCGCGTGGACAAACATCATTGTCGCAAGTGAGTGTCAAACACTGTGCAACAAAATTCCATATTTGAAATGCATGTAAAAATCTTCGATATCCAACAGTTGTCGCTGGCCCGTATGCAGCGTCGGCTGCGAGCACGAGAAACTAGAGTGCAGTGTCCTCAGTCTGGGAAACGCACCCAAAACCAAGACGGATGTACGTGCTCTCGTTGACTATTACCGGCACGATGCGTTGCTGGTGCTCAAGTGCCTACTGCTGCAGCAGCAACATCCGGATCGCTGGCAGGCGCTGTTGGAAATGCAGTCGCACGAAGAGGAGCGCCTGGGCACCGAACTGTACCAGGAAGCGGAGGAGCGAATTGTGGGCTATCTACAGCAGCGTTTCCTGCAGCGCGTCAAGCAGAGCAAGCAACGAGACTGTATGCCAAGCGACTATGAGCCGCAGCTGCTGCATCGCCTGTGCGGCATCATCGAGACCAACTATATGGTCATCGAGCTGGCCACGGGCATAGAGCTGAGCGGTCTCTTCCGGCAAGCCTGCATGATGGAGCACGCCTGCCAGCCGAATTGTTACTTCCAGTTCGATGCCGCTACACAGCGCATTGCGGTGCGTGCGGGCTGCGATCTGAAGAAGGGTGACCATCTGAAGATCACATACACGAACATATTGTGGGGAACACAAATGCGACAGCATCATCTGCTCATGACCAAGCACTTTAGCTGTCGCTGTGCACGCTGTGAGGATCCGACCGAGTACGGTAGTTACGTGAGTGCCATGCGTTGCCTGGGCGATGTGTCCAAGTCGTGCGTAGGCGTCCAGCTGCCGGTCGACCCACTTGATGAAAAGACGCAGTGGAAGTGCGACACTTGTCCCATGGTTGTGGATGCTGCCTACGTGACTGAAGTGCAGACGCACATGACCGACCAAGTGGAGTCCCTGTTGGCTGGACGACCCACAGCCAGCCAGGTGGAGCTGCTGTTGGCTCGACTCTCCCAGCTGCTGCACACCAATCACTTTCACATGTTTAATCTGAAGCACACGCTCGTTCAGCTGTACGGCCATGAGCCAGGGCTTGAGCTGGCCACGTTGAGCGATCTGCAGTTGGGTCGCAAGCAACGCCTCTGCGATGAGTTATACAACGTGTGCCAGCTGCTCGATCCCCACAGCATCAAACTGGCCTTCTACGTCAGTATCATTCTCATCGAGATGACTCATACACTGGAGGAGCGAGCACGCAGACAGCAGTCTGAAGCAGCAGCTCTGCTGGAGCAAGCTGAACTGCGCCTGAAGGAGGCGCAGGACGTGGTGGAGAAGGTGCAGGACTCTGTGGCCGGAAAGAAGCTGAACGATAAACTGCAGCAGCACTTTGCCGAGCATTACAAATTGACAGCCAGACTGAAATTTAACAGATTAAATTAAACATTTATATACAACTCTTATACATTGTAATTATTTATAAATAGCTATTATTGAGCAGCATGTAGATCCACGCGCTGCTGGTCCAGCAACTGCGGATGCGCTTCGAGCACACTTTGCTGCAGTCGCAGATTCTTCATGATGCCCGGCAGGTGCCACCCATGGCGCAGCAGACTCTCCGTCACATCAAAGTGGGCGTGGCGTACGCACCGAATCTGTGAGCAGTGAGCCACAGTGCGTAGTTCTATAGCCATGTCGTGGATCAGGGCTGCCATGTACTCTTCGTTCTCGTTGATCGTGTGCAGCTCGAGCGTGAAGTGAGGTCGTTCAAAGTGTATGAGCTTGATGCCATAGACGACGGGCTGGCTATTGTCGGCGGGTCGCAGCAGTCCCTTGCAGGCCAGCTCGTAGGCCGCCTGCGTCTGCAAGTCCACGCCGCAGAGCTCGTACATTTTTCGCTGATGTGAAGCCTGCATAGAGGCAGCCAATCCGCTAATGCGTTCCGGTGTCAAGTGCCGGTGATTAGCGCGCACTGTCACGCGTGAGTCCGGCAGGTGATTCTCTGTGGCTGTGCCCATTCGAGCGGTCACATGGTAAACTCGCACTGGACGATTCCGCTGAATGAGGCTGGACTGTTTCAGTCCCTTGTTTAGCCCAAACACTAAAGAAAACGATGTGCGAATGACTGTTGCTGAGCCTAGTAACATAGATTACTTACGCAGTACGCCGCTTGTGTGATAACCCAGGGTACCGACAGCTGCGCAGCGAATATCACCCGGCAGGTAGCGGGGCCCACTGGCCATTATGTGGTCCGAGAGATCTGTATTGGCGGCTATCTTATGCAGTAGAGTATCTGTGGCAGCGCCCGTGCCGAGCAGTCGCATGTCATTTGGCAGTTTACGTGGCTCTCGTTGTTCCAGCTCATTGAGTCCTACCGCATAAATGCATTACTTTACTTCAGTTTTCAATTCTGTTTTTAACGCACCTTTGCATATGTTGCTTAGTATAGCATTACGCACATGTTTGACTTTCATGCCAGCCGGTTTGTAAATATTGATAATGCCATTGAGGTTTTTAAACACAGTGGCCGCATCGTACACTTTTGTCAGCGCCATAATTTCAGTGAATTATGTAAAAATGAAGACATCAGCGTGTTATTGTTTTGAATAATAAATCGCTAGGTAAGAAGGCGATATATGTAACCACCACTGCTATACGATTAATAGTCAGTGTTGGTGAATGCTGCAGGCAATCGTATTTATCGATAGACCGCTCATAGGGCTGTCTCACTCACACACATTTGGCGCTGCACGTGTTGCATTTGTTTTGCCTGCCAGACGCTAGTGCTGTGCTGGGTTGTTTTATTGTCTTAAAATTCAGTTAAAGCGCAGTTTTAACAAAATGAAGTGGACTACAGCAAACTTAAAGCATGCCAATTATACAGCCAAACATGAATTGTTTGTGGGCACACACACAGGTTGCTTCAAACGTGAGTCAAATTACATGTTTTGCTGCGGTCTCTTTTTAACATTATCTGTTACAGATTTGGTGCCCGCTGTGGAAAAGAATCCATATACACAATCAAACCTTACTGATGTGGCAGTGCTAGACAAAGAGTCCCGAGTGACAGCGTTGGAATTCGGCAATGAGGCGCAAACGGAAATACTGCTCGGTCGTGCGAAGAATGTTGCTGAGGTGTATTCACTGGGAGCAAGCGATACTCCAAGACCGCGCAACATCAATTTAGCCGGTGCCCCAGTTGTTGGTCTAGCTCGCTATAACAACAACTTGATTGCTGGCTTTAGCAATGGCAAAATACAGACCATGTCGTTAGATACTCTAGAGGAGGAGGAGGAGTCTGCGGCGGATCCAGTTCTCATTACCACTGGGGATCATATGGACCACATGCGTCAGTGCTCCAGTGCTAGGCAGATTGTGGCCACCGGTGGCAAAGCTCGACAGAATAACTTGAAAGTGTACGATCTGAGTGCCGATGGCAAGCAAATCTTCAGCTCCAAGAATTTGCCCAACGATTTTCTGCAGCTGGAAGTGCCCGTGTGGGATAGCGATATAGGCTTTGTGGATGGGCCAAGCGTATTGGCCACCTGCTCCCGCCATGGCTACGTGAGGCTTTACGACACTCGCAAGCAACGTCGACCTGTGGCACACTTTGCCAGCGAGGAGCATGGCATGAGCTTTGCGTCGCTCGTTGCAAATGGTCACTATATTTATACAGGCACCACAATGGGAGTTTTAAAGGTGAGCCCTAAGTCCGGCTTATGTTTATTTACTTACTTCATTAAGATTCCTTGGTAGGCCTTTGACACGCGCCGCATGAAGACCCATGTGCACACTTACAAAGGCTTTACGGGCGGCATCACTGACCTTCACTTGGATGAGACTGGCAAATATCTGAGCTCCGCCTCTCTGGATCGATATGTGCGGGTACACGATGCTGATTCCACTGTGCTGCTCTATCAGTGCTACGTTATGTCGAAGGCGACGAAGGTGCTCATTAACCAGCTGCCCCAACAGCGGGAGCTCAGCGAGGATGACAATGAAACGGAGTCTAAAGTGCAAACGCATAAGAGCATAAAAAACAGACGAGAGTCTAAGGCAACGCCGCTGGACGCGGAGTATGAGGACATGTTTGAGCAAATGGCCACCGTGGGGTGAGTTCGAATATAACAAAAATAGATCAGCTATACGTAAATATATTCATAAATTGATCATCCCACAGGGACAGCGATGATGAAGCGGCTGAGCAGCAAACGACAGTTGCTCAGAAGCGAAAAGCAAACTCGCAATCGCAAAAGGCAAAAAAGAAAAAATAATTGGCGTGTTACAACCGCTTTTACAATTAAGTTATAGATCAAAGATATATATATAGAAATATATAAATACTATCTGCTTAATCGACTCTAATTCCATGCATGTTTCACCAGAAGCTGCTTCTGCTGCTGATAATTAACGTACAAGCGATAAGTGCAGTAGTAGAAGAATTCCACGATGGAAATCATGCTCAAGCCCAAGCACAAATTGAAAATGCCTCCTAAATCAGCTGCAACCGTATGAAAAATTTTAAATTGTATACTGAAATGTAAACATTAATGAGCACTTACATAACAGTCCAACCCAGGACATGACAGTCACCTTGCGTATCACGGGGACCACCTGCTTGGCCAAATAGACTCGCAGCACGAAGCTGTCATTGTTAAGCGCCTCCTTCTTGCTGAAGGACCTATTATTATATTCACTTCATTACGGACTACAAGTATATTGCATACTCACTAAAAGCCACTGACGGAGAATGAATGCAGATTGAGATCAGTTTTATAGGACAGCGTTGAGTAAGTGACGTCATAGCAATTGGGCAGGCATTGATCACAGCGAACGCTCTTGAAATTGTCTGAAAATTAGATATCTTCTGTATATGTATGACTGGGTAGAAAGATAGTAAGTAAAGCAGGTGTATGTGGATAAGGTGCACAGGACAGCTAATTCAATTTATAGCAGGAGCAGCTGATCTGGGTATTCTCTAATAGATTCTTTGTCTCCTTTCCTTTAATTAAAGTTTAGCTATTGAGAAATACCACCAAAGGAAACGTCATTTAACACTCTAATACCCTAACTAGTTAAACAAATAGTCACACGCTCCTATATGCATAAGTTATTGTTAGCGAGTTAATAGGAAGAATTTTAGCAACCGCTTGCCGAAACATTATTTATGCTTCCGACATATACAATATACTATGTGCAATGGTTATGGGTTGTGCATACCGAGGCGCCTTTAAGGACCAGATGTGGAGCAATTTGTGAGTGTTTCTGGAAAGGAACACTTTGCTGGCAGACAGGCACGTATTGTGAATATTTAATATAAAGTATAAATGATGTAACTGGAGCAACCAGGAAGAGCGGAAGGCGACATAGAGACCACAATGCATTATACAAGACAAAGGGTGGGACTCTGCGCCTCTGTTTAGGTAAATAACTCAAGCGTCGCTAGACTAAATATGTAAACAGGTAATTCGAAGGGGGGTAGGCAACTTATTTAGCTTTGGGATAAGTCGTAGTTAAGTGTCCGGCGTAGCTATTCTGTATTCACCATAGTTATCTGCGTAGCAGAAGGTATCGTTCAGACTGCATTCCTTGAACTTCTTGCTCACGGTGGGCAGCAGGTAAGGATGACAGCCACAGCGTTTGCCAATTGCCTCCGTCTGGCAGGCGAGCAGACAGGCAGCCTGGCGATAGTTGCGTAGCTGCACATCATCCGAGGTGAGGCAATCTCGTTTGCGCTCGGACAGCTCAAGCACCTCTGTCGAGGAAGTTTGCACGGTGGGCGAGACCTCCACAAAGCTCTCGGACCTTGCAGTTATGGTTACGGATGCGGCTTTCTCCGTGACATAGTCCATCGGATGATGGACGAGCACAATGAGGCCAGTGCTTAGGTTTCGTTCAGAGCCTTCGGCGCCAATTAAAGTGAGACCCCCCTCCATGCCAAAGATGTTGGAAGAGAAGGGCAGAAAGCTGGAATTCCGGGGATTGTAGTTGAAGGAGCAGCACGGACCAAGGAATGCAGTCGTCGGTATAAAGGATAAGTATTCATGGCTCTGATTACACGGAAACTCCCCAACACCCCAAAAGCAGCGCTTTACAAAATCCGCACAGCCCGGACTGACAGCCATGGCAGCCTCCCATATGGACACGTTGTTCAGTCGCAGCACAGCATCCGTTGCCTTGTAGCTCTCATGCGTAGGCGGGACAAAACTCTGGTCCGTGAAAGCATTGAGAAACTCAAAGCCAGCTGCTACTTCGGCTACATCGTACTCCTTAGGTATCTGGCTGAAAGAGTCGAAGAGAATATCAATTGGTTCCTTCTTGACATCCCCCATTTCGTCTCACAGCGTCCGGACGTAGCGTTGAACACGCTCCGTGTTTACCGTCTTGGGACTACATATGGTTACGCCGGGAAAGGCCACATCCGTAATGGACAGCTCATTTGAAATGGTGTTTAGAATAGGATATGAGTAGAACTTCAGCCAGAGCAATAGAGTCAAATAGATGCTCAGACCCAGCAACTGGACCAGCACCGATGCCCAAATCAATCTGCAATATCAAAAATATACATATTTATATTATATTCTGAATTCTTATTCAGTTCTGAGAGACAGAGGGTTTCAGAGTTGCGACTGAGAAATTTTCAGATTCATTTGTTTCATTTGTTGTACTTTGATATGATGCGGGGATCCTTTGCCGAGGAATCACGTTTCTAATGGTAAGTGCATTGATATTATATTAGTGTTACAATCGTTTGTAGTTTATTGAGGTCTGCGATTGAATCATTGCTGCTGACATATGGAGATTTTTTGACAAAGGGCCGGACACGCATAGGTGAGCCTTTTCCCACTCTCTCTTTCACTCACCTGGACAGCCCGTGCGTGCGGTTGCGTCGCAGCAGCCACATGCCGCTCACCTTGGTCCGCTCCGTGTACTCCCAGAAGGTGTTCGCAATGGCCAGTTTCAGTGGATGACTTTTCCAGTATTGAATCAGTCGACGCCGTGTACTCCTGCTCGGAGGCTGTTTTACTATGCTGACCATTTCTTTTGCTCTGCAGTTGTTGACAGCGCAATACACTCACTTTTATAGTCTCGAGCAGTCCTTTGTAAAAGCTAATTAAGGTCTAATTGTCTTCTTAATTTGTTCAGCCTAAACAAGTTTGTCACTTGTAGCACATTAGCCGTAATGATATGGTGCTAAAAACTTCTGCAGGGGTCGGAGTGAGGTGAATCATTAGTGCGTGCTTAATGTGGTTTCGAGTAGACGGTAAAAGATATCGCAAAGTGACTTAACAACACGTAATTATCGTTGAAGAATTCATACAAATAAATGGATCTACATAGTTTAAAAAAATGGCAGGAGATATACAATTGAAAATCAAATAAATAATTCCGCACGCATTAGATGTCCAAGTAAACAGATGTCAAACAAATTTTATTTTATACATATATTTTGTTTTTATGCTCATGCAGTTCAGGGAAGAAATATTATGGAAATACTCGTCGCCATGATCCCCAGAGTCATCAAGTCAGAAGATTAAGTTGATTAAAATTAATATTAAACATATAATAATTTCTATTTTTAATTTTATATGGTCTACAGAGTATTTAAAATAATAGTTTTAATGCATGTATAAATATTGGCAATAGAATATATATTTTGTAATATCATAAACAGAAATATACAAAATATAAATTTAATCAACAAATTTGTACATTTTAAAAGTTATTCTAATAATGTCTTAAAGATAAATAAAAATTGGCAGATTATTATTATATTATTTCAGATTATTATTGATGAGACTATATTAAATACAAAAAAACACAACAAATAATAATAGCATATAATATGTGCGTAGATAACATACATATATGGCAATTTTCGATTCGACAAGCTTTTACCGAAAACTAAAAGAGTTTCTATAAAAAGATAATAAATAATAATAAATTAATTGAGTTTTGTAAACTGAATCAAACTAATGTCCTTAGTGTAACCGAACAAATCAAGTTGGAATTAAAGAGGTTTTGAATGTTAGTTGTAAATTCACTTAAATGATCTGAAAATTTCGACTATTGCCATTGCCTCTGCCGTTGCTTGATTCAACTTTCGTCAATAATTCCACTTGAGCAACTAGTTGGAAGTGCCATTCTTTAACAGACTAAACTCGAGGAGAGGTTCAACTTTAAGTTTTTCCAACTTTCACTCAGGTTGTGTGTGAGAGGGGGACAGTTGACGAACTCTGCTCCTCCAGATGGAGGGTCCAAGAAGTTTTCATGTACGAATCTCCAGCTCTTAAGCAATGGCAATAAAAATCAGAACTTGTGCGGACAACAACATCCTGCAGGCAATCAGGACAACGACAACAAAGTATCAGCTGGAGAAACAATTTACTCGAACTAAAAGAAGTTGCAGCTCCGCAAAGTTCACGGAAGTTGTTTACGCGGCATTAGTTGTTGACTTTATGGACGTGTCTTAAGCAGATGCGATTGAATTTTAATTGTGCGCAACTTCTGCTGGAAAAAGTCGTATGCTAATCAAGGCAATTAAAAAACCATAGGGCACACATGAGCCAAAGCAAAAAAAAAAAAAATAAATAAATAAATAAAAACATGTCACGCCAACGACCAACGCCCACGCCTCCCGGCCAGCAATGAAGAGGAAACTTTAACATGCACTACGCAAACTTTTAATTTCGCAGAGGGAAAGGACTTGCGGGCTCTGTAAATGGGAAGCTCGTGGCAGCCAGGAAGATGCCGTCAAATTTGTAGCAGTCTTTTTTATCAGAGGCGCGTGTCGCACACGAGCGTAAGGCTGATGCGGCACACAAACACACACATACACGTTCACACACACACACACATGCTGTACATAATCTGCCTAACTGCCGAGCAATTTGTAAAATTTGTGGGTCCGATAAACGCGGAAGCATCACGTGTGGCTCGACTTCAACTTGGCCAATTGAAATGTGGGCAAACGTGGCGAACTTTAAAAACGGCACATTTCACACCGGAAAACACATTTTTCAGCTTCCTAGGATTCATATGTCTTCCAAATGACCCGTGCACAAGAGATTCGGAGGCCTGCGAATAGCACTTTCTGTGAAATAGAGACTCCATGAATACCCGAATATAAATAGTCTCGCACATAGAAGGAGAAGCCCAGAAATATTGAATGTGTTGCAAATAAATTATTTGTTTAAATTTACGAATCTATGTGGAAATGGAAACTACTGAGAGACCCATGACCAAAAGAGAGAAAGAGAAATGAGCTCAGCTATTTGGAATGATTTCTGCACCTCACATTTTTTGACTTATTAGTTGAGTCGGCCGTAAAACTACGTTAAACACAGGTCAGAAAAGAATATATAATAATAAAATAAAATAATTTTCCAGTTGGCGCCAATTTATATATTTATCTGTATCTGAAGTTCTCTAGGTATTCATTATAGCTATGCCAAACGAGCTTGGAGATCGCTGTAATCTTAGCCGCAGCTCTCTCTGTCCTCTTACCGTCTTCGCAGTTGAACCTGCTTTGTTTGGCAGGAAGTTTGGTCCGCATGTTTGTCAAGGTTCTTTATTAGCTTTAGCTACGCGCCAAGAAAACTTTACCTACCATCCAAATATATTTAGCTGTGTTCACGCTTGAGTTGAGTAAATATTTTCGGATGGTTTGTGGGCTGCTGTGGGGGCGTCTCGGCGAATTGGCACCCAGTGATTGCAGTCCATATAGATTAAATATACATGAATATTTTTTGTAGTCTGTTTTTCATTGGGGAAAATGTAGAAGTAGGCCAGAAGTTAGGTAAGAAATTTATTGGAAATTCAAAAGGTTAAGCTAAGACTTGAGTTGATTTATTTATAACACAGCTCAAGCTGAAATGTCAAACCTGGGAATGTGATACTGTCCTTTGAATACCTGAACTTGTTGTTATAACTTTTTGATTATGTAATTTAACGTGTCTGTAAAGAATATGCGCAATATGTATTGCTCAAGTGTCTACTCAAATAAATATTAGATTGATGTTTGCAGCGCACTTGGAGTTGGAATTTGGCTTTTGATTATCACTCGTAATGATAAGCCAACAAATGGCAGCTGACAATCAGGCATATCAATCAGGGCAGCCAAGTGGAACGGCCAAGAGGGCGGACGAGGGGAGCATGGCCCGCGGTTATTGTGTTTGGACAGCACTTGGGATGGCATGTCTTACAAGGCCCTCGGCACCATCAATATCAGCTGTCCGCACATAAAAAGCCGGATGCCAATCGAATATTTGCATACACATTGAATTCTGAAAGCCACAATGAGCACAAAGACGCGGCCATAATCGTAAAATAAAAACAAATAATTCACTGCACTCGTTCCCTCCACCCGGACGCTCACAGTCCCATTGCAGGCGGCACTTTACGATTAAATGGCCCACAGTGTAGCCTGCCAAGAGGCAAGTGGGTATCCAGGCAACTGGGCAGCGGTCCAAATGGATGAGAGGCTCACGAGATGCGGCGTCTTCCTCAGCTCGTTGCTGGCGCCAAGACGATTGTGGGAGGCAGCTCTCAAAGGCTCAAACGGGATATAGGAAAGCGGAAGCAGGAAAAGCCCGTTGACAGACACACCAGAGATTTACCAAAGCGCCGAGATTCTCGTCGCTAACTGCCGTCGAGTCAGCGAAACTAGTTGCCAAGGGCAACGCACAGTGGCTGTGGAAAAGGATTTGCTAAAACAGCAGCATCAAAGTCGAAACTTAAATACTCGTAAAATGTTTGCCCAAGATACGTGCAATGTGAGGGTATGTCACTCGTCCTTCTAAGGACAAAATCCTGTGAGTACTTATGGTCCCTTATGGTATATATAAATAAACAAATCAGAAATTTCTCTGTTGTATGGTCGCTTATGAAGTAAAGTATGCATCAGCTGACTCTTTGTCTCTTCGTCCTTCTGACGACTGCAGGTCGAGACCTCGAATTTAGAGACTCCCGTAATGAAGTTAAAAAGAATATATCCTTTGAAATATAAACGCTATTATTGAAGACTTTGTAGATGTGTGTTGTCTTATGCGAAACATATTCCTCAATTTAGGAAGCCAGCATTCTTTTCTTCTCAATTTACGAAATCTTATAATATATATTATATAGTATGGATAATGCTATATAAGATGATTTAATAAATGAAATAATAATATTTATTTATGTTTCTTTAATTTGTTCTTATTTACTTTGATATATGGTAAGAGCTCAGTATAATAAATAACATAATTTTATTATTATACTATATTTTCAATTTACATAAAAAGCTTTTATAGACTAACGGTAACAACTTTTTTCCAACATTTGTCTTTATTTTCGATATTCATTGAACTAACTAAAGATCAAAGAATAACAGTAAATCAAATACATCAAATGCTTACACAAGAAGTCAAATTCTTTTGGAAATAGTTTATCATATATACCCAATAATTTGGAATTTTCCCATAGTACAGTTGGGGTTCCACTCTCCTCCAAAAAATAATTATTATTTATAAGTATTAATTCTTTTTCTATGGTATTAAATATAAAACAAACATCCAAGTAATATATATATATATATATATATATAATGTTTATCTTATATATGTTTTATAAGACATATTACTAAATTATTGAATACAGCCATTTAAATTTCCTACAAATTGAGTTCACTTTGTTGGGAAGCAAAAAGCGATTTGAACCCTCTAAAAGGTATATCTTCACATGCATAGCATTGTTATCCGCACATGTGTATGTGAAATGCAAATACTTGGCTGTACGGGCAGCTCTTGTGCCATTTCCGTAAAGTTGAGAGTCAATTTAGCGGAATGCAAAGCCAGGCGAGAGACCTCCATTTATTTTCTTTGGGTAGGCCTGCAAAATATTCGTATTTGTTTGCGTTTCTTTCCCTTTATCGAAAAGTTAGCCATATGCCGACTTTTTTGTGGGGCACTTTGCATTTTTGGGTCGAATTGATTTTTAATGGCTTATTGTCTAGTGGAATAACAAATGGAACGACGAGTCCCTGCCAAATATTATAATAGCTTCTCGACCCACGTGGAAATACGAATAAATGTCAAGTGGAAAATGAATATTATTATCTACCGCAATACTTACCTTTCGGCATTGACACAAAGGCTTTCTTTTATTTCTTTGCACTTTGCTTTAAGGACATTTCAATGAATTTAATGGCAACCTTCAATGCTTCCACGAAAATCTCCTTATTTCCCAATAAAACAAGCAGAACAAAGGTCGTACCATGGATTCACTAATTACTTTTCGTTTTTGTTTTCCCGCCGTCGAAGGCGGGAAGTTTTTCAGGAAAATACCTTAATCAATAATTACATAGGGAAAGTGTGTCTTACTATTCGTCCATCTGTAGAGAATCAAAGCAGTTTGCCGCTGTTGTAGCTAGAAAAAAATAGATGAGTTCGGAACACAAACTAGTTGACGAAATGCTCTACAAAAGGCGCGAAAAGTCGGTTTAAAACTGACTATTCCACATTTAAGTGGCAAGAATTTACTGTTTGTATAAGTATATATATATTTATGTACACGCTCCTCAAGGAAAATAGGATAATTGCAGAGACCAGATGCATACCATCTACGAGACATATACTTACAGTTCTTATACTTTTATTTATGAAAGCTTTATAGAAAAGACTAGTTAATCTCTAGTATGAGCACAGATTGCACGCATTATTTTTATACTCTGATATTATTGTTAAGGGCTGACCGCGTCGATTAGTGAAGCTGGAGACTTAAGTGTAAAAGTAGGCAATTCAATAAGAGAGGATTCATGTATGTTTCATGAAATTAATATTTGTATTGTATTTTATTTATTTATATCATAAGCTTTGCTCTGACAAATATTTGACAAGTATTAGTGCTATTATAGTCCATCTATAAGAAAAGATACTCAACATATAAGCTTCCATAACAATTAGCAGAGCACCCAACTGAGTAGTCCAGGCTGGAGACTTGTTGATCTTCAAATGATAATAACAATCAATATTCCAGATATTTTGTGGCAGGCTTTACTATAATGTTAATTAACATAAACTTACAATGAAATAGTTTACATGAATAATTTAATATTATTAGATGATTTATTTTGTTTATAAAAAATGTTGAATTGCTTAAAAATAAAAATAATGCTCACTGACCTTGACTTCCCGTCCGTCCCTATGTCTTCTACCTGTTTGCCTGTGTCCTCTATACAGCCTTTTGACAAAGGTCAACAGTTTGTCAGCAATTTGTGCTCTGCGGGGCTGGTACAAGCGGTATGTTCTTGCAGGCGACGCCTGTTGGCGTTGTTTCTGTTCTTGTCATTAAATTAACACACTTTGCATTTAAGCCGGCTTAGGGGCTGCTGCTAAGCCTATTAAGTGTGCACCTGCCCAGCTGCCAATCACCTGGTACCCATTGAGTAAAGCAGATAGCCGCGGGCTTTTTTATAGAAGCTGAAATTTTGTTCACAATTAAGAAAACTCAAGTCGGGGTGCGCGACTTGGAGATACCTTAGAATCCGTCCGATTATCGCTTTTAAATATGCTTTCATATTTTGAATGTAAATGCATAAATTGCTCGAGGTCGCACATTCACAATCAAGAAGCATTAAATAAGACAATAATCAAGAAAGAAGAGACACAGATAAAGCCAGGAACCGAACTAGCATTTGCTCGGCAATGCGCACCTCTCTACCAACTTCATATTTGTAAAAAAAAAACCGTACAGTGGCAGTACCAGACATTGAACCTCTAGGTAAATAAGCAGCAATTCATTTATATATCGCATCCCATTCTGCATTGTCTGCAGCATAAACTTTTGAAAAAGTGTCTTGCCCAGATTTCCCATGATTTCAGTGAGTTTGGGGTATTTAAATTACACTTAAGTCTAAGCAGCTTCGTTTGGCTTTTGCCTAATAAAGTGATAAATCTTCTTTCATTATTAATTGAAAAGCATATTGACGGAATGTTGGGTACTTTGTGCTGGAGTCTCTGTACACATCGCATTTTCGGTAAAGTTAAATTCCCCAGCTCTTAAAAAGCTTAGCATAAATCCATTTTGTCATATTATACCGTTGAGTGGCTCCAAATCCTTTCCAGTTCTTTGAGTCCAAATTGAAGTTATCGTTGACCTTCTGTTGTTCAACCCCCGCAAATGGCTGTACAATTTGAATATAAAGGCGTATGAAATGCATTATATTCGATTTCAAATTAAAGTGTACTAATTAAGAGTATGCTAGGCGATACTACAGATTTATTCTAAGCATTATGTGCATACTTTTTAAAATTAAATTACGATCCAATGCAGATTTATGCATTAATTATGAATGTTTTCAATTTAGCTTATGGTCCCAATTCTCCATAAATTGAGTACTCATATACTCATTTTTACGTGTATTCAAATTAGTAAGCGGAAGTACTTATTTTCCATCCAATTTTGGTCGGGGCGAGCCTTCATTAAAATTCGTAAATGTTACGGATTTAAAGCTGGAACTAAAGACGAGGTGGCTTTGTTTGCCCGTATTCCTCTCCGTATGTGGCATTTGTAGTATGAATAGCTTAAGCTAAACTAAAGCTTAAAAGTAAAGCTCGTTTTAGATATATAATATAAGATAATATTTATGAATTCATGCGAGGACGTCAAGGAATAATTTGCTGGTAAAAGTCTATAATTTTTTACTTTTAACAGAAATTGGAATTTTGAAATAAAAAATTTCTGAGGACAAACTTTTTTTTAACCGGCACAAAAAATTTAAAACTTATTAAATAAGGCCAATCGCTTTATAGTCTGTGCAATTTTGAAACCCTGATGCATTCTAGTGATCATTGAGAAGCTGTTGCGTGGGACAGAGGACATACAGCACAAGTGTGGCAGGGACATACAGGAGCATCAGGAGTTACCTAAGCAGAGAGCAATGTAACTGCGTGATTCATCACATTAGGGATCTCTTTTATCCCGAGCAGCTCTCTTGCAATGTGAGCCAGGTGCAGCAACTGAGATAAGTCTCCTAACACACACACCTACACGAAGGCATTGGTGAAGCAGCTCATCCAAATAGAAGCAGGAGAATTGCTGGGTGCATCTTTTGTACAGCTGCTACTAAGTAAAAAGTGTAAATCGATCTGGTTTTCGAATACAATATTAATTTATTTGAAAAGCAAAGTCGGAAATCGAGCTTGTCCTTTCTTGGTCATACCCTTGGCGTTTACCATAGACGCCAATTCATCCGGATTTTCGCATAACTAAAGCAGCTGACGATTCGAATACCTTTCAATCATCGTCGCATTGATTGCAATGTGGTTTCGCGAGTCGATCACACGATTTCTTCAATAGCTTATGATGTACTTACTCTTCAAAGATTTTCTATTGAATATAGCTTAATCTGTGGGGCCATCGGGACTCGAGTGGATACACTCTCTACACCTTCATAATCAGGAATATATTTAGTTGCGATTGTGAGTGTCAGACGACTTCCTCGCCTATTGCTATAAGACAGTTATAGCCATATCTCATTGATACCAATTCCAATCTGTTAGAGGATTGTTGATGAGCTAAATATCAAATAGTGCTGACAGCGAGTCAGCAACTTCTACACCAGACCCCATTGCAACAGAGTTGCAACAGAGTTGGAGCAGGTATGTTTTGGAGCTGTTTTAGCTTGAGTGACAGTTAGTTGCTCACACGAGCTACAAAAAATATTTATTGAATAAAGTTATAAGGTGCTCTGTCACAATAACCCTTGTTATTACTTATACATTGACCAAATAAATGCCTTTACCATATTCTTCATGATATCACCAGCTATGCATGTATTTCTGAAAACAATTTTTTTTGGAATGATTCAATGAAGTGAAGTATTCAGTGATTCATTTGGAATAAGCATTGGTCTGATATATTTAAATTGTTGTGGTCATTCGATTGGCATCCGTTCCTGCGGATGTCCACGATTCCTTATCTAAGCTGAGAAAATGTATATCGCCAAGGATTCACCAGAGAGTCATTGAAGCAGAGAATTTCACTCTTCTTTACCTGAGGGTCAGCTTATAACTATCATTATATATATATATATATATATATATATATATATATATATATATATATATATATGTATATTCCTAGATTATCATTATATCATTAACAACTTTACATTGATAAATAAATTTCTTCGCAGATTTTGTCTATGAGAGAGAGTTGATCAGTTGATTAATTTTAAAGACATCATTATATTTAGCCAAAGGCACTTTTGGCCGATAGCTTCGTTTTTATAGTCATTCTCGAGGTGAAAGAATTGATTTTGTGCTATGTCCTTCTGTCCGCGAGTCGTAAAACGTTATACTTATGTATGTATATTCATAAATAAAATGAAAGAGCTAGAAATATGGGATATGCTCTCATAAACGTCAATGCCATAAACGTTACAACAAGATAAGCACAAAAACTAAAGTAAAACCAATTTCAATCATCAACAAGCTAAGCCGCCATTAAGACGGAAACAAACTGCGGCCCATGGACATAAACAGGCCAGAATTACGCCTCTTTTTTGGCTCTACTCATACTTGCCGTATCGCAACACGTGCGTGCAATGAGCCCAGGCCGCGTGCCTGCCACATGCCACGCCCAGTAGATGTGTAAGTTCCTCTGAGCTGTCAATGGGTCTCAGCTTACGGGTAGCGCCAATTAGCAAAGCAGACGCAAAGCAAAGCGAAAACATAATCAAAGCGACCAAGAGAAAAACGGAGCACAATAGCATAGACGCATCGCACTGCTCGTAAGCTGACTTTGTAGGCAGGAGGCAGGAGGCAGGAGGCGGCAGTTGCGGGAGGATGGCTTGCTAAGCCTGGGCTAAATTAAACAAGACGCAAATGGAAACTCCTCCGGGTTGCGTGGCAAACAAACATGTAGCAAATGGCAACTGGATAAGAATCTGTCCGTCGCTTCAGCTCGAACTCATTTTCGTTTGAGAGCGCAAATGAGGAATTAGGACTGCTACGGCCTCGACCCGACTCCTGTCCGAAAAGGATAACAGGTCCGCTTAGCGGCTAAGATTGTCCTCGTTTTATGCAGCACTAAATGTTAGTTATGGCTCTTCTTATCCTTGCCGCCGTGCCTTGGCGCAACAGAGACTCCTGCCAGCTGCGAGCAGCTCCCTTGCAGCGTGATAAATCACTTCGGGCCACTTGAAAGTTCTTCCTCGGCTGGCATCCGTCTGCCTCCATTTGCCCCGATTTCCAGCGCTTGATAATCTGATAGCCACGCATATTGAATGTGTGGCTGCCTAGGGGAGACTGAAGCATACATCTCTGCTCCTTTATTTTGCTGCTCCTTTAATTTAACTCTATCAATAAATAACGCTTGCAAATCGATATTTATCCCAGATATTATGTATTACAAGATTTCATTTAAAAAGTTTGCATTCCAATCCCCATATCTAACAGGTATTTACAGTACTGAACATTTGATTAAGTGAATGAGGCATTATCAATATAAATTCTGAAATCTCCACACAAAGAAATCCAATTGCAAGTATTTCAAGGCATGTTCCGAATTGTTCTCTTCACAAATTACAAATATCTGTATTTCTTTCCATTCTCTATAAATTCACGTCTGAATATTCACACACGATTTCAAAATCGTTGTAATTTAAGCCCTCTCCCCAAAAAATATGCCAGGGTATGCTGAGCATTATGCTGTCCATTTTCGTCGCACTCAATTGCCATTCTGCAGGACTCATTTGCATATGTAAAGCTTCCATTACATATTGCTCTTGGCTGATGTGGGAAATGTTCAGAGGCAAAGCCAGGTGCTAAAGCGGGGGCGGCTGCGAGGTGTTAAGCGTTTGTTTGTTTATGAACAGGAGAGTCAACACTTGATTCGAGTTTGGTCAACAAATATTGATCCACAATGTACACAGCAACAGTTAATGCAGACTTGCCAAGTTTGCCTGCTCGAAGGACTCCAGATTTGCTTTATTCGGCAGGCATTCAAACTTTATCATGGAGTCAAACTGACTTGGATAAGTATATGGCTTACAGGGAATTACGAAAATTAAATGCTAATCAGTGTTGAGTGTGAAAACATGAACAGAATGAACACTATCCTATGATCTTTAACGAATCCAAAAGCTTGAATCTCATTAATTGAATACTTTTACAAACATATTTTATTCAGAAATATTTGAAGTAAATCTACAGAGTTCATCCATCGTGTATGCTGCTAATCAGATTATCGGATTATTTCCACTTTATAAATTCTTGAATGAAGTACATAAAACTTACTTTTGTGTGGAACAATTGACTGTGTGCATTATATAGTGTAGTGGTGGGGGATTCTCATAAACACAGAGCTATGTTTAAGTGCTGGGAAGTTGCTAGAAAAAGTATCAAATGTACTAAATCGCATTAAATTGTGAAAGAGCAAACAAAACACTTTCATGCTGGACATGAAGTCCAAGCAGCCCCAAAGGGAACTTAATGCGCTTTTCCATGAAACCAATATATTTGAATAGCACAGTTCCCTACTTCAACTAACATGGATTCCGTGCGGAACAAAGACTCTTTTTCGAGTTGCCGTAAGAAGGGGTTATTATTTCTTTAATCCATGGGCTTTAAGACATCGTCTAGTCGCCGGTAGTTAGTTGGTAGAGCCGTGCATTAAAGAGTTACCAAAGCTTCTTAAACGGCTCTTGCAATATATATAATTATACCCTGAACCTCTTGAAAATGGGAAATCAGGGTATAATGGTTTCGTTAAAATGTATGTAACAGGCAGAAGGAGGCGTGGCAGACCCCATAAAGCGACGAGCTGAGTCGATTTAGCCCTGTCCGCGTGTCTGTCTATCCGTCTGTCGGTATGTTTGAACGCGTCAATCTTAGAAGATAAAAGAGTTAGAGAATTAAAAATTTTAAAAATTTTTTGTATATATAGTGCGCGTATCGAGTTTATCTAAAAAAACCGATAACTCATCCAGTTATTTTTTGATCGAGAATAATCGATAAATTGGTTTTGTTTATTCAGCGTAATTTTAATACTCTTAGACTTGGAGACCAGATTTACTGTGTATATACATCTGATCAATACCAAGATTTTGTAATTTACAGATTTTTGATACCACGCCACGGAATATACACATATTTGAACATTATGATCACGTTCTGAAAGTTACATGAAGACAGTCCCAGGACAATGGAATTATCTCAGCAACAACCTTCTCATAATATTACCCACAGTGCAGCGCAGCCCAAGCGCAGTCGCTGCTTACTGCGCAGTTAGCAGAGCGCGTGCTTATGCGTGCGTGAACATCAGCTCCTTGTGGGGATCAGGGTATCTTCTAGTCGAGCAGTCTCGACTAGAGCACTATTACTTGTTTTCTTTCTATTTTATCAGTCAACACACGATTAAGCATAACAATTCAAAGTAAATGTCGAATAAATACAATATCCAAATGAATTTAAATATTGATAAACTTGATATTCATTTCAAATTGATTTGAAAATATCATTTATGTTTCAATAAACAAAAGCTATTGCAAAAGATCTCAGCTGGTCATTCATTTTAGGTGAGTTACCTCCCAAATATATCCCCTCAAGACCCACTTATCAGCCTCTGTATGAGCGCAAATCTACCTGGCAGCTTCAATAAAGTAAGTGAGTAAATATCAGCAATAGAATCCGTATATTTATTGTAATTATATTTCAACACCACAGTATCAGCTCTATAAACCAGGAAGTTAACTGCTGAGCTGCGACAGAGCCACAAAGCTTGCTCAACAAATTAGCTAATTGTGCGGTATAATTTCATCCGAAACTTCTGACAATGGAAGTGAGGAACTGCCAGGGCAATGGCCATAAGGGGCGGAGGAGGGCAATGGCCAATCAACACCAAACATACTTGTGGTCAGACCGGTTGCTCGTGTCCACACAGAGCGGAGGAGGCGGCAGCTGTCTATGCGTAGATGAGCACATATTTACATGTTGGCTGTGTACATAAATCTGGTGCGCTTTGACCCAGTTTGGGGCTTGCTGCAGGCAACACAAATTACGATTAACATAAGCATTACCTGCGGTCACAATGAAATTCTAACAGTCGCAGACGCAGCCGGAGAAGCGAGCAGGGAGCGAGCAGGAGTCGAACGAGGTTGGAAAATGTTAAATGGCATTCACTTTCCGGGCCTGAAACATGACAAAATTTGTTCATTGTTTGTCCCTTATCTCTAGAGCCAGCTGCCAGAGCCAATGCCGAGCTCTGTTTGATTTAGTGAATGGCCGATGGGTCAGCCTGCCTGCCAAACAATTCAATGGACGGGGTCGGTGAGCAGCTCAGATTGTTGGGGGTTGCATTAGAGATTAGCCACTTTGACTCCAACATTTATTGCATGCCAATAACTTTGGTCTGCGCACAAAGGTGAGCCGTCGCCGTCGCCGCCGCCGCCGCCGCCGCAGTCTTGTGTGTAGGCGTGTATATGCTCTGCTCTGACAATTTACATGTGCAGCTTTACCTACATCGAGCTGTTAGTCGAAACAACAAGCGAACAAAGAACAAGAGCTGCCAGCTATGCTTTGTGAGTGGCAGCTGGTAATAAAATGCCATGTTTTTCGGCTTCCACTTTTCTTTTGTGTGCCTGGAAATTGGCGATTTTCTCTTGGCATTCTCAGGCTTTCTTGGCTGTGAATGCAAATCGAACGTGTTGCGTTTAATTTCGAAATAATTCCAGCACCTTGCGCCCCTGGCAGCTCGTTTGATTAGTCTAGCAACTGGTAGCTGTAATTGGCTTATCGCAAATTCAATTTATTTTCTCAGAATTACTTTCTCTGGCTAAACCTGCACTCGTATCGCTGCAATTCGGGTTCAATTTGCTATTAAGTTTTGCCAGATGCCAAAATTGTTTTCACATTTTATTTATAGTCCATTGAGTGCTGATTTGACACATCGTATACATTTTGTAATCATATTTCTTACTTACATTTACAAAGACACATTAAATCTAAACGCCCTCTGAAATGCCATAATTTACGGCTAAAATGCGATCTCTCCTCATATTGATTTGCCCATCAATGTAAGCTAACAGATGTTATTTAAAATCTAGTAGCGCGTCCGCTCGTCATAGCGTTTGATGAAGCTGCAATTTAAGAGCGAAAATACAATGAATGGAAAGAATGATCTAGAAGCAGGACGGGTTTACATATTGCATCCTGACTCGAGTGCTGTAAGAATATAAACATTAGTGGGTGTATAATATAACAGATGCGAGGCAGCAGATCTTACCTGCTTGCGGGCCCAGAAATAGAGTGCAAACTGTTTACATTTATATTTATTGAGCTTGGAATATTTAACAGAATTATAATAACATACTTTGTTCTCCTCTCGGGAAATCGTTGCTTATCAATAAAGGTGTTTTCTTCTAAATCAGAGGTGACTCTTTGCCTCTACCATATATTACTGCTTGAATTACATTAAATTGAGGACCAGAAAGCAACAACAACTAAATAATTATCAATTACTTTTGTACACTTAATTATTCATTACAGCTATTGATATATTTGCAGCTACTCGGGTTTACATTACGTGGAATTGCATATGTCTGTGTCTGTGTGTACTAAATGTCTATTTATTGCACAACGAGATACACACATATGTATAGAGTATTTCTATATATGTATGTGTATGCTCTATAGTATTGAATGCCACTTAACACTAGGACTTTGCCACATCACATAGAGTACGCCGGAACAGAGTGTATTGCGATTATAATTATTATATGTATTTACAACAAATTGAGCCTCACAATTGCCATGGAATTTGCATATGATTAACACGGGGATACACACAAAGAGGGCTGCACTGAAGTGGGGGATGCCATTGGAGCATTCTAGTGCTTTTCCGCTTTTAGCTCAGGTTCGCTTTCAGCTTGGGCTGGCCTTTGTGATGAGCTCACTAGCATTGGTGCCATGCGCCTCACACAGGTGCACAGATGGTCAGTGGCTAAGGACAAAGGCCAGCTGGCTATGTACAGGACCCATAGGCTTATAGCCGAGGCTAATGCGCACGCCAATTGCAATAGCAGTGATGCTGGGGATCAACACAACAATTACTGCCAATTAGCCTAGCGAGAGGTGTGCAAATTGCAGTGCAGGTGCGACACACTCACACTCACACACGCACACAAGCAGAGATTGTGTGAGGGAGATCAATGGGTAAGGCTTAGAGCTGCGCGTCGGCCTGTTGGGAAGTGGAGCCCTCCTCCAGCAGCTCCACAATTAGTGTGCCTCACCTTTTCTCATTGATGATGGAGGCTCGGCCGATGCCAGCCCCAGCGCCCGCGCCCGCGCCCGCGTTCGCATTGTGCGAGTGCCCATTGATGCTGCCTGCGTGCTGCAAGGCCATCGAGTCCTGTCGATGGAAGCTGCCGCCACGACCGCCCGCAGCTGCGCTGACGCCGTGGTTGTTGTTCATGTGCAGCGAGGCACGCGGCCCACCTCCTCCAGCCCCAATGCCACCGCCCACGTAGGTGGAGCGGCGCATCGAGGTGACGCTGGTGTCCATGATGCCTGTGGCGGTCGAGTGCTGGCGAAGATGAGGCTGCCGCTTGACGCAAATGCAGCACAGATAACGGTTGAAGTGCTGCCGAAACACGCCGGACACACAGTAGAGCGCCACAGGATTAACGCACGAATTGAGGAAGCTGTAATTAGAGCAGACCAAAGCGCAAAGTGAGTCTATGGCCACACCTGTTTCGCTCAACGAGTGCGAGTGCTGAGGCGAATTGCCTTATCTGCGATAGTTGAATTGCCACCTCCACGCTCCAAGTCCCCACCTCCCGAGTGACGGGATTAACAAAGCTTTGCGTAGCTGACTTTGAATACAACTTCGAAACTCTAAGCTGAATCTGTAAAATTCACATTGTCCTCTCTTGATATAGCTGAAACAACTTTTGAAACAAAGCGGATCCGCTAGTATACTGGAACCTAATATGACATAGACATAGTACTTAGATTATTTGTATAGTTCTCAATGTCAACCACATTGTTGTGTTTAGCAAGTTTTAAGAGTAAAGTCATTTAGACTTTATTAATTCAGTATTGTTGAAGTAATGAAACTGGATTCGTTTATATTTAATTGACATATCTTGGAAATTTCGTTAGCGTTTTTAATATATATTGAAAATGAAATGCTTGAAATGATTTTTTAAGTTTTTCTATGAGAAGGTCGATTCAGCCATCAAGCGGCACTAAATTTTCTTTCGTTGACAGTTGCCCCCTTCCCCGCACCGCACCGCCCCGTGGCGCCCCTCTTGGCGCTGGGGGCGTCACTTAGCGCAGTAAACTGCACAAAATAATGCGTCAGCATTTCGGGCAACTTAATTTCTGATGTCGGAGACTGTCAGCTCCGCCGAGAGTAATTTGCATGTCAATGCCGAAAGGGTAGTCCAAGAGAATAAAAATGAATACTCCTTGAATAAAACGCTCCACAGCAGTTTTCACAAATCGACAGCAGTGCAATGCGAATTACTTACCTGCGAATTACTTACTTCAGTGTTTTACGAAGTGCCCAAAACTATCGAGTTCCAGCTATTGACTAAAGACCCACTTAATTGTGCTTGTAACTTTGTATTTAGAAGTAATTGGCAATGGCCCATACAATTTAAGGCTAGAGTGCTAGAACTCGCCCGGACTGATTCTTCTGGAATGCCACTCAAAGAGACAAACTCAAATCAACTTTGATTAGGGTTACAGCAACTTTTTAACGAACAAATTTGATTGATATCACTTAAAATAGTTTGGAGCTTAAGCTCGGCCAAGGGATCTATAATCCATCAATGCAGAAGTTATTCATCCGAATTCTAGCCCAGTAAATATCTTCTTCATTTCGATATCTAATTGTCAAATGCAGAATGGATGCGTGGATGCGAGTGTGGTAAAGAGTTAGTTAGCTGGGAGAGGGAGGGTGGGGGATGTGTGTAAGGGAGGAAAGGCTGAAGGTTTTTACAGGGATTATCTCTTTCAATTAAAAATAATGCAAAAGAAGAAGACGCCCGCACGCCTGGGGCTCCGTTGAAACAAGTTGAGGGACAGCAAAGCTCGCACATGGAGTGAATGGAACGCGGGCTTCAAGCCCCACAACTTCAAACTATTTACCAAGCGCAAAAATAAACCAAAGGTAAAAGTGATGCAGCTACTGTAGCTGTTCCGCTTACCTGGTGCAAAATCCCACGATGCGCACCACATTCCAGAAGTCGTCGAAGTCGTCCTCGGCCGTCGGGTAGAAGTGGTACCACAGCTCGAATACGTGATATGGAAAGAAGCAAATGAAGAACACTGCCAGGGCAATTAGGGAACCGTTGCTGAGGCGCACACCTCGCCCCAATCGACCAATTGTTACTCACCGACCACAAAGGCCACCACCATGCGGGCGACGTGGCGGCGAGCGCGCGCCTGGCTGCGGCTCTGGATGCTCAGCTGCTCGCCGGGCATGTCGCGGGCGCTGATATGCAGTCGCTTGGCCATCATGATGTAGAGCACGCCGATGATGGACAGAGGCACCAGATAGTAGATGGACGCCTTGGCCACCACCATATATCTGCGAAGAGTAAATCGGCTTAGCAGGCACATAGCAGTTGCAGTCGCCTAAAGATTGGGTGAATCAAACGTGGGATGTGATAATCCCCAGCCAGTTGTGCTGTCCGTTAATTAATCAACAACAGCCCTACAACAGTCTGTGAATTAATTTGATCTATTGGAGTTGACTTGAACTTTGCCTAACTGCAACTGTTGACCGTATAAATAGTATGAATTACATCTGAAACCCTGTTAGGGGGTCTTAGTTGCGGGTCGATTGTATGTGCCTGTCTGAACTTGATTAAGTATCTAGTTTGAAGTGCATTCCTATATCTATATATTTACAGCTTAATCTATCTATCTATATAGCTTCAGCTTTAAAAATGTGCTCTGCCAGGAGATACTCTGAACTCCCTTTTATCTCTGTTACACAAGACCAAATATCTCTACAGCAAAAATCCTTTTGGACTTGCTAGGGTATATAAATGTAAATGCAATTGGATTATTTAAATATGGATGAATTGCCATTTAGATACGTGATTTTTCAATCAATAAAAAATGCTCAAAATGAATTTAGCTTATGATTTTGTTTTTACCATCATAATTTCAAATAATCGGATTAAAGCGGATTGAGTTCCAATGCGAAAAATAAAATGTAAAATTCATAAACTCAAATTAAAGCTGCAAATTTGATTTCTGTCGCTGTTATTGATGATTGAATTTATAATTTCAGACACCTAAATTCCTGCTAAATTAACTAATATAAAATTCTAATGGCTGTCAATTTATTCAAAGTGTGATAAGTCCATTAGCCAAGTGTAAATGGTTTAGACTTGTATTTTATGAGATCTCTTCAAAGATAGATAGAGTTGCCAAAGTTGGTTTCATATCAATATGAATGTTATATACAAATATTAATATAGATAAATCAAGTACTCTGAAACCTGTTATAAATATCAATATCGAAGATGAAATTAAATTGCGAAAGTTAAGCAGTTGGCAGGATGCAAGGCACAGCTGCTCGCTGAGCTTAGCAGAAAAGTTTGCAGACAAGTTTGAATTGATAAATGTAAATTTAATTTGTGACTGCTAGATGATTGCCAAATAAATTAGCAGCAATTCAGTAAGCGCTTTGGCTACGTAGTTGCGTGTCTAGGACATCTTTAGCAATTTGAGAGACGACAAAATGGAACTGCAGGATGACGACTCCAATAAATTATAGTGCTGCGTGACTTTCGACTGACGACCGAATAAATTATTGCCATAGAAAGCAAAATCAACACGAATTTAATTTTCTCCTTCTCAATCATTTTGTGGGTTTTTTAAACACGAGCGACCTAAAGTCCTAAAAGGGTTTTTACGAATTGCATGAAAAATTAGCAACCAATTGGCTGAACCTGCGAATAGCAGCACAGGCAAAAACAAAAAGGTAAAGAGAGAGAATGAGAAAGGCGGAAAGAGAGGGAGCGAGGAAGCGAGAGTCGTTGGGAGATTATGTGGCTACAGCAGCTGTTGGCCAGCATGAAAGGATTTCCAACTTGTGGCAACAGGCGAGCAGCCAGCGCCGCAACGTCGAAGTCCTGCACAGGCTGCGGCCGGGCAGCTGTTGGAGATGTATTAAAAATGACGAGCGGAATTAAATTGAAGTAGTTTATCAGCGAGGCGAGTGAGGAGCAGCCTATAGACAACAGCTTACCAGGGCAAGGGCTAAAGGGCAAAGGCAGCGGAGTTACTGGCGATATCCTTGATGGCTTTAAGCGCCAGCTGAGCGTTCAAGTGATGTCGACACTTAAATCTTATAATAATTATACAAATATAATTCGATTGTAATACAGCTAAACAAAATTGAATTTTTAAATGAGAAATCAATGGTGCTTGGAACACCGTTAAGTACTCAACAGATCAAGAATTGGTCTAAATTATGATTGAAGATGAAATTTAATGTTTGTCTGAGTTGCTGTTGCTCTTCTTGTTGCTGTTTGACTTGATTCGATTGAAAGTTTTCCAAGTGTTAACAAAAAGGCAGGAGCTGTCGGCTCTTGAATGGCTTCTACTTGACTGGACTTGCCCTTTTCAGCTCATAGACAGAGAGGAGCACAGAGACAGCTTCGCTTGGACACCCACTTAAAACTGAATAAAACCAAATGAAGCGAACAGATTCGAATATAAATATTTATACATATATATCGATGTATTGTGTGTATATATATTTAACTCATTGGGGCGGGGCCAGCGGCGAAACTCACTTTGCATAAATCTTGGATCGGAATGGGGAGCAGACTCCGATGGTTATGTTGCCGTTGGGCGTGCTTATGTTGTAGCTCTGGATGTCCGAGACCACGAACGAGGGCATGCCCAGCATAATGGCAAACACCCAGATAATGACGGCCGTGAAGACAGTCAGCGGCTTCGTCTGCGAATGCGAGCGAGATCGAAAAACAGAAACATGAAAACATTCTGGCGCTGTTGCCCAGCCAATAACTAACGGTATACTCAGCTCACCTGCAACTTGCGCAGCGGATTGACAATGGCGCAGTAGCGCTCGCCAGAGAGCGCGGTCAGCGTGAAGACGGAGACCCCAATCGAAATGTCCTTGAAGAACTCGCTAATGCGGCACATGTTGCGCTCGAAGGGCCAGCTCTCCTGCGTGTAGACAATTGTGGCCACAGGGACACAGACCAGGATGACCAGCAAGTCGGCCAAAGCCAGCGATAGGATGTAGCTGTAACGAGATAATGTCGACTATATGTGTACACAAATTGAAGCAAAGAGATGATAAGGAATGTCGCCAATCAGAGCTTTGAGCCCCTCACAAAGACATGTCGGAATAGTTGTTCAATGTGAACAATGCATCATTGTGCAGAAGATAATCTAATCTATCTATTTGTATATCTATCTATCTATCTATCTATCTATCTATCTATCTATCTATCTATCTATCTATCTATCTATCTCCGTTCCACAAATCAAGATTATACATAGGATGATGTATATGACGGTGTATACGATGATTACACGATGATATATTGTATGTTGTATACATCCTATTTTACTTCTTTGCCTGCCAAGATCTATAGGGTATTTGCTATGCAAATACAGCCCTGACACTATTGTCTACACTCCCAAACTCAAGCAAAACTAGCCGTCAGGCTGGCGTGAAAGGGAGTAGGGATTGGAAAACTTGTTCAGCTCACGCTCAGTTAAACGTGTCAAATTTGCTGCATGGTTGCACAGGGATTGAATTAGAATAGAATTCGCTTTGTTATCGGAATCGGAATCGGCATCGGAACCGGGGGAAAGGTAACGGTGCTCGTTCCATTTGTGTGAACCGCTGCGCAGCCACTTGTAAAGCACTTGAGTGAAGCGCTCTTGTTCCAAATATATATCTTTTGTGTCGTCTTTTTGGGCATTCTCGAGTAGATTCCTTGACATGGGTTCGTTCAGAGAGCCCTCCAACCTCAAGTATTGCCGGTTCATTGTCAATTGGAATATAATTTAATTTTGTTGGTCCTCCAATGCAAAGACCAAACAACGCATGTCTTCATTTGACTTAAAAGGCAAATGGGGGCTTTTGCAGAAAATTGCTTTGTCATTGACCTGATTGGACTTCGGCTAGGTGGCAGACTAAAAGCATTGCGCCGCAAGCGCCGCATCATTATCGGCCACCAATTGTAATTTCTGATTGATGTCAATTGATGCTTGTCTAGACGAGCCGGACAAAGGATGGCAAATCACGTCAAAACTTTTGCAACAAGAGGACTTACAACGCCCTGCCTGCTCCACTGATTGGCTCTCGATTGAGGCAGGCATGTCCATGGCTTCCTCTCCATGACTACAATCAGCACTGAATGGTCCAATTGAACACCTGGATAGCCTGAACAGCTTGGACACGAATGCAACTGCTGGCATATTTCAATGCATACTTTCGTTTCTATATTTTCTTCGGTTATTCTCAATTTGTATAACGATCTAATAGTTGCTCAATGGAATTGCAGAGCAGACACATTTATTGCCAGTCGAGGCGTGACGACAATTTATAATATGCTTGTTATGCAAGTGTTTCTTAGTAGTAGTCCTTCCCCTGCTCTCCAGCTGTCGACTGTGGCACCGCCTGTAGCACCGGCTGTGCTGGGGAGAAAACTTTTGATTGAAATGCCATTTGAATTTATTTAAAGTGCTAGTCGAGGCGCAGCCACAAACACAGGAAGAACACATGGCGTTACATAGTTGTAAGAACTCTTGAGTTTCCTACAAATAATATAAATTAATAAACATTTGCACGGACCGTACTCGAAGGAGCACCAACGAACATCTCAAGCCACTGCTTATAGAAAAGTATTTTACGGCGAAGGAAACTAGATTCTGCATTTATGTCGATTTATATTCATAAAGTATGATAATATTTGTACGTTTTTGCTGTTATAAAACCACGATGCCCTCATTCTCTCAAGCGGGTATTAGGTATTACACATGTCGAGAGCTGATCGCCTAGCATTGCATTGTGACAGCTGGAATCGACAACTTTTATGCAACTACAGCTTAGCAAAAGTTAAGCCAGCTGCGAAAGGAGGAAACGAAAAAGATAAATGTAAATATGACAGTGTAATCAGCGAGCTATTGCACAGTGTAGCAAGTAGTACAAAATCTGAGCTGGATTAAAACTCAAGCGAAGGTAAAAGAGAATCGACAGATTGTCAGGATTATTACATTCCATTATTTTACTCCATATTTGAAAAATATGTAAGGTATTTACACTTGATAAATAATCAGTGTAAACTTATAAACAAGTATAAAATATAATAGTCACAGCTTTCAAACATTTTTAAAACAAATGAATCGAATTTTATGAGCTACCAGATTTTACTCATGAAGAGAAAGCCGCAGGAGTGTGTCATAGGTGGCACTTGGCCCACTGTGCCTGAAGAGGGAACAGATGAGCACAGACGAATCTGCCTGCTGCGCATAACGCATAACGCATAACGCATACGCCATGTGGACCATTATTGAGCCTATAAGCACTTACGGCTGCGAGTGTCGTCCAGGAGCCCAAAGCAAATGCAGAACTAGAGCGAAGCTAAATGTGTGGGCCTTTTTAATTTGAAATTGTCTTTAATCAATTATTAAAGCAGCATTTTCACTCGAATTTAAATATTTAAGGAGAACAAACACCGTTACGTAAAATCAAATAAGTAAGTCAACTTTATGAAAATATATTATTTTGTTTACTTAAGCTGTTTGAGAGTCTTATAAAATTATTTAGACTACTATTATATATTTGGATATGAACAGAATATATGAGAATTGTTGCAATGAATATTAGAATTGTTGTTGAATCGATAAATATCGACTTTCAAATGTTATTCATATTTTACTGAAGTTTTAATTAAGATATTCATTATACGCATTTTATAATCGATGATGCTTGAGCAATCTGATGTGGCTCCCGAAACCTGCGTTTAATTTCAAAGTCCTGCTTAGTATTCCTGACCACAGGCGGCGCCTGCTGTAGGGCTAAAAAGTTAGAGGAATTTCTGGCGAACTTTTAATTTGGTCAAGATTGCGACGACGGCTGCTCTGACCGCAGTCGAAGCGAGGGTCAAGATCTGAACGGTATTGCAGACAAGAGGCAATAAAATCAGAGATGCTGCCATAATTCAGCATCATGAATGTTGAGTGGCAATTCTTTCGGGCTATTTCTGGAGCAGCACGCAGCACGCAGCCCTCATTTGGGCCATATTTATGGCGGGTGATTGTACGCATATGTATGTGGCATATGAATGACTTGGGAGCTGGGTGGGGGGAAAGGGAGGTGGTGACGCCACAGGGCACTTACGTGTTGGGTATGTTGCGCATGGAGCGATGGCGAAAGAATATGATGACCAGAGTGCCATTGCCCAGCACGCCCACGATGAAGATGAGCGTGTAGAGCACGGTGACAATATAGGTCTCCGGGCGATCCAGTACCTTCACATACGAGGACTCCTCGCCGCTGGCATTATGCTGGCCCACTGTCGCTGCTGTGGCTACCGTTACCGTGGCCGATCCATCCAGCTGACTGGAATTGCTGAGCTGGCTAAGGTTGACCCCGGCGGCAGCTGCAGCGGAGCCTGACTCCGCTGGCGCGTAGGCCAGGCTTGCAGCCAGCATCTGGCTCATGTCCATTAGTGCCGCGTACATGTTGCTCTGAAATGCCTTTAGCTAACTGGTACTGTGCCTGTGCCTGTGTCTGTGACTGTGACTCCGACTGTGACTGTGCCTGTGACTGCGACTCCGACTGTGACTGTCTTGTCTTCCTGTTGTGGCTGTCGCCGCGTGCGTGCCGTTTTATTTGTTCGTTCAGCCCACTTCCGTTTCCGCCTGTTGGTTTCACTTTTTTCTTCTGTTTAGTCTTTTTTTTTATGTTATAGCTTTGCACTTTTCGCTACGAGGACTATTCAGTTTATGGCATTTAGGGTTTTAGTAGAGTGGTTGTTGTCGCCACAGTTGCGTGTTTTATTTTGCACATTTTGTTTTAGCTGTGACCACATTTGCTGTCCTTGTTGTTGCTGTTGTTTTCGGTGCTGTTGTAGCTGCGAGTGGGTTTGCTCTTTGACTGGCGCCAGTTGCTTCCACGCTGCACACAAAAAACACACAAAGTAGAAAGAGATGGTGTTAGACAGAGATAGGTTAGTAAATACATGTTAAAGTCGCTGTCGTGCAATGATTTAAGCAGCTGTGACTTCAATGGCAAACAACGCTGCGTATGCGTAATATTTTCAATTTTCTATGGAGCTTAATTATGCTTCGTGTTGCGGTTTATGGACAAACCTCTCGTGTTTCTACTGCAGTCTGTTATTTATTTAAACTACGTTCTGCAGTAGCCTTGCCGAGCAACAGAGCCCTTAAAATTGCACAAAAGTCGTTGAAGGAAATACATGTCTGCAGTTTAAAGTAAATGCAGAAGACAGGAAGCTAACGGGTATACCTAGGGCGAAATTTATTGAATTCCATAGTACTGAAATATTCGTTAAAATTCAATATTTATCATGGAATGTGTGTTGATTTAACTCTAATTTTATTGACATATGTATGCTTCTAGTCTTTTCTCACCCTATCTCTCTCACTCTCTAACTTCTCTCTCACTCTCTCACACACTCTCTTGATCATTCTCTCTTTATCTGCTTATTCGTACCGTATCCCTTTCTGTTTCCGTCTAAAAATATATCTTTCCCCTCTTTACTATATTATTATCATAAGATATGAGGGCTCCATTTCTCATTTTATTTCTCTTAATTTCTCCCTCTCCCCCTTTCTCACTCGCACACTTTAAATTTCTCTCTCCCTCTCACTTCATAACTTTCTCACTCTCACTCACACACTCTCTCGCTTTCTCTCTCTCTCTCTCTCTCTCTCTCTCTCTCTCTCTATGAATATCCGTATCGTTTAACTATCGCTTTCTGTCTCCATATATCTGCTTGTCCCTCCGTCTTATTACTATACTACTATCTCTCTCTCTCTCTCTCTCTCTCTCTCTCTTTCACTCTCTCCCTCTCATCTCTCTATCATCTATCATATATCTGCATCTCTAACTCTCTCTCTATTAGTGCCATTCTATACCCAACTCTCTTTTTCCCCTCACGCTGAGCCCATTCTACTTTCTGTCATGTGAATTTTCATCTATTTGAAAATGGAACAAGAATACAGTTGTTTAATGAATTAAGAACCGAACTAAACTATTCATTTCATTTTTGGGATCTACAGTACAGCATTTACAATTCGATATAAATTCATTTGGCAACTACCTTCAGAGATTTCCTCGTGCGCCGATTTACATACAATCATGCCAAAGTGTAACCTAACACAACAAGTCGAGCAGCTTTTCCTACTTTGGGGCAAGCTGAATGTCAGCTGTTGCAGTGGGAGTGAGTCCTGGCTTTTGTTTAGCTGGTGTAAAGGATTCATTTATTCCGTATTGAGATTTGCTGTGCGTGTGTTGGCATGCTCGTATTATTACTTCCCAGGGCTTGGCTCGATTTGAGCTGCTGTTTGCGAGCAACAGGCAGCCAGACAGGCAAACAGATAGACAGATAGACAGGGGAGGGAGGGGGAGCTCTGTAGAACTAATACGAATTTATTCGGGCAAATACAAAGGCGTAAGGCAATCAGTCGATTTTGTTCCGACAGTAATCACAACCGAAATGCGAGTGATGCGAGTTTTTTCTTGGATTCAACCTCACTTTGGGATCGCGTGTGCATGGCTGTGTGCATGGCTGTGTGCGTGTGTGTGTGTGTGCTTGTTTGCCTTGAGTCGGTTCAATTTCAATTCGATATTAGATTGTTTGGAAGGCGTCACTTGTTGGGCTCCTATTGATTCCACGATATCTGCGGCCATCCTTTGCGGGCGACGCTGCGAACGCGTGTTATTTATTCATTGCTTAATAGGGTCGAGCTAAACTCGTAGTGAATTGTTGGCGAATCGAACCAAATCTTTTTGCGTTCACGGTCACTCAATCAAGTTACTTCCAGGTGGTTGTCCGTCAATAAGCCACCTTAGATTAAAGCACGCCTCGTTTCCAGATACTCCAAGAAGGCCATCCGATTGCTCAGTCTAGCTGCCGAACTCTACGGTCAGGTGCGTTTGGCGCAGGTGAGGGCTCCAGCATTTGCTTGCCATAAAATCAAGTATTTATTGGAAAGCTTCTTGAACCTATTGAGCTGTGCATGCATAGCTACGATTCCATTCAGCAAAGCAGAGAGCAGCGACGGAAGCAACAAATAACATTTTTTAAAGGAGAATCCCTTAAGAATCATTTCATGGACTCCTATATCATACAAAAATACATTGTATTATATAAATATATACTTAATATTGTACATTATATTTATTTGAGTATGCAGACAATTTAAGGCTGCAGTCAAGAACCCAGTTCCTGAGCAAATCTCTCAACAGAATGAAATATCGCAGCTTAAAGTCGTAAAACGATTTTAGTATTTCGTGTGGCACACGGCGCCTTGTAGCATATATAAAATATATAGAGCTATGAGCTGAGGCCGTCATCTGCAGCTATAAATAAATCGTATTCAATTTATATTTATGTATTTATTTAAGCTCCAAAGGGGTCGAGTTACCACATTGACCGAGTCACTAAGAAGAAATTTCTAACAAGTAAGGAAGCTCTAGTCGAGACTGCTCGACTAGGAGATACCCTGATCCCTACAAAGAGCTGATATTCACGCACGCAATAGCACGCACTCTGCTAACTGCGCAGTAAGCAGCGACTGCGCTTGGGCTGCGTTGCAATGTGGGCAATATTATGAGAATTTTGTTGCTGAATAATTTCTCCTGTAGTAGGACTATCTTCATGAAACTTTCAGAACGTGATCACAATGTGCAAATGTGTGTACATTTTAAAGCACAAGTCTCTAGTACTTAAAATACGTTTTTTGCAAATTGGGGGCGAAGGGGGCATGGTATCCAAAATCTGTAAATGACAAAATCTGCGTATTGATCAGATGTATATACACACCAAATCTGAAGTCTCCAGGTCTAAAAGTATTGAAATTACGGTGAATAAACAAAATCAGTTTATCGATTATTCGCGATAAAAAAGTAATCGGATGAGTTATCGAAAAAAAAAGATAAACTTGTACTGCGTATGGTATACATGAGTATGCATACAAAATTTGAAGTCTCTAGCTCTTATATCTTCTGAGATCTAGGCGTTCATACTGACGGACGGACGGACGGACGGATGGACGGACAGACGGACAGGGCTATATCGACTCAGCTCGTCGCCCTGATCAAGAATATATATACTTTATGGGGTCTGCCACGCCTCCTTCTGCCTGTTACATACTATTCACAAAACCATTATACCCTGATTTCCCATTTTTAATGGGATCAGGGTATAAAAACTGAAAAGCCACTGCTCTGCGGTGATTTTCATTTTATTTATTATACCCTGATCCCATTAAAAATGGGAAATCAGGGTATAATGGTTTTGTGAATAGTATGTAACAGGCAGAAGGAGGCGTGGCAGACCCCATAAAGTATATATATTCTTGATCAGGGCGACGAGCTGAGTCGATATAGCCCTGTCCGTCTGTCCGTCCATCCGTCCGTCCGTCCGTCCGTCAGTATGAACGCCTAGATCTCAGAAGATATAAGAGCTAGAGACTTCAAATTTTGTATGCATACTCATGTATACCATACGCAGTACAAGTTTATCTTTTTTTTTCGATAACTCATCCGAGTACTTTTTTATCGCGAATAATCGATAAACTGATTTTGTTTATTCACCGTAATTTCAATACTTTTAGACCTGGAGACTTTAGATTTGGTGTGTATATACAACTGATCAATACGCAGATTTTGTCATTTACAGATTTTGGATACCACGCCCCCTTCGCCCCCAATTTACAAAAAACGTATTTTAAGTACTAGAGACTTGTGCTTTGGAATGTACACATATTTGCACATTGTGATCATATTCTGAAAGTTTCATGAAGATAGTCCTATTACAGGAGAAATTATTCAGCAACAAAATTCTCATAGTATTGCCCACACTGCAGCGCAGCCCAAGCGCAGTCGCTGCTTACTGCGCAGTTAGCAGAGCGCGTGCTTATGCGTGCGTGAATATCAGCTCTTTGTAGGGATTAGGGTATCTCCTAGTCGAGCAGTCTCGACTAGAGCTTCCTTACTTGTTTTTTATTTGTTATGGCTTTGATCGTGGGAAGCTGAACGGGCAAAGCCAACACTTGGGTTTTCACTCTATTGACCCGACACATAAACAAACATTCGTAGCATGTGTGCCGGTACATAAAGGAGTCACGCCCTCGGAAATTTAATGGCAATTAGCTGTGGGTCACTCAGTGTGGAGCGTGCAGTCCTCGCCACGTCCCAATCGGGCAGTTCATGTTCAACGACAGACCTAAGGGGCCAAGGTGTCGACTGCCAACGCCAGTTTGGGTTTTATGGTTTGTAACTGATGGATAAGGATGAGAAAAGCGTGGGGCCTCCTGCAAGAGCGGGCGGAATGTAAGACTCGCAGAATATTAATTATTTTTCACAGTTTGGCAATAAGCACGCCTGCCCCATGGCTGGCCACAAACTTGGCAACGAACTTTTATTAGCCGCTTTGGGCGGCGCACATATAGACAAGACCCTTAAAAGTTGTCAGCGAGAAACGCGTGAAATAAGTCACTCGATACATTCCGCATTGGCCTCAACAGCCGAGCATTACTTCAGAAAAGTTTTGAATTAGTTGGCAGCCAGGGTGGACTTTGCTGAGGCCGAACTAAAGTAAAATCTGTGTCTGCATCGGGGAACTTGAAACGCCCCACTGCCTCAGTGAAAGACGCGCTTGAAACGGAGTTTCACAGACCTCAGCAGAGTGGCTCGCACTTTAATGAAGAACAGGCATATATACATTTACAAAATAAATGAAAAAATAATTCAACTTATGGTAAATGTCCTCCGGCTTAAGTCCACAGAGCCCCTTGACCTCAATCAATTTAATTGCATTTTTTTTACGAAATTCCGACAAATCGCCTCGAGGAAGACAAACCTCCTAGGCGACCAGCCTATTGCTTTTACAAACTTTTTTAACGTGCTGCTGCGCTCTTTAATATGGCAGGAAGAGCCCAGAGCGAGTGAGCGCCAATGCGAGAGTGTGAGCTGGACATTTTTAATGTCCATCACAAATAATTCATGCAAATATTCATACAACGTTAATCATATTTCAAAAGTTTTCCACTAAGGTTGTCATTTGAGATATTGTATCTATTATGGGATACAATATTTTGTTTATATAAGTTAGGAAGTGAAATGAGTCTATTGGTTCCTGCAAAGTCCGTCTTGCTGACAGTCCATGTGAAAAGAAGCAATTAAAGCTGGATATCCATAGAGGATCTCTAGAGAGTTCGATATAATAATAAGCAGATATTTGAATCGGGTTCCAATCAAATAAACCTGTATCTCCTATAATGTTACAGTTATAAATTCAATATTTAAAGACTACTGATGAGCTAAAAAGTATATAAACCAATTGGAAAATTGAGCTGCTGAATGAGCATATAGCAGTCGGTAGCGCCCGACTCTAAAGTTTATATTTGCGTGATACGGAACGTTCTGTAATCAAAGTTTTTAATAATATTTGTTTTTATAATTATTAATGTAAAGACGTTAGTTTATTAAAATTTTTAAATATGTTATATACGTGTATCCATATGCATATATATATATATATATATATATATATATATATATATATATATATATATATATATATATATATATATATATATATATATATTACAACAAGCAAGAGAGCTCTAGTAGAGACTGCTCGACTCTGAGATCCCCTGAACACATCGAGCAACTGATATTTCAATAAGAAACAAAATTTCACACGCGCACACGGCCATACACAGGCACACACATGCACGGATAAACACGCACGGTCTACAGTGTGAGCCTGCTATAAGAACCTAACTGATTAACATTTTCTTTTAAATGATCGGATCGTGATTTTAACATTGAAATGCGTGCATAGCACAAGTCTCTTACAAACTTAGCGGCAAGGGAGTGGAGTAGGGGCGGGGTGCAGCTCTGAACTGAAACTCTATAAAATACATAATAATCCACATTTAAAATTTGGCAACTATAGCTCAAAAGATGGAGATATTACTTTATTACAGATTTTCGATAAACTCTTTAATCGATAATAAAAGCGGGTAGAGTTATCTATTGTTTGAGAAAAACTCGATCTGCTCGTGTTATAGACGGACCTAAGAAATCAAATATCAAGTCTCTACCTCTTCTGGGATCGACGCGTTCAAACATACGAGCAGACGGAAAGACGAACAGGGCTAAATCGACACAGCTCGTCGCCCTAATCAAGAATATACTTTATACATATATTTAAGAAAACCATTATACCCAGATTTCCCATTTTCAGTGGGTTCAGGGTATAAAAATAAATCAAATAAATATTGACTAAGCCGTTGTCTGAGAATAACTCAAATAACTGCAATTTTTTAGGTAATGGAAAACCCTTTTTTTTTTAACAATTTCTTCATTTCGAAGAATTTTGTAGCTTGGATTTAACAAATTTCAAGACACTCATAATAGAATAATGAAACCGCTTAGAGTATTTTGGGCTTAGGCAAAAGCATTCCAGAGTCTGGACTCTCCTCACATACATCGAGGCAGACCTTTTTCCATCAAAGCTGATATCTGCGTGACATTTTTGTGTTATTATTTTGTTGCTGTTTTCTGTTATTTTTGTTTTTTTTCTTTTCATTTTGTGTTTTGTTGTTTTCATGCTGCCATCTTTATTTCGACGCGTATTTATTTATGATTAAAGCTTGTTATGTCTTGTGGGATGAGGTGTGCGGGGCACGGGTCGACTTTTTGTAAGGTGGCAACCCATGGGTGCGTTTCGAACGCAGTTACATTTGTCGGAGGGAAAGTCTATTAAAACGCCTCGCTGACGAGCTGACTGGCTCCGGGGCAGCCTGGCAGCCTGGAAGCCAGGCACCCCGTAGTCAGGGCACCCTGTGGAGCCTAGGAGGGCAGTGGTGCTGCTATCGCCGCCCTTAAGTTAGGTCTGAGCAGACAAAGGCGGATAAGACATATTGTCGGAATGGCGTTCGGTACATGCCCAACATTCCTATGAGTGTGTGTTAGATAAATCATAAAGCAAACATAATTTAATGCACACACAACCACAGACGCACACAAAGACACACGCACCCTCACAGACAGTTGCTGCGTGTTATGTTCTTTCTTGTAAGCTGCACAGCAACAGCCGGCTAACCGTGCGTATGTGTAATTTTGTAAGCGTGTTAATCATACGCTGCGTATGGGCTGCCAAGTTGAATAATCAGCTCAGCAGAAGCAGTAAAGAAAGTCGCATGTGAAGCAGGAGTAGGCATGCTGTTGTTGCTGTTGCTGTTGCTGTTGTATTTAACTCTGCAGCTAAGCCAGCCCGCACCCACCCCAGCTCTCTCTTATCGGATGCCAGGCCAAACTCAGACTAATGGGTCGCTCTTTATGCAACGCGTCATAAGCTATTTTAATTAGAGCCAAACAAAATCTTAACACATGCAAAAAGCAAGGCGGCGGCTGCTCATTTCGTATGCGCTTACCCGCAGCCTGCCAACATTATGCAAATTTTCACCACGTTCCATTTGCCTCTGCGGCTCCGGGCTGTGAACGAAAATATTGACAAAGTTACACGCCCTCCCTGCCGCCGGACATCCCCCATATGAATCAATGGCTGACATCACACGGGCCTAGTCCTGAGGTTCCAGGGCTAACTACAAGCCGGTCATAAAGTCATGGCATTCATTATGATTGAAGATGATTGAAGATGATTGCAAATGACTCTGCGTACGCCTTGCATGCTAGGCATGCCATTTTTGTTTGTATTTCATTAAAGCCCGAAGAAGTTATATACATACAGGCGACACTCAACCAACAAGTCGTTAGCCCCGATCGAAATGGAGATGAAATGAACTGAAAAGGCAGAATTTTAATCCCAAAATGCGCATTTTGCAGAACGAAGTCAAAAATTCATGAAACGCGATTGAAGCAACAGCGAATAAGCATTCCATAGCCCCACAATAGAATTAGGCGCAGCCAACTTAGCTACGTATGTACTGAAAGACGTCTGGCAACGTCACAATAGGCCTTTGACCTTGATTAGAGGAATATTGTTAGCCGACCGTTGCCACCTTTGCTGAATCTAATATACTCAAAGGCTTGCTCTTACTTCCAAACCAATCCACTATGGAAATATGTCTACTAAGTTCACTCATATTTAAGAGTATACACAAATTTAGAGCTAAGGTTCCATTGAAGTCCTTTCAGTAACAGAAGTTATTAAACACAAAGCGAATACAATTTAGCAATGACTGTTCAAAAATACATGCATTGTATTTTAATTGTATTGAATTGTGCTTCAACTGAACTGAAGCAATTCCCACATTGAAGTACGGGAATGATAAAGGAGATTGAAATGGTCATGAATTACTCTACTACGCATTAATTTAAAGCAAAGCTATTTGAAAATTTAAATATATATATTAATATGAATCTGTAGGCAAATTCTTCAATACATTTGCCAAAAAATGTGAAATGAACCTTTGAGGCGAGGCAAATTGAAGATATCATTATTATTATTATTAATTAAATTATACAAAATTAAATTAAATTAATTCAATAATTCTAAAATCAGCTTCAGTCCGTAAGAAAGTTCGCTAGCATCAGATGCCTTACAATTTACTTGTTATGGCAAACATATTAAGATCCATAGATAGATAGTGAAGACCTTTCTTAATCTGCTTCTTCTTTGTGCCTAAACACATACATATATATACACATACGTATGTGCATATGTGGATAAATACTAGTTATTAATGTGATTCCCATCGCGCTGATATATAATATTTCATTTCATCTCCCCCAAGTTTTTATTCAATAATTTTACTGTGGCTAAATATGTTACTCGTAGTATTTTGATTTATTTGTCTTTGATACAAAAATTTTCGATATTTCCATTTTTTGTTCTTAGTTTCTGCAGTCTCGATATGTCGACGGTTCGAGTGAGCATATTCTTGCCAGGTGATGAACCGCCACGCCCGCGGGGTAGCATAGCACCAAAGGCTCCTAAGTCGCCCAGAGATTCACGAAGGTCATCTCTGAAGAACTCAGTAACTTCTAAGAGCAGGCCAGACAAGACAAACGCTGGGACGAGGGACGCAGAGGAGCCCGAGGACAATGTTGTAGCGGAATTGTCCATGACCGATCTCTTTCCGGACGATTGTGAGCGTTACAAAAAGGATTGCTGTTGCTGTCATTGCATTGAGGTGAGGCGAGCACTCAGACAGGCCGCGTTCCTTCGTTCGCCAGCGGGCAAGCGGCGCCTCCAGCTGAAGATGCAAATGAAGGACTTCCTGCTGGACATCAGTGCGATCACAGCCACCAAACTAAGAATGGACAACTTGCTGCACGGCACCAAGCAGTTCCCGCCGCCAGCGACAAGGAGCTTCCCCATTACCATCGTCAATGTGGCACCGATAAGTAGCAACTGCATGTCCATTCAGTGGTATCAGCACGACGACTCCTACGTGTCCCACTACGAAGTCTACGTAGATGAAGTGCGGGTCAAACGCATCTTCGACCCGCACATAAAGGCCACCGTCGTCCTCGACGTGGACATGAAGCGCACGCACAAGATACGAATGAAGGCGGTGCCCAGGAAGTGCCTCGGCTCCAAGGCGAATCGCGTCGACAAACTGGTTCGAGATGTTTGTTGCGGCAAGCTCAGCAAAATTCTCGAGGCCGACTACTTCTGTGACTGCGCCAAGAAAACCCAAATGGAGAAGATCCAAGAGAAGTACGCGGAAAATACATGCCAGACGCTGGTAGATTTCTGGAAGGACAGCGAATTCCTCTACATTCCCGTGTGTAGCTGCGAGGGCGATTGCACATGTGACTGCTACGGCGATAAACATAACGCGTGTTCATAAACCACTGGAGTCGACTCTTAAATTTCAAGTTCAACTTCATATTCTCGTAAGCGCAAGAAACTCTGGCGGTTCATCGATTTGCTTCCTCGTGATGCTTGGAGTCGATTTTAAAATTAAATTCAAATTTCATATGAATGTGGAAATTTTAGTCTAATATAACGAGTAGAGCAGTTGCTCGAGGAAAATGATAAGCGAAATTCCGGAAAATTAGTTGAGGTTAGACGAACTGATGGAAGTTATGCTGTTTTACAAAAACAAATCAGTGTTGTGATATCTCACATTAATAAAGACTCTAGATATAAAGGAGTATTCTCAGATTACCGAAAAGAGGCAGCATTATCTGATACAGTGCTAATGGTAGTCGAAAGATAACTATAGACTTTCATTGACGTTAGATACTACTGAGCATTGAACTGAAATTAGCTAAAGCTAGTCGAAATATCCCAAAAGTAGAACATATAAGTGGAAATTCAAACTGATGGAGATGGAAACGTTTGGTTGAGTAACAGCTTAAAAGAGCTTAAACAAAAAGGAAAGGGTCCTGGGGCAGCTTTTAAGCATTTGAGGCAAGCGAACATTTTGTTGAGTGAGCTCAAGTGGGCTTAGGTTACTAATGCAGCCAAATGAAGTTATCAAAGGTTTTGTTCTAAAGCAATTGCTTACGTGGCAGAAATGAGTTTTAGACTACGTTAAGTATAGAGTAATTGGGATAAGCTGACAATTTGTCAGCTGTAGTTGGGATAGCTCATGTGAGGCACAGATAAGTGGCGCCTGATTAAGGTGGATTATACAGGAGTACAATAAGGTGAGGTGAGCTTAAAGTGGTGCTTGTTGAATACTTAATTAACTCAAAATGCCTTTAATACTCAACATAAGAGAAGCAACAGCGAATTGTTGCGCAACCTGAGCAGTATTCATACTTCCGTTTCATCTGAGCCATCAAATATATTTAAATGCTACTTAACAAAGGCGGCTGCTGATCTGAGGCGACTCCTGTCGAAAGAAGAAGAGAGAGAAGAAGAGAGGGAAGAGTCTAAAAGACATAGCGAGCAGTCAGTCGAGTCATGTGTAGACAATTTCAGCCGTCGGCTTTTATTTAAAAATTTATCATAATCTGTAACGCGCTTTTGCCGATTGGACCAGCCCCTCCGCCCGAAAGAGAAATGGCGAGGCTCGTAGTTCATTTTATCAGTGGCCAACAGGCACAGGCACAGGCATAGGCACACGCACAGGCATAGGCATTAGCATTTCGCATTCACAGAAGTGGGGCAGGAGGCGTGGGGCTGTCGCTGACGCTGACGTAGGCGCCGACGTTCCGGCCACGACGTGGCGTGATTAATTATTTGGCAAATATTGAAATGCCCCGAGTGGTTTCCATTACAGCACAATAGCTACTGTTACGGCGCTGCTGGCACAGGGTATGCCCCACAGGGTGTAATATGAACGTAATGAAAATCTGAGAATTCATTCAAATACTCGGCCCCATTGCCGCTGCACGTACATTTAATTAATTTTCCCCCGCTTTTATTTCACTTTTGATGCATGCCATTGGCCGATTGATGTACAGCGTCACAATTTCAATTGGTATTTGTTTGCTTTCCCAATGCTGGAAAGATAAACAAGCTCCACTTAGTACATGTGGTACAACTCAATTATTTTGGTCGCTTCCGAAATACCCTACGACTAAAAAAGAGGAGGAGTTAGAAAAATATGTTGACAACCAAAAATACAGTGAAACGTGGAAAGTGTTAAATAGAGACAGATTGATTATTGTGCAGAGTTGAAAATCAAGAGCGGCAACAGGAAGATATGAGTCTCTAGACGATACCATTTCACTCTAGTTACTAAAAAATATTAAAATATATTGCGCAAGTAAGAATTCCTGTTCGGGAAATAAGGCAACTATACTTAAATCTTATCGATTGATTTATAGCATATTCTGAAGTCGAGCAGGCTCGAGCGTGTCTCTTCTGTCTAGCTCTTCCATTCGGCCCACGCGTCGTATGCGTTATTTTTATAGTCCCATCCAATTACTTTTAGCACTCAAGTTCTCGCATGCAAATATTTTAATTGATTTCATGTGGCTGCGTGGCCTTTGCTCTACGCAGTCTCCGTAAATATTTCTCTTTTATTGGCAGCTTCGGCCTCAACCTCAGACCACGAACTGTTTATAGCCCAGAACTGTTTATAGCACCATCAACTCGCGCACCACGCGGGCATTAGTTCGATTCAATTTTGATTGCACACAGCTTGGATAGCTCGGGCAGTAACATTTCCACCAGCTTTTGCGCATCTTCTTCATTATGAACCGGTTATGAACCAACTGCCGAGAGGCTTTAAAATTTCGTAGAAACCGAATAAATCGAGCTCAGGCCGCATCATCAGCGCAAAGGCCTAGGCAAACAACGAAAAAGCTGAACAAGTAATAGATTTCAACGACGCATTTTACGTGGTATAACACCCTGCCACGCCCCAGCGATAGAGTATGCTTGGGGTATTAGCGTAATATAGTGAACAATGCAACCAAGTGGAAGACAAAGGCAAAGCCAACAACGCGAAAACAAATAATGCGAAAGTTGCAAGTGAAGTGGAAAATATTTAAATTGACTTTTGAATTAAGCGTGTCAAATGTCGAGATATCTGATTTGATGACTAACCATACTGCGAATAAAATTAATACACTCGAGAACGAAATGAGCTGTCCAAAATGTTTAGCTTATACTTCAAGGAATCGTAGTAGGAATCATTAGTCCATTTTAATCTCAGTTGTCTATTACTATTTATTCATTGTAAGTGTATTTCTCACTCCTTCTTTACCCCATAGCATGTTCCTGTTCACAATGAATACAATTTGCAATCAATAATAAATACGAACCATCCCAGATTGGGCCCTCTTGTAACGCGCCTTTCTACTGTTAATCCCATGTTATGCTAAAATATGTTACATTCCACTTACATTTTTTATAAATGCTGCTCACCTTAATCCGAAATTTATTACAGATTGGTTAGCTGTGACAGATGGTTCCCGTAGGAGTCATGGCTTACAGTTTGCTTTGGAAGAGTATCTCTGCCCCGACTCCGACCGCAGCCTACTTACTTCCGGGCGGCAATCTGCCACTATTTGAGAAATGCAGCGAATTCCAATTTGAAATTTCCCGATAAATTTTTCAGTGGCGTCGCATTTGCAGACAGGCAAAAAACGAAGGAGGCAAACAAGTACCTGATGCTAAATCTGGAATTTGGAATTGCTATTGCATTGTTTACTGGGACACGCGACACGCGCCACGCCTCCCGCCACACTGTGCGCCTGACAAAATTGATAAGGGACCTAAGATGCTGCTGCTGCTGCTGCTGCTGCTGCTGCTGCTGCTGCTGCTGCTCGGCTCCTGGCTCCTGGCTGCTTGCCATTTTTGAATCCATGCTGGCTAATTGGCAAAATCATGCCACGAGGATACAAAGCTGGGAAGGGCATGCCGATAGGCAGCTCGAAATTTATTGTCAACATAATTCAGGGCAAATTCAATTTGGACCACATACAAACACACGAGGCTGAGAGACGCAGCGGGCTCCTGCTTAAGCCGAACAATTTTCTGCAGCTCTAACTAAATTACGCTCCACGTGCTGCCTATGGACACAAGCGTGCTGAATAAAGTGATAAGATAATCTGAATAAAGCAGCGCCTGATATGGGACAACAATCTCAACGAGACGAGCTTCCCTATTCTGCTTGTGGTCCGAGTGAATGGGCAATTGGTTCATTGGGATGTCCATTAGAGCACACAAATCTCGTATTACGTTGGAACAAGCTTGGTTTAGTTAGTTTATGGTTTTATTAGAATTATTAAGTACGACTATTCTTAAGCAAGATTGGAAAAACAAAAGAAATTACTTTTTTACTACTCGCAATAAATCTGTCTTTAGGCTTTTCAACTTTTGGTTTTCTATAATGGAATTGGCAATGGTAATATTTTTCAACACATTTATCTATATCATAATATTCACATTCCCTCTATATATATATCTTACTCAGTCAGGTCATCTTAAGTCGACTCCATGCTATCTCTCTCTCTCTCTCTGTCTATCTCTCTCCGTCTCTCAATCTTATCTCTCTCTCCCTCCGTCTCTCACTATTTCCCCGACTCACTCCTCGTCCATTTCTCTTTCTCCCTCTCTCTCGCGCTCTCTCTCTGTCTCTCTCTCTTTCCCTCATGTATCATATCTCTCTGTCTCCCATTCTCTCACACCCCGTCCACTTCTCTCTCTCCCTCTCTCTCTCTCTCTCTCCATCTCTCCGTTTTCAGGCTTACTCCCTCTCATTCGGCGTCCATTTCTCTTTCTCCCGCTCTCCCTCTCTCTCGCGCTCTCTCTCTGTTGCTCTCTCTCTGTCTATCGTATTTCATATATCTCCCTGTCTATCATTCTCTCACTCCGCGTATATTTCTCTCTCTCGCTGTCTCTCTCGCTCCATTCCGTTGTCACTCTTTCTCCCCTCTGAGTCTATGTCCCTTTCTTTCGCTCTCCCTTTATCTCCCTTGTTTTCCCTTGCTCTTTCCAGTAATATTATCCTCCTTCTCGTTTGTATTGCGCACTCAACAGTTAACGTTAAATGTAATCCATTAACAACTTGAGTCTGGACCCGCAAGTAAAAGATATATCTAAGCATATGGCCTATACAAATTCAAAGTCTTTCGGCTCTTTATTTGTAAGCTGAAAGATAAATGTGGCACTCTCAATGCAGATGGTAGACACACAAAAAAGAATCACAATCTGCCCAATCACAATGAGAGACCAAAAAACATCCTTTGCGTGCAGTTACTTTACTTGGGACTCGTTCTTTATCTGCTTTGCAATTTTCGTGCATTATTTATAGAATTTGTGGTCAGCGAGAAGGGGCGGCACGCGCCACGCCTCCCTCGTTCTGGGGCAATGAGTTTATGATAAATGAGCCAAGTTAATCATCAACCCGTTGGGCGGTGCAAAGTGCCCGCCCACCCAATGTATACAAAGCAAGAAAGTACTAGCAGAGAGAGCGGGAGAGAGAAGGGGAAATTGGGAAGGGAATATGTAAAGAAATCTGTGTTGGACAGTGTGAAAAAGTTGCTTTGTTAATGCAGGTGCCACAACCATGGGGGGATGCTCAACTATTTATAAGGGAACACAATCAGCCAGAAGGTCTTGACGTCAATGCTTGCCCGATGATGTTGTAAATGTTAAAGCTGATTTTGTTCAAAAGAGTGGCTGGGGGAGAGGGCTGTAATTGATGGATGGATGCATCCAAGATTAATGTTGTGGCAAACTTTAGCCTCGACACACTATCAAAAATTAGCTTCGAATAAGTCCCGTGAACTTCACAATTGGCACTAAGCGAACCAATTGATGAAAATGACCAACAAGAAGGCAGACCATTTATCACGGAACCGAACAGAATATGTATGCAGAGTGACACAGCACATGTCCTTCGCCGAACACGTAGTTGTCACAGCATTATCGAAAGCTCCTCATGCCTACTTAGCTTATCCAGCGGCATATTCCATTCGAACTGCTGTCACCTGCTGCGAAAACAGGAGCTTAGATTACACACGTCGTAGGCACATTATCCACAGCAGCAGATTGAGTTACTATAACACGGCTACTCCTCTGCTGAGCAGCTCCATTTACTATTTGCCATTTGCCGTGTCTCCTGCCATCAGTTGACAGGCTGTCAATGTGCTGAGTCCCTCATATGAGCACATCCATTCATGCCCAGTCAGGTGGCTGCGATGTTTGACTTGGCTGGCACAGCCCTCGGCCAGCTGTGGTGCTCCTTCCTTCAGTTTCTGCTCTGCATTTATTTAATTTCCTATTTATGGCACATCTATACGGAAAGACTGACTCGCTGACTCACAAGTCTGCGCTCTATGCAAATGGGAATCGTAATTGAATTTTCGCCTATTGTTCATGCGAAATAACCAGATATGGAAACTTATATACGTATTTACATTTCCACGTGACAGGTAGAGAACTGTGAGCAGAAACAAAGATTTTATTCAGCCTGCACAGCATTTCAATTCATTCATCAATTAAACGGCCACATTTGGTTCACCTCAGAGTCAATTGAAGCCAAACAAATAAAATAAAATCCCAATTTATTTGAGGTAAACGAAATTGATTTGCATGGATTAATTATATATAATAAATAAATGCAATTGGATATCTACCTATATGGCAGACCACCGGCAGACCATATCGATATTCTAAATATTTTTTTTTTTTTATGGAAACAAAATCTAATGAATAATAAAATAAAATAGATTCCTGATTAATTGTTCATTGCTCTAGAAATGTCGTTATAATGTCTCATATTCTGATTGCTTGAGCCCAATTTACTCCAAACATGCAATGCATTGGCCACCTCATTGATAAAGCAATGAGAGTCCTTCAAGAAAATATTGCATAATTGAGCAATTAGGCCAAAGCAGAGGACCAGAGCCTGTGTCTCCTCTGTCTGAGCCTCAGCATGAGCCCTAACGTGTGCCTTTTATGGAGACTCATTAATAACTGGCGTTGACATTAATCAGTTTAATATGACAGATTAATTTGAGTGCTTTAAAGGGCCGTTAAAGCATTGCGTAATATGAGCAATTTCGATGAAATTATGTAAAATGAAATGATGTAAACACGCCCCGTGCAGATATGACCGCATTCATCACATGCAAATGAAATTGCGGCAAACAAAGGCAGAGCGAGCGAAGGAAACAGTAAAAAATGAATTGGATCAAGCGGTTATTCAATTGCCAAATGAAAACTGAATGCAAACTGGAAACGGAAATGGAAACGGAAACTAAGAGGACAGTCAAGAAGAGATAATAAGATATTATTGCAAGCCATACAATAAGCACAGCTTTAAAGTTCATAATAAGTTTATACGACATGTGGCTGTGAGTGCCAGATCTGAGCACAAGTCCCAAGGCCAGGCCGAAGGAATCAACTGTCACAAAAGGACGGCGAAGATTGAGCGCGTCGGCAATCGGAGGCCTCGTCTCACATAAATCAGTTTAGCCTTTAACTTAACGGCCCTAACAACCGAAAATATTTCACAAACGCGAGCCCATGTGAAGTAAGCGACTGGCAGATACCCTAGCTTGATTAGCTAGCAGCCATGATTGTAAAAAATTTAGGATAAGGATAAGGACAATCTATGGGAGGTTAGATGTGATGCTCTATAGTTTGCAATCAATAAAGATTAATAACGATAGAAAATTAGAAAATCTCTGCTCGATATCGATTGAGTGGATCGGTGTGTTCCGCATAATAAGTATTAGCTATATGAAACAATAATGTATTCGAATAAAAATGTAACTGAATATAGATCTGTTGATATTTATGAATGGAATCAGCTATATCTTGGCTGGTATAGAATTAGGCCTCCTGCGGCCAGCGCTCTTACATATTGAGAATCATCAACACTTTCAGTCAGCTGCAGGGTATCAAAACCTGAGGGAGAAAACAATTTGGAGCCAGGTCGTGGGGCACATAAATATCAATTTTCTCAAGCTATTGACAAGCATCACCAGTATCGCAAATGGAACGAGATTTATTGTTACAGGTATACATATAAGGAGGTGTTTGTGTCGTTACTATACGGTCAAAGATGTGCGATAAAAACACCTTATAGAGACTCGTAAACATGAACGATGGCAGCTCTAGATTAGGCAGACGCCACCTTGACAAACACATTTGTTATCAATTAAAACGCGAACAGGCCCCACACAACTCCGGATATTTGGGGGCAATAAAAGTGCCGCACGGGAATTACACAAGCAAACATCTGGGCAAAAGTTGACCGGGCGTGCCGCCATTACTCAGCATTTATAGCTAAATTCAATCGAAGAGTTCTGCTCCGTTCCCCAGTTGCTGCTGGACGGCAGTCGCAGAAGTTACATGGAAATTTCCCGACCTCGATATATTGCTGTCAAGTGGCCAGCCTATGCAAGACCGAGTCGACATGTGTCCAACTTTGTAAACAAATAATTAAAGCTCACTCCTACGAGGCGCTTTAAGGAAGTGGATGGCAAAGCCCAAGGGTGTTTCACTCGAGCCTCCTGGCACTAATAGTTGGTATTTAAGCCAAGTGCAGAAAGTCGCTAAGCCAACAAATATGACAGGAGTCAAATCCCAGTGCGTGGATGACAATTGCTGGGCTGAAAATATTTATTATGAATATGTTCCACAGCTAAAATATTAAGAGACATTTCGTGCATCAAAGTTTAAGCTGTCAGCATGGAAAATTAACTTTCGAAAAGTTGCTGACAAGATGTCAACAGTGAGTAAATTATTTTGCGAGGCCCAGGTGAGGAGGAATGGCTTTAATTTGGCGCTTGCACATTTGACAGTACAGGCGAAAGCCAGAGACCAGAAATAAAAGCTAAAGCAAGGCAGTTTATTTGCTTGCCCAAAGTTGACTTCAACAGCAGAAGAACTTTTCGAGCCACCCATTGACACGGCCAGGGATAAATACTAATATTTTGCAGCTAAAGTCAAAAGCTTAAAGGGTTGCAAAATATGTGGATTTTTATGGCAATCACATTAGCCAACCCAAAATAAGAGTGCGTCTATATATGTATGCATGTTTGGCTAAATTCAAATAATGATCTAGGTGAGCGTGTGTGTGTGTGTGTGTGTGTGTGTGTGTGTGTGTGTGTGTGTGTGTGTGTGTGTGTGTGTGTGTGTGTGTGTGTGTGTGTGTGTGTGTGTGTGTGTGTGTGTGTGTGTGTGTGTGTGTGTGTTTTAATGCCGCACACAAAAATAATCAAATGATTGTCGAGCACAAACGCAAAATATAAATTTGCCCCTATGGGCATATTATGACGTTACGTATACGCCACGTGCGCCGCGACAATTTGATTACCCGCAAAAAGTTTTCCGCAGCGAAGCGCCGAACAGTCAGCGAATCCCCCATTATAGCTATTTGTCTAGGGTAATCATGTGTACAAGATGGAATGGACAGCATGTAAGGGAGGCGCGAGGGGTGAAGAGAGCAGAGTAGCTGCACTCCAAGTGCCCTTATCTAAAATGAATATTTGGCATCTGGTCTGAAATAATAATCAATACTTTACCTCCACATGAGTGTACACGAATTTTATATTTATTTTATATATATCTATCTATAGACGAATTTTCCACTGCTCCTTTAACCATTAATACTATTTCAGTAACTGTTATTGCCTTTTTTAGAAAATTTCAAAGAAATTGATATGCTTTCAGAACTGTTTAAGAATTATATATATATATATATATATATATATATATATATATATATATATATATATAACTTTGTGATTTATATTTAGGAGCTGGCAGACAGTTATCAGAAAAATAATACTGTGTTTTATCTGACGCCAAGTTTCAGCAGCGCCTAATAAAAAGTGTAACCTGATCCTTGACAACAGCTCAGACAGTCTGAAAAGGGACACGACTAAATATGTTAATGGAAATGTAACCTCTCAGTGGCTGGAAATAGTACCAAGATTCCCCCGTTAGGTATACAAGACTGGTATTTTAAGGAAATAAATGGTTCACCTCGAATCCTGAATTCGGCAAATGTGGAGCTGCCTAACTAGAGAGTGAATTTGTAACAAGTAAGTTAAACTGAGCAAAAGGGAAATTAAAATGGAAGCCACCAATTGAGCAGCAGGCCCCGGGAGTTTGTTCTAGTGCTTACAATGTCTATCTAAATAATTATTAGAAATGTTACTTTAGAATCTGATGTAGGACTACCACTTGAGAACCGCATAAAATGTAGAATTTTAGCATTGAATAAATAATATGCAGCACAATTTAAGCTGCTGTAAGACCTGAAATCGAGAGCAAACTTCAATGATACGCCGCTTAGATATCAAGGAATTACCGCCAAATGCAGTTAAAGCGGCTCCACCAGATCAGAATTCAATTACGCCGACGTGGACAATTATGGCTTAAGCTAAGGGAAACGCTGGAAGCACTTCTTGCACCTAATCTAGAAGCAGAGACAAAACAGCCAAAGATTGTTTAATAAAGAAAATGTTTTTCTACGAAAGTAAATAAGAAAATGTTTCTCGAGTACTTGCGAAATATTTCAAACTATGTGAAGAACTTTTCAGCATCCACCTCAACGCATCCACAATTGCTTAAGACTTACATATATCTGAATTTGAGCGCAAATAGACCTGCTAGAAGTCAGACACACGTCAGCTAGTACGCATCAAGAGTTCAAGGAATGCGTGGGGATAGCAGTGCAGAGATCCGCCAGCTCTGAAAGAAACTCTTATCAGTCGAGTCGCACGTGTGCGCCGAGTGAGTGACATTAATTAGATCCCGTCCTCTCATTGGCGTGATTATGTAAACACAACTTTGTCATCAAATGGAGCGTGATAATTTCCAGTTAGTCCGCGGCATACACAACAATTATGAAACAAAAATGGGAAACAGTAGCAAAAGAGGGCGAGTAAAGAAAGAACGGAGGAAAACATTAATTAAGCAAATTTGCAGCCGAGAAAGGTGAGGGGCGGGCGAATGAATGGGAAAAGGGTGCGCGGCTTTTTGCGCCCACCTGCGCTCGCTAATTAGCCACAAATACTTTTGACTTTAAGCACAGTCGTGTGGGCCGTGATGTGGCGCTGATTGACAAGTCGATTGACAAACTGATTGACCAAGTGAAGCAGCGGCACTCATTTGGCTGACTGATTGGATTGGCCCATGCTAATTCCGGGCATCTCATTTGCCGCGAATTCGATTTCGGTCTCGATTGAACTGTCCGTGGGGGCGTTTCGTCAATGTGGGCGTGGCATTCGGCCTCAACAATTTCAATTTGGCAGCTTTCACTCCGTTTAACTACAACAATTCGAGTGTTTATTTGCTTCGACTTTGGTCTCCTGCCTTTGGCCTCAAAACAAACTTATCTGAGGCTTTCGTGCGCGTTTATCCCTCAGTTTCATTTCGCGCTACAAATGGTCTTTGACATTCAACATGGGGAAACCATACAAAACAGAGGACGATATCTGAACTTAAAATATTCGACATTCACTAATTGAATCCAGGGACCAGATGCTGTCCTGCTTTAGATCAATAAAAGCTCTGCTTCCATCTAGTTATCACGCGAGCGCAGACTTTAAGATTATTCCCTTGAGCCTAAAGGTGTATGAGTGATACATAATGTAATTTAAGCTATATGTATACATGGAAGACTATTTATATCTTATATTTATTTACAGGCATTTCCCAGGCGAAAACTGTAAATAAACTAAATTCAATAGAAATCGATTTTCAGAGCACTTTCAGATACATGTGTATAAAAAGTATGCATAGAAGTATAATACATATATGTACTAACTGTGCTCTGGACTTGAAAATTCGACTACATTAAATTGAGATTATGGCCCTCAACAGCTTAATTAAAATAGTACATAAAAACGGTCCAAATAAATAAAAACTTTTGATTAAATGTAAGCTACACTAATTGCACTAACCATAATAAAATGCTAATAGAATTTTGAGTCAAAACTTTAACAATTCATTTATGAAACGGATAATACAAAAGATGAAGTGGTACAACGCCCATTTTAAACATACAAGAGTGTGTCCTTCGAGTGCATATATGTACGCTCCTCATGTGTTTAACGCTTACACGAAAGGAGAGACAGTTATGCAACGAACGTCCTGACCACAAGTACATAAACATTTTGAGTTCTGAGACGTCTTCCAAAATGCTAATTTTATATGAAATAATAATCTGTTCCTTTCTGGACAACCCTGTCCCTGAGAAGTCCTGAATCCTATGCAAAGCTCCCCATATACATACACAGAACCAATTGCACAATCATGCCATACGCACACACCCGTAAAAAATGCGGCTACACTTAGGTGCACTACATCCTTCATCATGCGAAAGTAATTAAATTACTAATTGAATAACTTTTCAACTAGGTATTTAGTGAATCGAAATTCGAATGAACGTAATAATTACCCAATTATGTGCAATATATTCATGCGAAACGCAATAATTGAGAAACAAGGAAATGGGACTACCGACTGCACGATACCCATTCACGCTCCCAAACACCTAACTCTTTTTCGGCGTAGGATTCCAACTCCAAGTCCAGAACATTGCAAGATATACATATTAGTAAATGTATATACATACATATCTTATTATGTACATGTATACGTACAAAATGTTGGCGAATTATTTATGAGGCCAGCAACAACTCGTTCGTTACATTATGAATTTTTCACTTTAAAGCTAAAGAATCCTTAAAGGTGCTTCAAAACTGTGTAAATTACAGAGCTATCTCAAGTGCCAAGCCCCCACAGAGTAGTGGGTGATTTGCCACGCCCCTATTATATATTATATATTATATATTATATATTATATATTATAGATTATATAATTTATATTATATATTATATATTATATATTATATATTATATATTATATATTATATATTATATATTATATATTATATAGAAACAGAATCGGAGAAATCGTAAGACTTTAGCAAACGAGTATTAATTTCAAAGTATCGCTTTTAAGGACGGCATAAGTAATCGGGAATCCATTTCTTCAAGGTATTATAAAAATAATATCAAAAGCGTTTTCAATAATGTTAAAACAACGTTAAAAACAAACATACAATACATAATAACATTTTAGAAGTAATAAAAAAAAAAAAAACAAATATTACAAATTTAAATTTTTGTATTAAAGAGCACAATTAAATGATTGTAAGCCAAAAGACAAAAATGAAATGCATTATTAAAAGAAAAGTCGAGTAACAGCGAATATGTAATATCATTATATTAGCTCCTCATACTTTCAGCATAAAAAGCTTGTTGAGCTGGTCTTTTTTTAAGCAAAGCTTGAACTTTAATAGGCCAGTTGAAACTTATGGTTATCCACTAAATTCGAACTTTTCTCTTCTTCAAAAACATATTAACACATGTCGAGCATATTCAAAGACGATTTCAACTAAATTTTCACACATTGCTTGGAACTTTTTTGTGCCGAGCGCAACAACTTTGGCCGTAATGCGAAACGGAGAATGCTGAACAAAAGTTTTGATAGTTGAACTATGTATAAAGTGCGGCCGGCAGCTGAGGCTGAAACGATTTGAGCCAGGCTAAGCAAATACGCAAATATTTCCTAAAGCCATTGACGGCAACTGCTGATTTATGTGCATCCGACACATCCGCTGGCACTTTCGAATGGAAACATGAAAAAACATTGTGCAACTTACAACAAATCTCCCGCAGAGCTGTCTGCAAGTGATGCGAGAATCAACAGAACACCAGAGGTCAATTTGGAGGTCTTCTCCTCCGGTTTCTCAGATGTTTGTCTTCTTTTCCAAGCACTAGTCTGCCGGGGCAGACGTAAGCGGAATGCGGCACAAATCGAAAGTAGAGCAAATATTTTTTTTTCGGCACGCGCCAGCGAAATGTTTTCAGTACGAATTTGTGTTTATTGTTTATGTTTTTGTATTTGCAATAAACTTTGCTCAATATATCAGTTCTTTTGTGGCGGAGCTTCACGTTCGGCTAGCGAGCAGCGACCGTTTGGAGCGAATCCGTTTGCAGGACTAAATCGCAATGCCGGTGCCCGACTGCCCGAGTGCCCGAGTGCGAGGCCCCAACGAGATCCACACGAAGCACCAAAAGCGCGCTAAGATTACAATCTACATGAAACCAATGGCAAATGGAGTCCACCACGTGCGACTGTGCTCGGTGCGCAGCCGCCGCCAACTGCCCAGCCGAAGGCGTGCTCAATGTGCGGGACGCCAGTGTAACAGTTGTGGATTATATTCATTATTGGCCAACTGTTGATATTTCGTGAATCGTTCGCATTTTCATTAACAGCCTCGCAGCGGACGGCAACTTTTCGCAGCTGCTTTAATCATTCTGAATAATTTTCGCTGCCCAACTGCTGTTTAGACGCCTTTCCAATCGTTCGCCCGTGAGAAAGCTGCTTTTCAGCTTTTCAGCTTTTCGGCTTTTCATTTTGTGGCATCCATTTCAGAACGTTTATGTAACCACAACAATGTGCTTGAGTTCTGTCATCAAAGAACAGCAGCTGGGGTTGGTTACCAAGTGCCGTAATTTTATATTAGCTGTGCTGCTATCTAAGAAGTAATTATTGCTACGCCACATTTCCCACACATTCTTAAATTGAGCTAACTTAAAGAATATGCTCAGAATTAGTAGCTAAAATGTGTAGGAGTTTGACGATTCAGTCAGCCCTGAAAACCCCATTTATAATGTATACGGCTCATTGCACAAATACTTCTAGATATATAGCTGCGCTGCTGAGGTTGTCGCAAATCGGAGTAGAGTTTCCATCCTTTTTTCCAGACGGCTGCAATGCGATGCAAAGCTTTTATTTCCTTATATACAACAGATCCGCATCAACCTTGATGCAATTGCATTTGATATATTTATTGACGACTTCAACTAGATTATAATTCGATAACGAAACTTGTTGACGTAATATTCTTCAATTTAAGGATCTGCACAAATTTTGGTCGTTGGGTTCCAAACCTTCCCTGTGTTGCACAGTGGAGTAGTGGTAAAGAATGGACAGAGAGGGGATCTCAAGAGGCATAGCGTCAGGAATACCGTGCCCTCTGCCGCGGGTGCACTGAATACCACTAAAGTCGCCACGATTGTTAAATAGAGGAGGAACTTGGGAGTCATCGTCGTGCTGATATTCCAGATCTGATCTGCCGCTTGAAGTGAGTTTGCATTGGAGCTCGTCGGCCTATTTATAGGGTGCGAAAAATGTTTTAAAGTTTATGTTATTGATAAGGCTAAAGTCGACTCTCATTCATTTTATTTGCACTGATGACACGAGCTAGCAATACTTTGCATGAGAACAAATAACAACGCAAGCAAATTGTGCAATCGAGTGCACAAAGTCGAGACAGTATAAATATTTAACCAATAAATTAATGTAACTTTCCTTCCCTGTAAACTTGGACATTTCCTTATATCACATATAATCACATATTTTAATGTTAATAGTTCATTATAAAGCATTGTAGAACGGTTATACTATTCCTACAGTTAATTAAATATAGGAAATGCTGGACTCAAATGAAATAGTATTGACATCCATGAAATAATACACACACACACATTTCAACTTTTTATATTTTATAATAGATGACTTTTCTTCATAAAACTTCTTCATAACAATCAAATGTGTGTAATGATCAAAGCACAAGACTCTAATATTGCAATACGCATCTTGCATATGTGTAGGGAAGGGCGTATCCAAAATATAATGAAAATCGAAATTGTATCAAATACACCTGAATCTATGTTTTAAATTTGGATTGTCTAGCTCCAAAAATGTACGAGATATAATTTCATAACTGTTTTTTATACAATTTTTAATTGATAAAGAAAAACTGGAGTGGTTATCGCTTTGTGAAACAAACTCGATTTACTCTTACAGATTCGGAAATATAGTATATAAATGGGGTCTGCCACGCCTCTTCAGACTGTTAAATACTTTTTGGGCAATCCAGTATAACCCTGATTTGTCATTTTTACTGAGTTCAGGGTTTCAATAGACTTTATGTTATCTAATGTGATTATAATTGATCATATAACATATATATCATATATATATAACATATATATATATATATATATATATAGAACACACCTTTGCAAAGGAATCCATAAAGGAATGCGTAAGAATTTAATTTTAAAACCAGTTCGAGTAATATATAAAATCATTCCCTTAAAGAATCTGCAGTCATATAGGTAATAATTAATTTATATTAATAAATAATAATCAATAATGAAATTGACGTGGGAAATGAATTGAAGGAATACCTAATCCATGAATGTTGACTTATTGCCACACTTCAAATAATACGGTTTTTGTTGCACTCAAAGTGGAAATACATGATCCCATTTGAGTAAATATTGTGCTCAACACAGTAAATAATTACCTTATCTGGAATCAACTTGATCTTAACTTCAGCTAAATAATATAAATAGCGTAGACTCTGAATGAGCAGACACTTCAAAGCAGCAGTTGCCGACGAACAGATACTACGATGTCTCCCAAACTTCTCATCTACTTGACGCTGGTGGCCATGTTAGTGGTCCTTACCGCACCTGCAGCCGAGGGAACGTTCCTTCTCTTTGCATGCCTCACAGGATCACCGTTGTGCCCCTTCCGCACTACTACACCAGTATGTCCAACTGCAGGTCAGACATATAATCCAGTAACTCGCGAGTGTGCATAAAATGCATCGAAGGTAATGATTGGAATATTCAATGGATTCTCCTGTCTTATTATATTTTTGTGACGGAAAAATGTGAATTGACTATAACTTTGGAAAATAAATTTTAAAAATCTGGCATTACCATTCGTTTTGAAGAATACAACATATTGTTGCTGTAACGCTACAACAGGCTACCTTAACAGTTCTTTAACAATGCTGTAACAGTATGTGTACATGCAAAGTATTCCTTAACAGTATACGTTGACAGTGTGCTCTTTAGTTAAGCGCCGGTTGTGGAAATAATAAAGTAAAATCAGTTTTTGCTTTAATGGAATTTCTTAGTTCAGTATTCCTACTGTTTGAATGTTTGAATGTTTGCGTGCTCATGTTTGTGACGTGCTTATTCCAGTCGACCAAATGTTGTGCTCAATAACTACTGTGCAACCTAATCGAACTCAATCAATCTAGTAAAAATGCAAATGCATATATAGTCTTTAATTTGCACTGACGTAAATAAATGTTATATTTTTTATATCGACTAACAATTTTAAGCAAACCTTATATACAAGTAAATAAACAATTTAAAGATTCGCTTCAAAGAGGGCCCTAATTTAGATAAGGTTTTTAGTTGATAACACTAAAACGGAAATAGTTATAGATTATTGTAAACAAACTCGGCCTGCGCGTGCTATAAGGAGCCCATTCCTTGTTATGCCTTAAGCTTTCACTCACAATTTCTTCTAGTATTTAATTTTTCTGAACCGAGCAAAGTTTTAGATCCGCCTTGAGCTCAGAGCTCAAGAGCTCAGAGAAAATTCGTCCGATTAACTGACAAAGTCGGTTGAGTGTTGCTTTGCTTTAACCCGAAGCACCGCAATTTCTGCTATTCATCGTTGAGCATTATAAATATGCATAAATAGAATTTGGATTGCCCACGCGGCATGCAACATGAACATTACGTCAGTAGCGCCCACATGTTGCGCGTGCCACAAAGGCAGCAGCTGGACAGTGGGATAGCTGAAGCATGAGGGGTCTGAAATGAATTTCCTGTACTTGCAAATCATGGCCATGAGAAGCAGCTGCGACAGCTCAGCCTACGCAATACCTGACGTATGAGTGATATTTAATTAATTTGCCGTCTATTTGCAATGTGCGCCGTGCAAATGGCGTATACATAACGTAGTCTTGAGGGGCATGGGTAGGGGTAACTGTCAACAGTCGCTCGAACGAGTTGTTTGCCCAAGTGGGTTTCGACTCTTCATTCCCTCCCTCATAGCCGTCCCCATCTCCAGCCTCATCCCCATTACCATCCCGCAAAGAAAACACACTTTTTAAAGTCCACAAAAAAACTTTGACAGCTTGAAAGGCAACTTTGTGCACCTCAGGCAGCTGGGAAGTCTCGGCCGGGAATCCACAAGTAGCCGTGAGCGAATAAATATAAATTGGATTTTTTACACCTTCTAGACTCTGACAATTGGTTGTACTTCGAAATTGATTTTATTGTCACTAAAACAGTTGAATGACCACGTGGCTCGCGGTTTACTACATGGACGAGTCCCTCGTACCTCGTCAACTTGGTACATTTAACAAGCACCCTAGTTCGGGTTTGTTCACAATTTGAAGCTGCAATTGTAGTTTGAAGTGTGTGTGTTCTCCAAGAAACCGTGCCAGTTTAAGCTGGGTACAGTAAATCCGACTAATACAACAGCAGCAAGAACAATAGGCCGAAAAGCCCATATCTGCCCCATCCTGTCACCGACTCCGCCTAAAAAGCATCTCCTTACATATGTTTGCCAAATAGAGTGTTCCCTATGAGCGCAATGAACATACATACTACATATTCACTTTGTTGAATTCACCTGCTTATTCCACCAACGCACACTGTTCAGAATTGCCAAAATAAGTGGCATAAAGTCGAAAAAAAAAATTTTTTTTTTTTTCAATATATTCAAAGTAGATTCCCTATATATGAAAAATCAATAAATGTTTTTGCTTAAAATGCAACCCTGCCATTATGAGCAAGCTTCAAAGTCAGGTGAGGCAAGGGTATGTAGAATAAATAACAGCAAAAACAATTTGTGTTAAAATTTGTTATATGTCACTTTACATTCTGCGTATTTCTGCGTATTTCTGCGATATGTAATGTATCTTAAAATAAAGTAGAATTTACTAATAATCCTGTTTGCGGCTCTTGCGCTATTTTGAAATTGTAGATACGCTTGAGTTCTGTCATGAAACGCTGCTGGACGTATGAATTGACAGCGGATATGGATTCGCAGATAAAATCATTACATTATACACGTTGCATTACTCTTCGTATCCTATGTCCCCAATTCTCCATAAGATTTCAGTTCATGGATCACAAATAATAACTGCATCAGGGATGATTGTAAGCTGTCTTGGGGAAAATGCGTCTGAAGCAAAAAATAAATTAGAGTGACCAGTTACTGCATGCTAGGCACAATTCACGGATTAATAATATGATGGATGTATTCCACATATCCATGGACCCTTCAGATCCCCTCATCCCTAGCATATCTATCAGCTCGTCATAAAAACAAACCCTCCTGCGTGATGTCATAGAGGTCTTAGAAACGCCCCATTTCAATATCCTCTAATGTATTAAGCCCTCAACTAATGATTACAGTGTTAATGATGATTCAGATATAGATGATATTAACCCATATACATTTGAATTAGCTGTAGAAAACAACTCAATTAAATTAAATAAAACCTGTTATTAAGTATCAATATAATCCAAACATGAAATCCTTTACTAGATTATTACACAAGAAATATAGAAAAATTGTGCTTCTTGAAATATGTACAATTTCTTTTGAGATTACATATATATACCAAGTTTCAGCTCGATATCAGCGTTATTCGACTTTATGACACTTATTTGGCAATTCCGCCCAGTGTGCAACGTCGAGTAAGTCGTATTCCCCTCAACAGTAACTCCACTCCCAGCATTTGTCAAATAGAATGAATTGTAAGTGAATTGAATTATTGAGTAAATGCACACAGCTACACAAATTGTTTTTCGTGGCACACGACGTTAAGTGAAATCTATGTTCGAATTTCTCAAATTTTTAGCCGCACTGTATGCATAGCTCTGTTGCCAGCTTAGCCTATTTCAGGCTAGATCTAGAATATTTGAAAGCGGTCTAGTGTATTGATAAAGCCAGAAATCAAGGCAGACTATGCAGAAGTCCTAGACCGTAATAGAACTTATGGAACAGAAGAAACTATGTCAGCTCAATAAATATTAATGCACTTAGTATAGCAACATTTAGCCTTATAAATTTTATAATTCTTGAGCAGCGTTTTGAGGTAATACGATTTTACTATGGGTGCTTGTCTGCCTATACATCTGTTCGTATGCCAGTCTGTATATCTGTCTCTCTGTCTGTCTGATAAAATCAAGGGATGAAGAAGACCTACAGAAGCTCATTTAAGCTCTATTTATGTATGCAGAAGTATTACATATAGACTGCTTGAAACAGCAGGGAGTCTTCCCATCGGTCGCTTAAAGCTCGATTGCAACGGCCGGCCTCAACAGTTAAATTGAAATGAAGTGAAGTGAGGTATGTGATATTTCAGAAAAGTATTAAATATATACTTAAAGGAATTACTTTGAGGAAGTAGTTGCGGTGAAACACTTTGATATTCGGAGATCAAGCATAGGTCATACTAAGTTGACTTATTAATTGTCAATATCTTTTTTAAATAAATAAATAAATAAAAAAAGTAAAGGTGCTCTATGCGAGTTTCGGCTAGGAGATTAACCCTACAAAGAGCGGACATACCACTAATGAATACCCTTCCTTTATGCATATTATGGATATCGTGTCATGACTATTATGAGCATTGTGTCATCCCTATATTTTAAGATTAAGGGCACAAAAAGGGACTAATAAAACCTATTTCGCAATTAAGCTTAATGTTGTACTCCGAAAGTTTTCTGGAAAAAAAATCAATAACGTTCGCCTTAAAGGTATTGGAAATATCTCTGTAACTAGCATGATAAAAATTTTATCGAATGCTATCATAGACGAATATTCACTTGAAGTTGTTTTTATGTTATGTCGAACTTTTCAAATTAAAATCTATATGTGCAGTAGCAGTTTCAGATTTCTTTGATTTGTCCATTGTATATAGTGAAGTAAGCGAGAAGTAAGATAAGAAGTAGGCCTAGACAAAGATCGTTTGTTAGAAACCAAAAAGCCGAATCACAACCGGCCAACTGGAAATACGCTTAGTATTTACGCCAAATCAAATATAATTGAAGAATCATAAGAATTAAATATTATCCGGCGCAGTTGGTTGCCATTTGTAAGTCCGATCCTACTAGTCAAATATATATATATATATATATATATATATATATATATATATATATATATATATATATATATATATATATATATATATATAGATATATATATATATATATAGTCAATATATATATATTAACAATTAACATAAGCTGTTAAAAAACTGTTTATAAAACTGGCGCAGCCGACGGAGTAGCCAAATACATGAAAATACTCACTTAATTTCATACAAACATACTAACCTCGTGCTACAGACACAACCATAAAGGCACATTTTTGCCAAAACATACCGGCGCTGGCAAACAAATGCACAAAAGTGTGTACAGAAAGATAACTAACAAGTAAGAAAGCTCTAGTCGAGACTGATCGTCTAGGAGACGACCCTGACCCCTACAAGGCGCTGAGATTCACGCACGTACATATGCACGTACGTGTATAAGCACGCGCTCTGCTAACTGCGCAGTAAGCAGCGACTGCGCTTGGGCTGCGCTGAAGTGTGGGCAATACTATGCAATACTAATTTGTTGCTGAATAATTTCTCTTATAGTAAGACTATCTTCATGAAACTTTTAGAACGTGATCACATATATACACATCAAATCTGAAGTCTCCATATCTAAAAGTATTCAAATTACGCTGAATAAACTAAATCAATTTACCGATTATTTTCCATAAAAAATAAATCGGATGAGTTATCGAAAAAATATGAAAAGCTTGTACTGCGTATGGTATACACGTATGAATACAAAATTTCAAGGCTCTAGCTCTTATATCTTCTGAGATCTAGGCGATCATATGGACGGATGGACGGACGGACATACGGACAGACGGACAGGGCTATATCGACTCAGCTTGTCGTCCTGATCAAGAATATATATACTTTATTGAGTCTACCATCTGATTGTTACATACTTTTCACAAAACCATTTCCCATTTTTAATGGGAGCGGGGTATAATAATATTGTTATTCCGAAAAATTCTCTTGTATAGTCACTAACACACCAGGACAATCAAAAGGAATATGGGACACAAAAAAAAAAAAACAAAAACACAAATTAAAACAAGTAACGAAGCTCTAGTCGAGACTGCTCGACTAGGAGATACCCTGATCCATACAAAGAACTGATATTCACGCACGCATAAGCACGCGCTCTGCTAACTGCGCAGTAAGCAGCGACTGCGCTTGGGCTGCGCTGCAGTGTGGGCAATACTATGAGAATTTTGTTGCTGAATAATTTCTCCTGTAATAGGACTATCTTCATGAAACTTTCAGAATGTGGTCACAAATGTGTGTACATTCCAAAGCACAAGTCTCTAGTACTTAAAATACGTTTTTTGCAAATTGGGGGCGAAGGGGGCGTGGTATCCAAAATCTGTAAATGACAAAATCTGCGTATTGATCAGATGTATATACACACCAAATCTGAAGTCTCCAGGTCTAAAAGTATTAAAATGACGGTGAATAAACAAAATCAATTTATCGATTATTCGCGATAAAAAAGTAATCTGACGAGTTATCGAAAAAAAAAGATAAACTTCTACTGCGTATGGTATACATACTTTTCACAAAACCATTATACCCTGATTTCCCATTTTTAATAGGATCAGGGTATAAAAATAACACAAAAAAAATAAAACAAAAAAATCAACAATAACAAAAAACCCAAAATAAAGAACACAAAAAATGACACAAAAGAAAATATCACAAAAAAAAAAAAAACAAACAAAACAAAAAAAAGCAACAAAAAAATCAACAATAGCAAAAAAAAAATTTTTTTTTAATATAAAAAAGGAAATATAAAACAAAGATAAAAATAATATAAAATGAAATTAAAAATAAAAAAAAAACAAGTAAGGAAGCTCTAGTCGAGACTGCTCGACTAGGAGATACCCTGATCCCTACAAAGAGCTGATATTCACGCACGCATAAGCACGCGCTCTGCTAACTGCGCAGTAAGCAGCGACTGCGCTTGGGCTGCGCTGCAGTGTGGGCAATACTATGAGAATTTTGTTGCTGAATAATTTCTCCTGTAATAGGACTATCTTCATGAAACTTTCAGAATGTGATCACAAATGTGTGTACATTCCAAAGCACAAGTCTCTAGTACTTAAAATACGTTTTTTGCAAATTGGGGGCGAAGGGGGCGTGGTATCCAAAATCTGTAAATGACAAAATCTGCGTATTGATCAGATGTATATACACACCAAATCTGAAGTCTCCAGGTCTAAAAGTATTAAAATGACGGTGAATAAACAAAATCAATTTATCGATTATTCGCGATAAAAAAGTAATCTGACGAGTTATCGAAAAAAAAAGATAAACTTCTACTGCGTATGGTATACATACTTTTCACAAAACCATTATACCCTGATTTCCCATTTTTAATAGGATCAGGGTATAAAAATAACACAAAAAAAATAAAACAAAAAAATCAACAATAACAAAAAACCCAAAATAAAGAACACAAAAAATGACACAAAAGAAAATATCACAAAAAAAAAAAAACAAACAAAACAAAAAAAAGCAACAAAAAAATCAACAATAGCAAAAAAAAAATTTTTTTTTAATATAAAAAAGGAAATATAAAACAAAGATAAAAATAATATAAAATGAAATTAAAAATAAAAAAAAAACAAGTAAGGAAGCTCTAGTCGAGACTGTTCGACTAGGAGATACCCTGATCCCTACAAAGAGCTGATATTCACGCACGCATAAGCACGCGCTCTGCTAACTGCGCAGTAAGCAGCGACTGCGCTTGGGCTGCGCTGCAGTGTGGGAAATACTATGAGAATTTTGTTGCTGAATAATTTCTCCTGTAATAGGACTATCTTCATGAAACTTTCAGAATGTGATCACAAATGTGTGTACATTCCAAAGCACAAGTCTCTAGTACTTAAAATACGTTTTTTGCAAATTGGGGGCGAAGGGGGCGTGGTATCCAAAATCTGTAAATGACAAAATCTGCGTATTGATCAGATGTATATACACACCAAATCTGAAGTCTCCAGGTCTAAAAGTATTGAAATTACGGTGAACAAACAAAATCAATTTATCGATTATTCGCGATAAAAAAGTAATCGGACGAGTTATCGAAAAAAAAGATAAACTTGTACTGCGTATGGTATACATGAGTATGCATACAAAATTTGAGGTCTCTAGCTCTTATATCTTCTGAGATCTAGGCGTTCATACGGACGGACGGACGGACGGACGGACGGACGGACGGACAGACGGACAGGGCTATATCGACTCAGCTCGTCGACCTGATCAAGAATATATATACTTTATGGGGTCTGCCACGCCTCCTTCTGCCTGTTACATACTTTTCACAAAACCATTATACCCTGATTTCCCATTTTTAATGGGATCAGGGTATAAAAAACAACAAAAAAAGGCAAAACATTAAAAAACACACACACACACAAAATTTGTTTAAATATAAAAACAAAACAAAAAACAAAAAAAAATTAAAAAAAAAAATAAAAAATTCACTCCGCACTGTACTACTGACCCCCACGGGGCCTGGGCGACTGAAGAAATGCTGCAGCTGCTGCCCTTTATATAGGGCGACTTTTACTCAAAGTCTGAGTCTCGCTCAAATGTTGTGCTCGGCCCCAGGTAGGAATCATTGCAGAAGCGCTTTGAGTGATCCAATGAGAATATCCTCTGTTGCTTCAAGCATTCTATCTTCTTTGCCAAATGACTGTTGCATACTTATTTTTCTTCTTCATCCCTTGCATTTTTAAGGCAGTCAGATGGAGAGACAGACGGAGGCATAGACTGTGAAATAGGCAGACAAACGAGCATTGTAAAGTTAGCTCATTAGACTGCTCAAGAATATATATGTATGTATGTATGTATTAGAGAACTGCATTTATGCTTTCCCAAATTTATCATTCCGTTTTAGGATTCAATTTTATCGCTCATATTACCGAAGGCGGTAATTTACTCACTCAATGCTTCTCACTCAGTGATTTGGCTTCATATCTAAGGAACTCTATGTGACCTACATGTTGTGAGTGAAGTCAAGCAGCACTCTGATATATGTATGTAAATGCCGACATGCTAAATAGCATCTGTACATTAATAATTATATATATATATGTATATATATATATATATATATATATATGTAAGCTTTGTGCACATGAATATCGATTGATTGATTGAATAATCGATAACTCATAACCTATCGAATTGGATCAGCTTTCAAAAAGAAGAAGAGGATAAGAAATTGAAATTAACAAAGTGAACTTAATTTAAATTAAATTGAAATTAATCATTATTATATGATATTAAAGATATATCGTCTCGCAAGAACGAGAAGAATCATTGAAGTCCCAAGTTGAAGAATAGGAGCATAAACATTTAATTGTTGATTCTCTTATTTTAGGTTAGTAACCATGTGTAATTTCTTTTCATTGTAATAAAAAAAACTCTTATTTTAGACGAATCAAATTGTGTTGTTGCTCACAGGGGGGAGTCCAACAAGATTATTATAAATCAACAATTATCACGTTTATGGACGAATAATAAAAAAAAACAAAAAAAAGGCAAAGCTACAATTTGGATTTGAATTGGCTGCTGATGAAGACCAAAAATCCAATATTATTATAATAAAATTTTTAACGGACGAAGATGGGAAAAAATACAGCATTCCACAAAATTACCAATCATGCAAAGCGCACCCTGAACTTATGAAGCTACCGGAATTCAGGAACGTTGCAAAATCATTGCAAAAGCGTGGACAATTCAGGAATGTGTGGATGAAACTAAGTGACGAGACTCTAAGGCTATACAGAGACGAAAGTGGGAACATGTTATTTAATAACTACCTGCTACAAGACATTTCTGGTATGGAACAAAACAAACCAAGCACGTCGGCAAATCAAGTTGATACGACTTTAATTAAGCTTCTTGAAAAATTGTGTGAGAGAGAAATCGAACCTACGAAAGATTTTAAAAGCACATCTTTAAATAGAGTATGTGACAAATTTGTGCTGGATAGATTTGAGGGAAGGAAAATTAATTCAAACCAATGGGTACAGACATATGAAAGCGAGTGTAATAGGTTAGGTATTAGCAAAGATGTGGAAAAAATTGAAACTTTAAGACTATTCTTAGATGAGGCAGCAGCGGAGTAGTTTAACTCTATGTTAATTAAACATACATTGAACTCCGAATGGGTAACGTGGAAAGAAAATCTTTTACAAATTTTTGAAGATAAAGGTTGGTCTTCTATCACTTATGCGTTAAATTATAAATATATCTCTGGCTCACTAGTGGATTACGCTTTGAAGAAAGAACGGTTATTACTTGAGACCGATAAAAATATGAATAGTAAAACTTTAGTAAACCTAATTGCCCATGGATTACCAAAATTTATTAGAAACAAAATTGACAGACAAGATGTCAGAGTTCCAGTTGCTCTATTTGGTGAACTGAGAAAATATGAAGACACTGTCGATACAACATATGTCAAAATAAATGAAAACAAATCAAAAGCATTTAAGACAGAAGTGAAATCCAATTTTAAACAGCCTTGTACGATTTTTGAAAGAAAAGGGAATAAAAATAGATATCACCCTTGTTGAGGAACCATTTGTCGTTTTTTTGAATATTTGGAATTTTTTTGCACATTTGTCATTTTTAGTATAATTTGTAGCTTTAAGTATTATCGGCGAATTAATAGTAATTATCGAGATCAATTATCGGATAAGTCGATAAGAGTTAGTGTGTATTGAGTAAGCAAACGAACGGCATGGTTAAGTTAACCAGCGTTAGCTGTAATAATGGAAATACAAAAATAAAACTTATTTAATTATTCTACAACCCTATAGATTTGTGTTGGTTCAATGTCAAGGGAAACAAAAGCTTTGAATCAGATAAAAGAATAAACTCAGTATTGAAAATTGACACTACAGAGGATTCAAAAAACTAAATATTCCCCCACTAATTGAGGTAAAAGTATTATTAAATGGAAAAACTGAATGCACGGGTATTTATGACTCTGGCTCAAATGTCACACTTATAAATTCTAATTTAGTAAAAATTAAACATTTGACAAAATATAACCGTAGATGTACAATAAAAACAATTAGTGGCGGGGGTAAGACTGATGCCTTGATAGCATTGAGAGCAAGAATACTTGATATGGAAGATAGAATCAATGCGTTTGTAATAGTAATGATTTCAATTATGATATGATCCTAGGATTAGATACTATAAAAAGATTTGGATTGACACATGACTCAAATTTAAACATCCATTTACAAAAAGAATTAAAATCTAATCTAAATAACAAAAATATATTGGAAGATCCCAAAATTACTAATAGCAATAAGAACAAGAATCAAAATGATAAAGATATTAAGATTGAAAATGCTTTCGCTAAGATTCAAGTAAATTTCAATGAAGGCATTAATGTAAATGGTTTCAATATTAGTATTGACCATTTAAATACGGATTAAAGAAATAAAATAATTTCATTGTTAAACAATTATAAACATATTTTTGCCAAAGATAAATATTAAGTTGGTAAAGTAAGGAACTACGAAGCGTTCATAGATCTACAAATAGAAAAATACTGTTACAAAAGACCTTATAGATGTTCGGTGGAAGACAAAGTTGAAATTGAAAAACAAGTGGCTCAATTATTGAAACATAACCTAATTGAGGAATCCTATAGTCCATTTGCAGCACCAGTCACATTGGCTTATAAAAGAGATGAAGGGAAGAAGAGTAGACTATGTATTGATTTTAGAGATTTAAATAAACTAATTGTACCTCAATCACAACCATTTCCTTTGATTGAAGATTTAATAGCTAAGACCGTTGATTGTAAATTTTTCACAACACTGGACATAAACTCAGCCTTCTGGTCTATACCATTGAGAATTCAAGATAGGCAACGGACTGCATTTGTAACACAAGAAGGTCATTATCAATGGACATGTCTCCCTTTTGGACTAAAAACATCTCCTGCAATATTTCAAAGAATTTTAGTGAATATAATTAGAAAATCCAACTTATCAAATTTTGTTGTAAACTATATAGACGATATTATGATATTCTCAAAGACTTTCAATGAACATATTATTCAACTAAGACAATTGTTATATGCTATAGTAAAAGAAGGATTCCGGTTGAAACTAACGAAATGCACATTTACGGCAAGTTCAGTCAGATATTTGGGTCATTTTATCACAGAGAATTCAGTAACTCCTCTAAAAGATAATTTAAAATCTATAATAGACTTTCCTTTACCACAAAATAAGAAAAACATACGACAATTCTTAGGTAAAGTGAATTTTTATGGAAAATACATTCCTAACGTCTCACTTTTGCTCGATCCCCTACACAACTTGCTCAGAAAAGATGTAAGATTCGATTGGTCAACCAAATGTGAAACAGCCTTCCGTAAAGCAAAACAATACTTGTGCTCGAAACTAATTAAATTAAATTAAATTGAAATTAATCATTATTATATGATATTAAAGATATATCGTGTCTCCCGCAAGAAGGAGAAGAATCATTTAAGTCCCGAGTTGAAGAATAGAAGCATAAACATTCCTCCTCAATTTCTGGCTATTCCATCCTCTACTCATATTAAACAGATTTATTATCAAAAAGCTAGACCACTAACAAATAGGCTAAATCTAGTCAGAAATAAACTGACAATACTGATTGCAGCCTCATGTTTGAATATGGTGATTATATTTGAGCCCCTTATCATTCGGGGTTTGGGAGATCTCCAAGTCGGGCACAGTAGTGTTCTTTACTTTATGACTTCAAAATGTATTTTATTCATACCTTGTATATTTTGGTATGCTTTTTTAATTCACAACGCTCTGCTAACTGCGCAGTAAGCGGCGACTGCGCTTGGGCTGCGCTGCTGTGTGGACAATACCATGGGAATTTTGTTACTGAATAATTTCTCTTGTAGTAGAACTATCTTCCTGTAACTTTCAGCACGATACCTCGATATATCATTAAGTGCAAATGTGTATACATTCCAAAGCACAAGTCTCTTGTACTTTAAATGCGGTACGAATTGGGGGCGAAGGGCGCATGGTATCCAAAATCTGTAAATTACAAAATCTGTGTATTAATCAGATGTATGTACATACCAAATCTGAAGTCTCCAGGTCTAAAAGTATTAAAATTACGCTGCATTAACAATATCAATTTATCGATTATTCTCGAAAAAAAATCGGATGAGTTATCGAAAAAATATGATAAACTTGTACTGCGTATGGTATACAAGAGTATGCATACAAACTTTCAAGTCTGTAGCTCTTATATCTTCTAACATCTAGAAGTTCATACGGACAGACGGACGGACGGACAGACGGAAAGGGCTATATCGACTCAGCTCATCGCCCTGATCAAGAATATATATACTTTATGGGGTCTGCCATGCCTCCTTCTGCCTGTTACATACTTTTCACAAAACCATTATACCCTGATTTCCCATTTTTAATGGGATCCGGGTATAAAAAACAACTAAATGTTCTGTGCATCGGATTTTTGTAAATTCCGTAAAATGTTCCGGCATTTGCCTCTGTTCCCATCTATGTATGAATGTATGTGTGACTGTGTGTCTAAATCCGCAACTACACATACTCATACACACACATCTCGGAACGAACTTATTCTGCCCGCAGCTTATTTGATTACAAGTTCTTAAGAAAAATCTATATCGATTGGCGATGAGAACTAAAAGAACTCATTCTGTTCGTACAATTATAAGTTCAAAAGAACTACAGCGGCTACTATTTATTTGGTAGCGATGACAAACGAGCTTACCTTATCGCTTGGGGACATTCTTAAGGATGCCCATCACATTCACGAGTGCAGAGCAGACGACTCAAGGGCTCTATCATGATTTATTCGTGAAGTGGAGATGATATTTTCAATATTATCTCCAACGTCTACTGCTGGGGTCTACGTTTTTCGTCGTGTCATCCTGAACAAAGTCCAAGGCGATGCTCTTCAAGAGACGATTCTTATCCGGAACTTTGGCGTTGTTCAGGCATGAACATACAAATATACGAAGATCGTATACATGCCTCATACGCACTCAACGGCTAGCAGGTAGTGCGATAGGAATAGATAAGTGCCCAATATGTGGACCCTAATAATATACTAATGAATTATGATCCTTGCAACCCCGACGATAAGATGTAAGAGACGAGCGCTGAGCCTTACAAACTCAGCGATAGGATAAGAATAATAAATAGACCAATGCTGAGCCGTACAAACTCAGCAATAGACACACTAGATTTAAGGGATGAAAATATGCATGAGCCTCGGTATAAATACCGGGGCTCAGAAGAATAAAGATCAATACGAAACTAAACACCATCATAGTCAAGTGTATTCGTTCAGGCGTAAAGGAGTCTTATAATCAACTTTACCAAAAGGCATTTATACTAAGTAACAAAAAAGATATTCCAGAATATTTTAAGTATTTAAGAAGCATAATGTGTAAAATAAATGAAAAATATGAATATGATAGTGTAAAGCACTCAGAGTTTAGTCCCAAAAATGTTGAAGAAAAATATCGATGTAAATTTAGCTTCAGTCGTAATTAGTACAAACATTACAAATTTAATAGAAGCTTTCGATTTATTAGAAACTGAAGGGCTTATTAGAACTCCAAATTTTAAACAGAAATCTATGCAAAGTAATGAAATAGCGAACAAAATTGAAAATCAAAATTATCGATACCAAAATATTAATACAAATAATCAAAGAGCAATTCAGAAAGCTTTCGATCAGGAACACACAATTTTAATTCAAATCTTAATTGTACAAGCCAACGAAGCCATGTTTCAAAAATGAAAATTTATCATGTCGAAGTTAGAGCTAAGTTTAGCCAATATAAAACTAATAATCAAAATCAAAACATCACTTCTGAATCAATGTCTGAGTCAAAGAATTGTTCTTATATGCAAATTTTCATATAGTTGCCTCGATAAATCCATTCCCTTGATTAATCTAACTATAAATAATGATGGTGTCATCCAATATCATTTTCATCTCTAAATTCAACAGCGCAAATAACACAAGATATTATAACCAATCTACCTCTTGAATTTAAAGAAGATGCCACAATGAGTTGGAAATTGGTAACATTTAATAACAAATCATTCGATGCTATTATAGGGCAAAATATTCTTAACCCACTTAATGCTATCATTGATCTTTATCAGAACACAATTACATTTAATAATAATACGATTAAATTTCTAAATAGTCCGCTATACTCCGATGAGGTAAATCAAATCGAAACAATCAAAGTAGATGATAGCATACAGAAAATTCTATTCAAAAATTGAAATCAAGAAGAAAATGTTCTAACGAAAATTCTGAGTAAATTTAAAAACTTAATATTTTTTGAAAGTCAGACTCTTAGCAAAACAAAAATTATTGAACATCAGATAAAAACAATAGTAGATAAACTTGTATATTGCAAAAATTATTGATAACCGAAATCGAAGAAATGCTGCAACAGGGAATAATACTTAAAATCAATTCTCCATATAATGTCCCCTTTTGGCTTGTACCTAAAAAACAGATAACAACGGAAAAAACAATGGCGTATAGTTATTGATTACCGCAAACTAAATAAAAACACGATGGATGATAAGTTTCCTATCCCTAATATAGAAGGTATATTATATAAGTTAAGAAGAGCGAAGTATTTTTCTACCATTGATCTCGCGAAGGGTTTTCACCAAATTCTTGTTCAGGAACAAGATAGGGAAAAGACAGCGTTTTCTACCCCCCACGAACATTATGAATTTAATCGAATGCCATTTGGCCTTAAAAACGACCCTGCCACATTTCAACGCCTTACAAACACAGTTTTAAAAAAGAAATAAATAGAATTTGTGTCGTCTATCTCGATGACGTCCTTATTTTTTCCACCAATTTTTCGGAACATGTTGGCCATATTTTGAATGGTCGGTACGAAACTTTTTTTTTTTAGATCTGGAATTGCAGCGCATATCGTTTGTGACAAACCTCAGAAGATATAAGAGCTAGAGACTTAAATTTTGTATGCATACTCGTGTATAACATACGCAATACAAGTTTATCATATTTTTTCGATAACTCGTCCGATTAATTTTTTATCGAGAATGATCAATAAATTGATTTTGTTTATTCAGCGTAATTTTAATACTTCTAAACCTGGAGACTTCAGATTTGATGTGTGCATACATCTGATCAATACAAAGATTTTGTAATTTACAGATTTTGGATACCACGCCCGTTCGCCCCGAATTTGTAAAAAACGTAATTTAAGTACTAGAGACTTGTGCTTTGGAATGCATACACATTTGCATTATGACCACGTTCTGAAAGTTTCATGAAAATAGTCCGACCATAAGAAAAATTATTCAGCAACAAAATATAGTAGTATTGCCCACACTGCAGCGCAGCCCAAGCGCAGTCGCTGCTTACTGCGTAGTTAGCAGACCGTCTGGTAATGCGTGCGTGAATATCAGCTCCTTGCAGGAATCAGGGTATCTCCTAGTCGAGAAGTCTCAACTAGAACTCTCTTACTTGTTTAAAATTGAAATTGTATGTTATTATCATTTCGCTTATATTTTTTCAATTTCATAAAAATGTTTCCTTCCATCTTATGAGTTTGTCGCAGTCCCAAACTTATTACCCCTCTACGTGCGCGCCACTGCACAAGAGGGGAAATAAAAGTACACGTCAGCTAACGAATTGTTTGCTGCAAAAACAAACTATAAACAATTAGACAATTTGTGACATGGAGGAAATCAATGAAATAAAGAATTTTAGATCTCAAATTGTGCACGAGATTGCATCAATAGAAAAAAATGCAGAGCGTTCGAATAATGCTATTAGCACTAACATCAGCAACAGTTCCAGCGGTCAGGCCCAGCACAGCTAAGAAAACTCTCAGCTTTGCAGTGGGTAGTTTCTCGCTTGTGAGTTCTCAACGCAAGCCGCAACCCCGCAAACGCAAAAGCACTACGCCATCTACTCACGAAAGCCCGACAAGCAGCCAACCCAAGAAAAGTTCCCAATCCACTTCTCAGAAGCCCATCGCGGACGATACGTATCGCAACAGATTTGAGGCCTTGACCAGTGATTCTGATGACGATGATGAAGATGCGATGTCGGCTGAAGCCACCAATACACCAGTATCACTGACAAAAGTTCTTGAGCAGTGTACTGCTAGCCATCGCAATCAGCAGGGCAAGCCTCGCGACGCATCAGCTCAACCCGGAGTTAAGAACAAACAGTCTCAATTGACTGTAAAGCCAAATATCCCACCAATCACCATCCCAAGGCTGACAGATCTCCCTATGCTGCAGGATTTACTGAAGAACAATAAGCTTTATGGTTCCAATAATGTACAAATACGCACATCTGCTGGGGGCTTCACCCGCCTCTATGCCCAAAACATTGATACTTTCAGAAACATTCAAGATCTCTTTGAGACAGTCAAACTCGAACTTTACACCTACGAACTGAAACAAGACAGGCCATTTAAGTTCGTCATTAAGGGTCTGCATCACTCCACCTTACACTCCGCAATTAAAAATGAGCTTGTCAGTCTAGGATTCAACGTCACTAACATTCACTGCCCAGACAACACAAAGAGACCGGAAAACCCCATTGACTTGTTTTTCATAAGTATTGCCCCAGGCTGCAACAAAGCAGACCTTAAGAATATCCATTACCTGGATGGACAACGGATCTCAATCGAAGAAGCTCGCAAGCAGCGCAAGTCTCGCAGCCAGTACCTTCACTCGTCTGCAACTCAGCCAGCTCCCAGCCAGGTCCCCTGGCCACCCAAGACTTCTGTCATACCTAGAAGATTGCCAAACGTACCACACCATAACTCCCGCCCTACTTATGCCCAGATGATTAGAGGTTATCCCCACGGCGGAGGCGAATGGTCTTCTGTCGGACACTTCATGGACCCCGGCCACACCCCCAGACAACAAACCCGCTCCACCCACAACCCGACATCATCCACAGCTCAGCCAAGCCCCGAATTTCCGGCACTCATTGCATCCCTTAATACTCTAAACGAGACAGTACTTAGACTAGTCAAAATGCAGGAAGAAATGTTGAGCACGCAGTCCAAAATACTGGACCTTCTCGTCGCGCGTGCCAACAATGTCTAATGTAACAAACATTATGTGTTGGAAGGCCAGAGGGATTTCCATCAAAATGCGGGAGCTAGAACTCTTTGTTCAACTTCACGATATCCATGTCCTGCTAATAAGCGAAACGCAAGTACTTGACGGCTTCATTCCAAAACTCTTCCGCTTTGCCTGCCACACGGCAAACTACCCTTCATCCAGCCATAGGAGAGGTGGCTCCGCAACTTCGTTAGAGAGGACATTGAACACTTTGTCACCATCTCTGTTCGATCAAATTCCGTCCAACTGGCCAGGGCTAGAGTAGCTACAGGATTGGGATTTGTAGAGTTTGGTGCAATCTACTCCCCGCCAAACAATCCACTATCGATCCACTGGCGATCCTTAGACCGAAAATTCCTGATCTGTGGCGACTGGAACGTGCATCAACAATCTTGGGGCTCTATGAGAAGTACTGCTAGGGGTAGAGACCTTTTCAACCTCACCCTGGCTACGTCCACAAAGATCATAGCCACGGGCTGTCCCACTCGATTCCCAGATCATAATAGACAGCGGCCTTCCTGTGTGGACTTTGGTCTCTATAAGGGCATTCCTCAATGGAAGCTGAAAATCGCCTCTTATAATGAACTCGGCTCCGATCATATGCCTCTGGTTATCTCGCTGGATGCCGCCGTAAAATGCTACCCTCAAGTCGAGAGACTGATCAACAGGAATGCCGACCTAAACTTATTTAAGCTGATCCTCAACAACAAGATGCATCCCGAATTAGAGTTACACTCGGAACAGGATATTGATGACACTTTGCACCGGCTCAATGAGAATATTCGCTGTGCGGCCAAGGATGCGCAAAGAGCACGCCGTAGTCATGCCCCTCGCCAAGCCGGGTCCTTGGTTCTCACGCCCGAGCTACGCTACCTACTGCAGCAAAAGCGACGTTTAAGGAAAATCTACCAGCGTACTCTACATCCGGCAGATAAATCCAACTGGAACAAAGCAGCGAACTCACTCAGATCTGAGTTAGCTCGACAGCGCACGCAGTTGTTTGACGACATGCTGGAAAATATGTCGACTGCAAAGGATGCCAAATTTAATCTCTGGAAAGCCACCAGAAATAGCAGACGACAAGCCATACGGCAAGCCCCCATTAAAAATGGCCCGGATAGCTGGTGTAGATCAGATGAAGAGCAAGCGGAGGCTCTTGCCAGTCGTCTGGAGGCCAGATTTCTACCGTTTAACCTAGCATCGCAAGAAGACATAGAAGCTACCGAGCACGCCCTGGCCATCCCACTACAGCTCGATCCACCTGAGGAGCCGTTCAACTTTGACGAGGTGGCAGCCGTCATTAAACATTTAAATCCAAGAAAGGCCCCCGGACATGATAATATTTGCAACCGTACGCTGAGAGCGCTGCCGGAGAATGCTATCCTCGTTATTATATTAATTTTTAATGCCATAACAAGGCTCCAGTATTTTCCAGCAGCGTGGAAGACAGCCATAGTCGTGATGATCCACAAGCCTGGCAACCTGAGGAGGACCCCGCTTCTTACCGACCTATCAGTCTCCTACCTTCACTATCGAAGGTTTGGGAAAGACTGGTCATCCGTCGGCTGGTAAAAGTAGCGGAGTCAAGAAATCTTATTCCGACTCATCAATTTGGCTTCCGCGCTGGGCACGGCACTACCGAACAACTGCACAGGGTGACAGACCACACCCTCAGGGCCTTCGATAACAAGAAGCACTGCAATGCCATTTTCCTGGACACCGAACAGACCTTCGATAGGGTATGGCATCCTGGACTCCTACAGAAGATAAAAGAGCAGCTGCCCTCTCACTTCTTTTCTCTGATCCGATCCTACTTGGAGGGTCGCTCTTTCAGAGTGAGAGTAAAATCGAGCCAGTCCTCCACGGCAGATGTCGTGGTTGCTGCACAGCAAGAGCAAGCTATCGCTCTCTAACAAGGGCAAGATCTTAACCCACATAATAACCCCGATCTGGAGGAACGGCGTACAAATATGGGGAGTCTCCGCAAAGAGTAACCGCCAAAATATACAGGTTCTCCAAAACAAGGTATTGCGCCAAATCACCGGCTGCCCCTGGTTCGTCCGAAACTCCTGTCTTCATAGAGACCTCAAGCTGGACACAGTGGAAGACCATATCTCGTTCCACTCGAGTCGGTACAACAACCGGCTCAAGGTCCATGCGAACCGGCTAGCTAGAAAATTGCCTAACTCAAGACCGATCAGTAGGTCAAAAAGACGCCACTTCACAAACCTTCTCTAGTCCAACAATAATTAAAATTAAATTTAAATTACGTCAAATTTCTGTTAAGTTAAAATTACGTCGTTACGTTTCTGTTTGCTCAAAACGGTTAAGCACGGTGGAGGTAATGTGATGGTTTGGGGGTGTTTCGCTGCTTCTGGAGTTGGAAACCTAGTATTTATTGATGACACTATGGACAAACATGGTTATAGAGACATTCTCAAAGAGAATTTAAGTCCAAGTGCTCAACAGCTGGGTCTCAGTGGCACTGATTGGCAGTTTCAGCAAGATAATGATCCAAAACATTCGTCTTATCTTGTGCAGGAGTGGCTCATATACCATTGCAAGCAGTTCAAAACACCTCCTCAATCACCGGATTTGAATCCCATCGAGCATGTGTGGCACCTACTGGAAAGAAAAGTCCGATCTCACAAAATAACCTCAAAGCTGAATGGGCCAAAATCACCACTTATGAAACGTCAAAGCTAATAAAAAGCATGAAGAGACGTTTATATTTACTGTTCTTTTTTGTTTTGAATTATCTTGTATGTTTTTGCTGCTCTTTTTATTGCTATGGATTTTCGTTAAGAATACATAAACCAAAAATAATGTAAAAAAAAAAAAATTCCGAGAAAATGTTCCTTTCCTAATAAAATATGATGTTAAAGTTGAATTTGTACGACTTTTTTCGTTTTGCAAACAATTAATGGACATACTGTATGTATATTTGTACATGTATATATTTACATCTGTATATGTACACATGTACATACGTACATATGTATATGTATGCACATACAACTTAGATAAACTCATTTGCAACAATATCTGCAACTCAGATTTTGGTTTCCATCTTTTTTAAGCTAAAACTGTTTGAGAATTGTAATTATGTTACATGTGAAAGAAGTGATGCGCTATACATGTCAAGTAAGCAAGCTGTGTGCGTGTGTATCACGCTTGAGGGATAGCAGGTTACGCAAAACGATCAGCTGTTTTAGCAGGGTGTTTCAATGTGCATTTTCGACACGCTTATCTGTCCTAAGATTAGTAGACAAAATAAAAGGAGCTGCTATGTAAATTCCCGAGTCGGACAATATAAGGTTTTATCTGATTTTTGTATTCAATTGCTCACGCAATCCCTTGACCATACTTTCAACACAAATACATTTTTCTTTCCTTTAACAAAGCTTTAATTTGCAAAAGTCAAAATTATTAAAGTAATAATTATTAGACGTTTTCAATCGTTTCATCAATGTACAATTTTATTATATTTAACTAGATTTACTTCTAAGTCATCTTAAACTTAATTTGACTTTGATTTTTAATTTTATTATTGTGAAATACATTCCACTTCTAAAAATAAAAAAAAATAATAAAATTCTTTAACCTTAATATCAATATTTACATGATTTTTGTAGGTTTTATCGGCGATTTCCCCTTATATTCCCGGCATGTTTTCGCTTAAAGATGCTTCCAAGCTGGACTCGCCTGCTGATCCATCGTTTATTGATTAGTTTCATTTAATACTTTGAACCTAAAACTCCAAAATGGAACACTTAAGTTGGGGCACACTTCTTCCTGGCCCCGTTCTCGCTTGATCTGATTGCCCTTTTCTGAAACTTCTTAAATTGCCTATTGCTTTGTATATTAATTACATTTGTGTGTGTGTGTGTGTGTGTGTGTGTTGGCGCATATATCTTTATTGGTTTCCCATTTAGCTACATTTGTCAACAGCTTACAAAGGCATTTAATGGCCAATTTCTTTAGAGTTTGCACGCAGTTAAGCGTCTGAAAACAATTTATTGATTTTCATTTTGAACCAAGTTCGCAATATAAATCACATAATAGGAATTCATAAGACGATTGGGGACTGCAATTGTTCAATATTTCACTTACTTTTTTGTTTTTCCCTCTCCATGGAAATCGATTTAATTTTATTTAATTGGTCTATTGAATATTTCATTTTGAGTGTACTAATATTTAAATATTATGTAATATTTAATAACTAACATTAAATAAAATATGATATAAATAAAACAAGTAAGCGCGTGCTTATGCGTGTGTGAATATCAGCGCCTTGTATGGAGCAGGGTAACTCCTAGTCGAGCAGTCTCGACTAAAGTTTTCTTACTTGATGATTATGTGACTTATGTGTGGACCCTAAGTCAGTCTTTTATCTAGTGTAACGCCAAGGTACTTAACCTAATTTGCTCTTGGTATTGGTGCTCTTGGAGTCACTTCAGGGCAGTCTCCTCTTCTGATCTAAAAGGTGATATTGCGTGTTAATGGCTATTCTGCAGGATTTAAGTCTCCGATTGAGATCGTGGAGGAATGACAGGTCGGACTAACGATGTTGCCCTTCCTTTCATGACCTAGAAGCTTATTTTTGTCCTGTAAGAGACCAGGATCTTGAAGGAAGAGGTAGGTAAAGCTGTCCTTATCTTGTCACAGACCCAGATGCCCAGAGACCCGATCGATTCGCTACTCTTGGCAGAAATTCTCTTGCAAAGGGCTGACCATTGTTAAATTTAATACGAATGTCAGGTAAATAGGTGTATTTATACTTATTTAATGTAAATACTCTACTGAATTACAGCAAAACTTTAACTTTATATCGTCCAGTTAAGCAGCTGAGCTTAAAAACAAAGCAATAACCCACTCAAACACTGAGAGATGCACAATGAGTGGCACATTTTCTTTTGCTCCTTCTATATTTAGCCCGCAGGTCCTTGATTCATTTGGTGAATTGCCGGAAATTTGGGAAAAAAGTTGAAATTTTCCAATTGTAAATAGCTGTATTTGCATATATTTTCATGTGGCGGTGGGTGTGTGTGTGTGGGAAGTGTAATTTTGCTGATTGGGGTCTCGTCTCGACATTCACTACTTGCTTCATAGGCCTCTGCTGTCTTTTGGGGTTTCAAATGCGCCCGGGGCATATGGGAAATTTATTCACATGTTTTAACATGCAGCGAAATTAAGCAATGCTCTTGGTTCAGAATGTAAACCAAAGGAACGGCATTTACAAGGGACTACTCAAGTTAAAGAGCTCCATGAACCAAATCAAGTGAAACTGAAAATTGCTAATGACCTTAAGTTATTTGATATAAATGGCTCTGTAGGTTTAAGCCTATTCGGGTCGAATTACAATTTATATTTAAACCATAAAAGTGGAAAGGTAGTCCCGACTCGAATATACTCTGCGCTCTCATTGAATTATCTACTTATCTCGTGTATTTGAGACGGTATGTAGATGTGCGATAGAAATACATTTTCTTTGATGAATCCGGGTCAGAATATTCGAATTAAGAGAAAAGATTTTTTCAAAAAGAATTTTGGTTATTAATATTTTTAAATATTCATTTTTATTGAAATCAAAAAGCTTAAATAATTCAAATTAATATTCTTCAGCTTCGAGTTTTTGATCATTTGGAAATTTCAATAAGCTAAGACCGTCTTCGGGTTCTTCAATAGTATCTACTGTACCTTCAACTTCACTAATAGTAGACTTATTATCATTAGAAAGGGAATGACCCCCATACTTTCGAGCTCGTTTCTCAAGATTTGTCGACAAAATCATCTGATCTGAGTTATCTATTGCTCGATTAAAAGAAGAAATTTGTCCGTATTCAAGTCACAAGTCCCTAGTACTTAAAATACGTATTTTACAAATTGTGGGCGAAGGGGTTGAGGTATTCAAAATCTATAAATTACAAAATCTTCCTATTGGTCAGATCACGCAGTAAATCTGAATCTAGGCCTAAAACTATAAAAATTACGCTGAATAAACAAAATCAATTTATCGATTATTCTCGATAAAAAGAAATGGATGAGTTATCGGAAAAAATAAGATAAACGTGTATGAATGCAATACTGTTACATACTTTTCAAAAAACCATTATACCTTGATTTCCCAGTTTTAAATGGGATCAGGGTATAAAAAAAAAAAAAAAAAACAAATTACAAACAAGTAAGAAAGCTCTAGTCAAGACTGCTCGACTACGAAATCTCCTGAACCCTTCGAGGAACTGATATTTCATCACACACACATACACAGGGGGGGGGGGGTCAATTATAACAAAAATCGAAAATCTGCTAAATTATATGAATCTATATTTAAAATTTGCAAAATCTAACTTTTTAAACTGATTTTCGATAACCTTTTTAATCGATAACAAAATAACGGGATGAGTTAGCATTTTTTAGTGATATGCTTTAAAATTAAAGTTCAATTTTGCAATTAACGTAGACAATAAATGTGGCGTTAATTACCCCGACTACGGGGGGAGAGGGGCATAGCTTTTCCAGAATGGAACTGAATGTGTTTTGTTATGTTGTTTACTGACTGCCGACACTGCTCATAAATCTGAGTTTACATATATTTTCTTTAAATGTACGACACGTTTGGGTTCGACAAGCACTGTTGGAAAATTCTTAAGTAGATAGTCAAAATGACAACTCGAAAAAATGCGTAATTCAATCTCATTTAACTAATTATCCGCATCAACGGCCTCATTCATCACTCTACTCTGACGACACAGAAATGACATTCGTGTTTTAAGTTCTAGAGATTGTAACTTTGGTTAAGGTGCTGCAATAAATTTGTCAAATCAAAATAATGATATTTACCAGATTACTAATTCTTTTCAACAGTTAATAATAATAATAATAATAATAATTAGTAATCCACAGTCCTATAAGTAAGTAAAATACCCAAAAAGCACGCCAATCAAAGTAAATGGTCTTTCAAAATTGACGTTCACAATATATATTTACATTCATACATACATACTATTCAGATAATGCAGATATTGAACTCTTTAGTAGTATATTAATTAAAGTGGCCGAAAATGATAAAAACAGGCGCAGAAGGCTCGCTATGGAATTTCTTGGCGGGCTATTAAATTTCCAAATAAACAAAGCAAACTTTTATTTATTCAACGCTATGGGGGGCTGCAGCCACCAGAGTTGAGTTAAGTTCTGTTAAGCTGGGCAAAGCTCTGAGTTGAGTAATGAGTAATGTTGTGCGACAATGCCTTTTCCACACAACGACAAGAACAACATTCAGGCCATTGCTCATTGGAAAAGGCTCGGTTTCGCATTCGGTTTTGGGTTCAGGTTCGGGTACGGAGTTTGGGCTTGTTTGTAATTACATAAGCACCGCACGTAGCAGCGTGGAGAGTACAAGCATTCCCGTTAAGTTGGCTTTGATGCGCTTTGCACTTAATTAGGGCAAATAACTAATGATAGAAACTTTGTACTCGACTTACTATCCGGGCACCCAGCACTCATCGAAGCAAAGGAGCTTCCATTTGCCTTCAGATGACTCTACTTGGATTTCCAAGCCACAACTAGAAGCTACGCAGCTGCAAGCAAAAGACCCCGGTAAATTTCCTCAAAGATGTGTATTTAATTACTTTGCCCATTTATACATTTGTGAGCTAGCGCCAATGGACTGAGCTATCTAAGTTTGGATTCCTTGTAATTTAATTTGCGATTCCATTAATTATATTCTGAATCAAGTATGAACGCTGCTGTAGGAATCTACCGCACGGAATGCCGCTGCTCAATAAAATCAATCAAATTGCACATACAACAGCGCCACATCGATATTATTTTAATATATACATAATATAATAATATTATTTTAATATCTGAGAACCAGCTAACAGGCACAGATACCGTATCAACAAATGGTTGCACTTATTGATTGTTTATCTTGCAAATTACCCTATAAACAGCCAAAGAGCAGCTGTTGCTCTTGTAATCAAACATAAAAAATCAAACAAACAAACAAAATTAGGATGGTGTATTCCTTATATTTATTTTTATCCAAATCCAGAGCAACAGTTTATTATTCGTCTTTTACTTTTGGAGAATAGAAAATAGACCATGACCCTAGTTTATGCCTATATAACCTATATTTGTAAACCCATTGCAGCCATCATACCAGGTAAATCTTTGCAAAATATGATAACTTCAAAAAAGATCGCAGCTTACAACTTCAACTCTATTTTTAGAAAGTCCCAAAAAATTTCCCGAAATATCTGGTTTCCCATCTGGTTTAGTTTGCATTAAGTGCGAATCTTTTCAAAATGGGAAATCAGGGTATAATGGTTTTGTTGAAATGTATGTAATAATACAGATAGAGAAATTATTCAGCAACAAAATTCTCATAGCGCGTGCTCATGCGTGTGTGAATACCAGCTCCTTATAGGGATTAGGGTATCTCCTTGTCAGCAGCCCCGACTGGACACTCTTACTTATTTTGTTTTGAATTGATTGCAGTTTACTCCTTATTCCAAATTGTATATCCTTTATACTGCATCAAACAGTTTCTCGTTATATTTTACTGAAGCTGAAGCATTTTGTACTCCTAAAGAGTGTGCATTTCCCACTCTATTAACTATACATTTTTAATGGCTTCTAGTCCCAAATAATAAGGTTTTTATAGTTTCACTATATGATATACGTGTATTGAATATAAATCTTTATTCGTTTATGATTACTTTTAATGCTAGCAATCCATTCGGCGCTCTTTATTTTATGTAGTCGTTGTTGCCATAGTCGTCGAGCGGAAAGGACAGATATTCAAATTGTACAGACAGGCGAAGAAAATGATGGTGGACTCAGTGATCGGCGAGATGAGCAGCAGCAGCAACGACACGACCATCACATAGAATATCATCATCGACGAATTCATGTCGAGCAGTGTAAACTTGAAGAAATGTTTCCAGTAAGCTTTGAAGTGCGCAACGCTCTGAATGCTGCAAATGTCAATGGTCAGCGGCTTTTTATAGCCAATGGAGAGCTGGGCATATTTACACAGTTGCCACCTTTCGCAGGTGAGCTGGCGCAGCGGACGAGCCTGGCATTGACCCGCATAGGCCCAGGTCCAAATATTGATTCAACCCAGTTGGCAGACTGAGAGAACAATTGAGATGCTAAATCAATTTGATGCGACAGAAAAAGTCAATTATGCACAGAAGTTCACACAGAAGTTTGCATCACTCGGTGAATTCTCCAATTTTATTGCAAATGAAATTAATTTAAGAGCGACATTCGTAATTGTATTTGCATTTGTATTCCCAGCTTGTGGATGCGTGCTAATGGGTGTATCCATGTGTGGGAGTGTGTGTGTCCATGTGTGTGCCGATAATCGCTTTACAGATTTCCGCCAATTCCAAAGCCAATTTGCCTAAATTTGATATTCCATTTCAGATAAATGCGTTGGTCGAATTGAATTTCATTTGGAGCCAAAACTGCATTAGCTTTCAACGAAATGAATATCAAATAAATTTCAATTAATCAGGCTTCAGCGGAGTTCAATCTAAAAGCTGTCCAACTTCTTATAAATTCCCCGATTACCTCTACTAAAACTCCCTTTGATATTACAATTTATGAATTCAAGGCAAAGAATTAATACTAATAATAATTAATAATACTCAAATTGCCACATAAAAGTAGCGCAAAAATTAAAAATCGCTCAGATACTAAAAGTCAAAAGTGACATATGAAGTAAAGTTATCAATAATCCTATAGACGAGATAGTAATTTTGACAAAAACAGTCGATCAATAACAAAGCAAATTTTTCATATGATTTTTTTTATAATCATTTTTTCATTTCTTTAAGTTTTAAACAAACTACTTTGCTTAGTTAAACAACTCAAAGAAAATGCATTTTCTAATAAATAAATGTATAAACTAATGCTTATTTCCAATATTACTGATGATAATCTAGTTATATATCGAAATACAAGTTCAGTGGCCAGTGCTTAGTTTTCAGTTAGCCTTAATTTTATATTAACTCTACTACTAAAGAAGTAGAGTAGAGAATCATTCGTTTTTCAGGTCTCCCTAAAAATATACTACACTATTAGAATACAACGAAGCTCGAAACAATATTGCTATTGGCTGATTGATTATTCTGAAATAAATAATTAGCAGATCGAATTAATTCCAAGCAAGCTGGCTGATTTCAGCAATGCTTCACTGGCTTCATTTTCGCATTAAACCTCTTAAGCATTATTACTGCTTGCTGTTTGGCGCCACGCCACGCCTCACCTCGCCTCGCCCCTCCTCACTAATGGTCTGTCAATCAGACCCATCAGTAGCTGTCCGCCTCGCAGGGCAACTTATTAATTGAGCGCAACAGCTGTATAAAGCTAACAGCTTCGTCATCCACGTATGTCCATTTCGGAACCCAATTTGAAAGTACCGTAAAATGTTATGCATCATAAGCAATTTACACCAGATTCTGATACTCCAATTCAGCCAGGTTGTCTGTACTAAACATGGTTAATCTATATACAAAATAAATAAATATAGAAATAAGTTCAGACTTTAAAGTAAGCATTGTCATGAATTAAATGTATGAATAATCGGTAGGCAAAAAAGTCTATAAATAAGAAAATAATCTATAACATACCAAATAAAAAAATATGTCAAGCATGAGAAAGTATTTTAAAGTATGTGTAAACTTAATACTTATATTAAATATATTATAGTTTTATTATACCTATGGGATATACAGGGCTCTCCATATTCGAGTGACCCATCTGTCAGTCCTATACCTTTCACAGAGACGGGCACTATACGCCGTAGAGGCTCAAGGCGGACATTTGAGAGATATCATATTCAAAGAGTGATATCAACAAGTCCAATAATATATCGAATATGGAGAACCCTGTATGTTGTATCTTTATTGTGTGTCACTCATAAATTAGCTGTGAAAACCCTTATCTTAAAGATATACAAATGTATATGTATGTATGTATATATAAATTTAGATATAACAAATAAACCTGTTGCTTGTTGGCTTGACCTGGACTGTATATACAAGACAACTGATTGTCATGACCACTAGCTCTCTCTCTCTCTCTTTCTCTCTCTGGTTATCCTTCTCTTTGTACCTCTCTGCTTCTCTGCATCTTTGCGGCAAGTTAGCGTCAACCAGTTAAGGCGGGGTAACTGGAAATATTTACATTTTCCCAGTAATGCTGTCAAGTATCACTTACAAGGTAAACTTCTTGGGACTGACTCCCAGCTGGCAATTAACAAGTTTTTGGCCGCAATTCGCAAGTTTGCGAAGCATTAAAAATATTCCATGGCGATTTGGTGGGCGGAAACGGAAGTGCGCCCTGCGCCACCCCACCCCACCCCACCCCAACTAGCAGATAGGGCAATTGTTGACAGTGCGAGAGTACAGGCGGCAATTGTGAATCAGTAGGCGAAGCAGTTCTGTTTTAGCCACCGATTTGCATACGGCTTAAAATGTAAATAAAGATTCAACTTGATAACCATTACAACAGCAAACGATGCGTGGGCGCTGCTGCTGCTAATGTTGGTGTTGTTCCTTCTTGCCAACTGCGTCATGTAAACGTAGCAAGGGACACAAAGCAGAGTATTTACCACTTACTCTACCTCTGCTCCCCCACCATCCCCTGCCCTGCCCTGGCCTACCCTTCGCTACCACACACATCTGCTCTTTGTGGCATTGGACACGTGTCGCAGACACTCATGAATAATGCAACTGTATAGGAGCATAAACGAGCATTCCATATTGCGGGCGCGTTGGCTGCACTACACTCGAGAATCTGGCCGACAATTAAAGCCACATAATGTTAATGCCCAACGACAGTTGCTGCAGCCGAATTATGCAAATGCCCAGAATTTTGATAAGGGTTCTACGCACTCCACAAAGAACCAGCCCACACACTCAGCCATTCACTCGAATTTGAAAATGTGAATCAATCGACAACAAAAGATTTCGTTACCATTTAACTCACTTCCAAGGAAATCGTTCAAATTCTAAATCAGGTATAAGCCCAGCCATATATATTATAGCATATATTATTTTGACATAAATATAACACCCGAACAAGCCAGAACGTAGAGCTCGTTCTCTCGGTCCATAACCATCCGAATTTGCCAGTCTTATAATAGTTAGATATCATCGGATTTGCCGCGTTCTAATAGACTTTGCTATCATAAATATATTTAGAGTTTGATAGGCGATTTGCATTCCCTGATGCCTCGCTCTGGCTATGGCAGGTCTTCAAATTCGAGTCTACATTGAAGACTCAATCTAGCTACAGTTGAGGACTAGACCTCTTTTTTTTCATTTTCGCTTAGCTTTCACTGAATGATTTAAGTCTAAAGGAAGACAATGTCATAAAAAACTTAGCAATAAATTGTTTTAAAAAGACAATCATAAAATTGACAAATATATTGCTCCACATCATTTTTGCTCAAAATTAAAGCACAAGATTTTTGCTTGAAATAAATGTTTGTTCGAGATACTCAAATTTTATATTAAAATATTCCACATATATAATTTAGTTTTCGATGCAACTTAAATACATAAGTAGTGTAGAAATAATATTAACAAATTACTCTAACTCAAATTGCATAAAATTTTCTTTAATATGTTCATGGAACTGAGGGAAATATTAAAAAGTACTCTGTGAACTGATACTCCCAGAAAAACTGATGAAGTTGTAAGTAAGCAATTAAATACAAAGATTGTTATGATCATATTCTAATGACTAATACTAAATACCTCATCCTCTCTTAAAGCAGAGCATAACTCATCAAAATAGATATCAAATTCATTTGTTCATTTCTGCCAATTAGCATGAAAATAAAGCGAAACGACCGAAACATACCCGTGATACGTGAGGAAATTACTAAATAAAGAAATCATAAAAGCGCTACGACTAATTGCAGAAAAAAGAATTCAGACCTAATTACACTAATTAAAATTCTATTCAAAAAAAAAAAAAATATATCAACTTATCTTTCGCCCAATAGACAAACGTAACAGACAAGTGACTTAATTTATACACATTATATATTAGCGAAAATAATATTTTGGTCAAGCTTAAAGCTCGTCAAATTTGTATTCTAAGCTAACATGCTTAAAGCTTGTAAAACAGTTTATTTAATAAAACATGTATATTGCTTATATTTACTTATATATTTGTAAATGAAATAATATATGTATAGGTACATATATTTATTATTATGTTCCTATATTTTTTATTTTATGTATTTGTATTTTTATACAGCTTAAAAGTATGTGTTTTACTGAACACCACATTTTCAAATATCAAAGGAAAGCAGAAATTTTAGTTATGAAAGTCTCCAATAAGAATTTCATTTGCTTACCTATATTTCAGCTTGTAAGCTCAAAGCTCTTACAACGACAACAGCTTTTTCAGCGAAAGCTTTAGGTTGATTTCCGTTATTATGAAATCGATCAATTGAAAGTGTTTATAAGGCTGCACATTGTGAAACTTTCCAGAAGATTCAAGAAATCATTCAGAGTGCACCAATGTGGGAGCCAATTTAAATAATTCAGGTGTAATTTTCAATATCAGAAACTCAATAAAAATGGTGAAGTTGTCCGTGGACGAAATACGTGGCCTAATGGAGAAGAAGCGTAATATACGCAACATATCTGTTATAGCGCACGTGGACCATGGTAAGTCGACGCTGACTGATTCACTGGTCTCCAAGGCGGGCATTATAGCGGGAACCAGGGCTGGTGCCATGCGATTCACGGATACCCGCAAAGACGAGCAAGAGCGTTGCATTACGATCAAGTCAACGTAAGTTCGACAAAGATAATTTCATCTTCAATATTACGATTTAATGATTTCCGAATTCCTTGTTCAGTGCCATTACCATGTACTTTGAGGTAATGATTGAGGACTTGCGCTTCATCACGAATGCGGATCAGCGAGAAGACGGCACGAATGGTTTCCTCATCAATCTGATCGATTCACCTGGTCATGTGGACTTCTCCTCAGAAGTAACTGCAGCACTGCGAGTCACCGACGGCGCCCTGGTCGTTGTGGATTGTGTTTCCGGAGTTTGTGTGCAGACAGAGACGGTGCTAAGGCAAGCGATTGCTGAGCGAATTAGACCCATTCTCTTCCTCAATAAAATGGACCGAGCTTTGCTCGAGCTTCAATTGGACTCCGAAGAGCTGTACCAGACATTCCAGCGTATTGTGGAGAACGTCAATCTTATCATAGCCACATACAATGATGATAGCAGCCCCATGGGCAATATCTTTGTTGACCCTTCAAAGGGCTCCGTCGGATTCGGTTCAGGTCTACACGGCTGGGCATTCACTTTGAAGCAATTTGCCGAAATGTATGCTGATAAGTTCAAGATCGATGTGGATAAGTTGATGAAACGGTAAGCTCTGCGATAATTCAATCTCAATTCTTAGTTACCATATTGAAATCATCGAACTAGTTAATACGAATTACTTTTTAAAAACCAAGCACTATAAATTGAAAAGAATACCAAGATTTTTTCTGTGTAGATTATATAAATTGCATTGCTTAGCACTCCTAAGATCTGTCAGAATCGTACACAGTTGTTTTTTATATTTTGATATTGATATATTATCTATATTTATATTTATATGTATTTTCATTGAAAATTTCTTCTATAGACTTTGGGGCGACAATTTCTTCAATGCAAAGACGAGAAAATGGCAAAAGCAAGAGGATTCGTATGCCAAGCGATCATTTTGCCTATATATTCTCGACCCTATTTACAAAATATTTGATGCCATAATGAACTACAAAACAGACCAAATTTCGGGATTATTAGAGAAGATAGGTGTTAAACTGCAGCCGGAAGAGCAGGAACAACAGGGAAAGGTGTTACTTAAGACGGTGATGCGGAATTGGTTGCCAGCAGGCGAAACTCTTCTCCAGATGATTGCCATCCATCTCCCATCTCCAGTTGTAGCCCAAAGGTATCGCATGGAACTGTTGTACGATGGTCCTCAAAGTGATGAAGCGGCGGTTGCCATTCGAAATTGCGATTCAGAAGGTCCCCTGATGATGTACATCTCCAAAATGGTTCCTACCTCAGACATAGGACGTTTCTATGCATTTGGCAGAGTCTTCGCCGGCAAGGTCGCCACCGGACAGAAGTGCCGCATCATGGGGCCTAACTATGTTCCCGGCAAGAAGGAGGATCTTTACGAAAAGTCAATTCAACGTACGGTACTGATGATGGGGCGTGCTGTGGAGGCCATTGAAGATGTGCCAGCGGGAAATATTTGCGGATTGGTTGGCGTAGATCAATTCCTAATAAAAACAGGCACAATCACAACCTTCAAAGAGGCACACAACATGAAGGCAAGTCAAGTCCGTCTTTCTCATAGAAATAAGTCTCTGTTATAATTTATGTTTATTCCTCTGCAGGTAATGAAGTTCTCCGTATCGCCCGTTGTGCGTGTGGCCGTTGAGCCCAAAAACCCAGCTGATTTACCCAAGCTTGTGATTGGTTTGAAGCGACTGGCCAAATCCGATCCCATGGTGCAGTGCATAATTGAGGAGTCCGGCGAGCACATTATTGCAGGCGCTGGTGAACTGCATTTGGAGATTTGCATTAAAGATCTGGAGGAGGATCATGCCTGTATTCCACTCAAAACGTCAGATCCTCTGGTCTCATATCGTGAAACTGTTCTTGAACAATCTAACCAAATGTGCCTGTCCAAGTCCCGTAACAAGCACAATCGTTTGACTATGAGATCCGAACCACTACCCGATGGCTTGGCCGAGGACATTGACAGTGGCGTTGTCTCAGCCCGAGATGAGTTCAAGAAGCGGGCACGGTTTCTCAGTGAGAAATACGGCTATAATGTGAGTGAAGCGCGCAAAATCTGGAGCTTCGGTCCCGATTGCACTGGCGCCAATATCATTTTGGATTCTACCAAATCGGTTCAGTATCTAAACGAGATCAAGGACTCGATTATCGCCGGCTTCCAATGGGCCACCAAGGAGGGCGTCCTGGCTGAAGAAAACATGCGGGGTGTACGCTTTGATATTCACGACGTGGTTGTCCACGCTGATGCAGTGCATCGAAGTGGTAGCCAAATCATTCCAACAACAAGACGCTGCCTTTACGCCTCAGCTATCACAGCGAGTCCACGTCTGCTGGAACCAGTGTATTTGTGTGAAATCCAATGCCACAATTTGGCTGTTGGGGGCATACACAAAGTACTCAGCCGACGTCGTGGTCATGTCTTTGAGGAGTCTCCAGTGCCAGGAACACCCATGTATGTGGTTAAATGCTATTTGCCGGTCAACGAATCCTTCGGTTTTACAGCCGAGCTACGTACAAACACCCGTGGCCAGGCCTTTCCTCAATGTGTCTTCGATCATTGGCAGTTGCTGCCGGGTGATCCAACCGAACCCACGTCTAAGCCCTATCAAATTGTTCAGGCGACGCGTGCACGCAAGGGTCTCAAGTCTGGATTACCAGACCTTACACAATATTTGGACAAATTGTAAAGTAGGGTAAATCTAGTCTCACAAACTTATTAACCATGACAATTTTCTCTTAAAATTAACAATACACACCCTATTTATTTCTACTCATTCATATGTACATACATACATACATACATACATACATACATACATACATACATACATACATACACAACAATACAATATGGATCTATTATATTATACAGCACAGTAATGAAAAAATAAAACAATATTCATTTAATAATTTATATTTATTTAACTTCAAAAACTCGTTTGCAACTACACCAAATTACAGTTTTTTGCAATCTATTTAATTAAAACCTTTATCATTTGAATTAGGCGGAAAAGCTACTCGAAGGAGGTACCGCATTATAACACGATAGATATCGTATGTTATAGCGACCCCATATTTATCGATATCACTCATGTGCTTCTGCTATTGCCATGATTGCCGTTGACTGCAATCTGCATTAGAAACAAACGTTAAATATGCCAGGTGAAGAACAGGATCCCGTCGAGTTGATGCTGAAGAAAACAGGCTGCATTGAGCTACACTATAAGGTACAGGAGTGCATTGCAGAGACGGGCGACTGGCGCATGTGTCAGGACAAAGTGAAAGACTTCAAGGCGTGCATGCAAAAATATGTGGATGAACAGTCCAAGAAATATTCGAATGTTAAGTAAAATGATACATAAACTCCTGAGTACCAGTATTGTTCCAAACCCAACAAAACTGGCACTCATCGTGCGCGGCGATCTGAAGATGAGCAAAGGCAAAACCGCTGCACAATGTGCACACGCTGCCGTCCTCTGTTATCAGAACGCATCCCATGGCAGCGAGATTCAAAATGCTCTACTCCAGCGCTGGTGCAGAATGGGACAGCCTAAAATTGTGCTCCGAGTGGACAGCTACGATCAGTTAAATAGTCTACAGCTACGGGCACAAGAGGCGGACGTAGTTGCTGCATTGGTGAGAGACGCCGGGCGCACTCAGCTGGAGCCTGGAACAGCGACGGTGCTTGGACTGGGTCCTGCAAAAGCTGCCGATGTTGATAAGCTAGTTGCCCATTTAAAGCTTTTATAAATACAATTCATATGTAACCAATTAATTTGCTTTAAGATTATGTAATTCATAACAGGGGTGACCTACTCGGGTCTACCCAACTATCAAGTTTCCACATTCGCCTGAGTAATTGAAGTTTTAAAAATTCTATCTTAATATCTATGTACATGTACATTGCGCCATAAATTTTGTTTCTTTACGAGAATATGTATAACAAATTTGGAGAATCAAGTAACTGAAATTAATATTTACTTTAATCGATTTGACGGAAATTTAGTTTATCGATTATTTGAAAGACCGTAATCTGAGCGCGCTAAGTTGCTATATCTCCATGGTTCCGGATAAATCTTATACTCCGTTTGTCGGTTTCCAAGCTCAGGGCTGACTTGAAATACATGTTCATGCATTTCTCTTACCAGCGGACATCGTGGATATGGTTAATGACACCGCTTGACCAAACATTTCCACCAAATCCGAAGTTACTCGTTCTGTTATCTGGCGCAGTTTTCCATTAGATTCGCCGCAGATGAGGCGCTCAATTCGGGGCGTGGGACACTGAACCAGAACCGATGTATAAAGTACATCTATAAGAAGAGAACATGGAATACAAGAACAATTTAATTAGGCTTGCGGGGCATTACGGTTCTCCACATTGTAGTACTCCAGCTCGCATTTCAGATTATAGGGAATTTCCTGTGGCAAGTAGTCCAGTAAACGTGCTCGCACACTCTCCACAATTAAAGTTTCAGGTGTTTCATCTGTATAGACGTCGGCTGGATAGACCCAACGTCTTGGCTTAGCACAATCAATCAGATAGTCCTGCAGCTCTTGTAGACCACTACCGGTGATGGAGGATACCAAGAAGACATCACTAAAGTGATTCCAACTGGTTTCGCGTTGATTCAAACGCACGCCCACTGATTCACACGGCAGGGAAACTTTTTTACTAGCACTCTTGCTACGCAAAGTATCGTTAGTCAAAGTTTTAATCAAGTCCAAGAGGATACGCTTTGATTTCAGAGCATCCACTTTGTTGAGCACCAGAAAGCTCGGCAGTTGGGCATAGGTCTTCAAAGTGTCGATCACTGTGGGATGCAAACTTTTGCGTGTCCAACTGTTGGACGCGTCCTGCATAACAGCTATAATATCTGCATGTTGAATGGCATGACGATAAGCACTTTTAAAGCTCTGTTCCAAATGGTGTTTTCGTATTTCCTGTTGAGTGACCAAGCCAGGCGTGTCGTAGAATACCAGCTGTGTCTGTCCCGTGGTCAAAATTGCGGTGTTTGCTTTGCGAGTCGTGTGCACCTTACCTGAAGTGGGACAGACCTAAAATAGAGATTGGTTTAGCTTTTAGATTTCCAACTATTTGTTCCTCACCTTATGGTTAATTATGTTGTTGATAAAAGTACTTTTCCCAACATTTGGGACTCCAATTACGGCTATGTGCAGAGACCGCTGCTGATGTTCCTTGCTTTTGTTCTTGTTGTCAAGTTCCTCTGTAGGTTGCAGAGGCGGCGTTGTCGATTGAACATTTTCTCCAGTGGACTGTGTTGTTGCAGATAATTTACGTACACTTATCCATAAATTGTTTTTATTGCATTTAAGCAATTTTAAAGAACTTGTTAGCCAATATGAACGCATCGCGGCAATGTGACTGGCAAATCTATCGATAACTATTGATGTTTTCTACTGTTTAAGCTGCGTATGCAACTCACATTTATAGCAATAATCGTGCAACTATCGATATTCATAGTATTAAAAGAAACGGTTTCGGTTAATAAATTCATTTTCATTTTGTTTAAAGAAAAAAAGCGGCAATTTGTAAACTTAAGTATCTAAAATAAACATTAGTAATTTTGCATTGCATAGGTCTCAGTAGGTGTCACAGTTAATATGTATATGTCAATCAACATAAACATGCTTTGAAATTTGCGTTTTGCTTGCTTCACAGCTAAAATACCACAATTAAATACCAAATTAGGGCGTAAAGGAAGTTTTGGAGGGTTTTAAAATATTCCATTAATCTAGACTTTTCCACTATTCAAACAAAACTGTATCGTGCTCCTGCACTGAATAGAAATCCAACGTTTTGGCATTGTTTTCCAGACGTACAACAAGTTCCGGATGTTTGGCATCTATATAGCATAGTTGCGGAATTTCCCCAAGACGAAAACGCTTCATGATCAGTCCTTGTAAAGTTTGCACCGTTATCATACGTGGCACCTTCTTTTCCCATACTTCACCTGTCTGCCCATTCAGTATGTGGATTTTAATGAGATTGGATGGCTTGACTTGTATACGCGGCACAAAATCAGCGGGCGACCCATATTCTGTGCATAAGGAGAATAACATTTGAAGTCAACTATTCCAATTGGTTGGCGATAACAACTTACTATTCACAATACCCAGATAGGTGCGATGCTTCTTGTAGAATTCGCGTAGCGCATCAGCGCCCAATTTGGTGGCATGCAACCAGTCCAATGCATATTTCTTCCAAATATCATATTCGGCACCTCGTCGCTGCTCAGGCGTTACCTTTGCCTTATTGACGACCTGCAGGCCGGCTATGCTGGCCACTGCTTTGGAAAACATTTCATCAAAATTTGACTTCAAATGTGGCGTCTTATTCAAGCGTTTCAATTGTGGCAATTTGTCGAGCTCGTTGAATGCCTCAGTCTTAAAAAAAAAAAAATACAAACTCGTACCAGTGGGAAGAACTGCTATTTAGTTATTACTAACCTCATTCCAAATGGGATTATGCATCAGACTGAGCTGCTCTAGCGAAACAAACATATTCAGTTTTGACTGCGGCTCGCAATCAGGGAGCTGCAGCTGCTCAATTCCATTCTCAATTAGATTGAGAACACACAAGGTACTAATGTTGCCCAGCTTGCACACCTGGTCAAAATCCATGAGTTTAGTACGATGCAAATCGAGTTCACGCAGCTTTCGAAAAATTTTTGTGCAGTCGACCTCAGCCAGTTGACTTAACGCATTTTCCTGTAGGCTCAGCGACTCGATATCCGGCCACAGCTGCGCCGTTTGCACTACATCCCGCCAGTCCGTGAATCCAAAATTGCCCAGATTAATATGTTTCAGGTGACGAAAAGAGGGAGCCAGCTCGACAACTTGTTTATCTGTGGGCAACAGCAGACGATTTGAGCTCAAGTTCAAGCTATTGAGCAAGGGCAACTGCTGCGTTATGCTAGCCACAATCTCCCAGTTCCAGATGAGCGTATGGCTTACATTGAGCGTCGTTAGCTGTGAGAGATCCTTCAGGTAACCTGCAGCATTGACTGGTGTCTCGTCCACGCTCACTTCCGAGAGTTGCTCAAATTTGCTTTGCTTGCGCGCGATTTTGTCCATACCCACAACTTCGAAGAGTGATGCCTGCATTGAAGCCTGTGCCTCACGTATCAGCGAAGTATCTACATTTTTGGAATCGTAATTGAGATAACGTTCGCGTGCCGCATCTTCCAGCGTGGCACACGGCCCTAACTTCCCCGGTCGTATAAAACTGCCAGCTGTAGGCAATTGCGTTTGAAAATATCGCTTGCCATCGACCATGCCGTTGTGCTTGCCCCTCAGCCCGTCGTCCCACTCGATGCCCAGCCAAGTGCCACAGTGTCCGTTGACCTGTGATGCATATGAAAACTATCTTAAATTTGTTGAAATAACATTTATTACCATGCCTACCTCGCCCACGTATTTAACGGTGCCATAATTATTGGCGATTTTGATGCGTGTGCCCAGCGGATAAAACAGCTGCGCCTCATCAATAACTCCAACCATTGTTTTTTTGTTTTGTTTTCTTTTCTTCCTTACAAAGCCTACTACTTCTGTGTGTACACGGTATCTCTTCTCTAGGGCATGCAAGTTAAATAAATATCGTTAATAATACTTATATATAATTTTTGCGTAAATTTTACAATAAAATAGAAATTCTTTATTTTGTGTATGATTGACTCACATTAAACAGTTACAGGGTTGTTAACACAGGGCTACAGCACTTTTGCTAGTACAACACAAAAATATCACCGACAATCGATTTCAACCGATATTTGTCTCAACTATTATCATTGAAGTATTTAAGCCATTAACAGGAACAGTCACACAGTGCGTGGGCCTTTGTGATGTCGAGTTACTGAATGCGGTTATTTTATTATTTTATTTTATTATTTAAACGAGTTATAACGCCATTTTTATTTAATAGACATTATTAAACAAATCTATGCATTTGCATATGGAATAAAGGTAAGAATCATATATATCACACCTAATCACATATAATAAAAGACCGGCATAGAATGCGGTAAGTATCTAAACACTTGCCAAATCACTTAGAGAACTGGTCGGCAGAAAACGGTACATTCCCGAAATATCCGAGTATCTAAATGATAGCAAGAACTGCTGCTTTGACACGTCATTGAAAAAAACAACAACAACAAAATATAAAGGAGCGATGCGAAACCGAATCACATTTGTGCTTCCATTGCTTTTGTAGTTAGTTGCGTGTGCGCTACTTCAGTGTGGGATTTATAATCGGAAAGTGCAGAAGCAGCATAAAATCAGATTGGAAATATGTCTGAAAATAAGGAGACTGACAAAATGGAGGTAAATAATAATAATAAACATTCAATTCATGTGAATCATTTATGTTTTTATTTAACTCAGGCACGAAGCTATCAGCTGCGACTCGTGGAATACATTGTTAAACGAAATGGAATTATTTTCTTGCCCACTGGCTCGGGCAAAACTTACGTGGCTATCCTGGCCCTCAAGCGATTTTCCCAAAACTTTGACAAGTGAGTGCAACAACCTTACTATCGAATTGATTTAACTTTAAAAAATAATATCAAGGGTACTACAGTCGGGAGTCTTAGACTCGCACCTGGACCTGGACCTAATTTTAAACTGCAGTGTCGGGCATTTCATATTACTTTGCACATATTTACACATACAGGCGCACAGAAACACAATGGAAATCAAATACACACTCGCGCAGCTTACGCTGTGATTGCAGTTGACAACAATAATCACATAGGGTTGCCTAATAGCAGAGCAAACAACATTCCTTTTCACTGCCATTTGATCTGCAACCCGTTTCATACGAACTCACTTCGTGATTAATGCAAATAATTCTATTTCCGCAATTTCTGTCTTCTGGACGTTCGTCGCATATTTGAAAGCAAACTATTTCGCTGTTATTGACTATTATTATATTGACTTGAAATTTGCGATTCTTCTAGTAAGTTAATTACGAAATAACAATAGAGCACATCATGCACCGTTTGGCCAAGCTTTAACTTAACTGTGAATTATAATGTCCGTTTATTTAAATTTAGTTCATCGTCAAATATTGAGCAAGTATAATGTAGAGTGATTTTACTAAATAATGTTTTAATGGCAGAAAGTTACATTTGTGTTACATGTGATTTATATTCCTAATCGTGAACATCAAATTAGAGAAACTACCGACTCTCTTTAATAGCAGGGGATAAGAATATGAGGATGTTCATAAATTTGTTTGTGCTTAAAAAGGCATTCTAGGAGTAATAATCTAGCGAAAATTCTTGAAACGGCTCTGATGAGTCATACTCAATGCATATGTAGCACTCTTGCTTTTTGTTCTAATTCAACACAGAAGCGAATTAAAATTCGGGACTTTAAGATATCAATAATAATTGAATTAAAAAAAAAAAAAAAAAAAAAAAAAAAAAATTTTTGTTTGTAATTTTTCCGATAGATCCATAATTTCTTAGAGTCAAAGATTACGTAATTGTCAAATTTTGATTCTTATGCTCCAAAAAAGAGAATATTACAGGTTTTTTTTTGATATGACACTCGCCAAGAGATGAAAAAATTATTTTTGGGTCATCGATAGAGGAGATTACCAGTAACTCAACTATTCACATTTGTAGCTGTACAAGGTATAAACTTTTGCGATTTGTCACGCTCGTTGTGGGCGTAAATATATCGGCCATAGCTTTTTGGTTTTGAGTGGCTAACCCGAGTTATATACCAAATTTCATATCTCTAACATCAATAGTGCCCAAAATATAGCAGAATTTAAAAAATCACTATATTTTCAAATATCAATATCAAATATGCCCCGCCCCTAGTGGGCGTGAATAATAAATAACATTAACTCCCATGCAGAGCATAGATATATCCACCATAGCTTTTTAATCTTGTGTGGCCAACGCAGGTATACCTTCTGAACGAATGCACTTAACTATAATGTTGTTTAGTTCGTATTGATCTTTATTCCTCGGAGCCCGGGCATTTATACCCAGTGTCATACATATTTTCTATTATACTATATATATTCTTATCGTTGAAGGTAAGGTCAAGGTGTGGAGAGCCCTTTACAATTGCAAAAATTTACTATTATACTTTTTATGTACCAGAATATTTGTATTAACTATGACCTTAATCCCGTTGGGTCATTAATAGTAATAGGAGTATGTGTGTGCGAAATATCGGGGTTTATAGTGTTTTGAAGTCGAGCAGTCTCATCCTAGAGTAACGTGCACATTTCTATTAGCAATTTCGCCACGAAATGCATATGGAACAGCTATATCAGGAATCCAAGCGATAGCATGAACCAGCTTCCGCAAGAAATCTGCATCGTACTTTAATCAGCAAACCTTGTAGTGCATGATATGCAAATATATGTGTATATAACAGTTTAATATATTGGAATACTACTGTATATGTAGCTCATATGTATATATTTAAATATTGTAGATCGATCGAAGAGGGCGGTCAGCGCGCCTTATTCATTTGCAATACCGTTGAGCTGGCTCGACAGCAAGCCATCTGTGTGCGAAAGCTCACGAACTTAAAAGTCGGATACTATGTCGGAGAGCTGGGCACCGATAATTGGAAAAGAAACAAATGGGACGAGGAAATACAGAACAATCAAGTGAGTATTTCAATGTGCAAACATACATATATCGATTTTTCTATTATGAAGTCAAAAATTGCTCGGCATAAATATGTATGTAAACATTCCTTTTATACACTCAACAACCAGCATATAGTGCAATGGTAATAGATAAGGGCTTCATGTGTTAGCTCTAAAAGTATATAGATGAACGATGACCCTTAGAACCTCAGCGATAGGATTCAAATTTGCAATAAATGCAAATAATAAATAAACAAGAAAGCTCTAGTCGGGACTGCTCGACTACGAAATCCCCTGATCCCCTTCCCTTCCTTCTTTCTGCGTCACAAGAATCACACACCGACACACATGTACGTAGGCACGCACACATAAACACGCATGAATTATAACAAAAACCTAAATTCTATAAAAATCATCTGAATCTATATTCAAAATTTGGAGACTCTAGCCCTAAATATGTACTAGATAACATAATAACGGGATGAGTTATCGTTTTTTAGTGATAAACTTGATATTGATATGCGCGCTCAATATACAGATATTTAAAAAAAAATTGGAGCTCTTATATACGGACAGACGGTCAGGGCTATGTAGACTCAGCTCGTCGCCCTGATCAAGAATATTTATACTTTATGGGGTCTGCGATGCTTCCTTCTGCCTGTTACATAGTTTTCACAAAATCATTATACCCGGATTTCCCATTTTTGATGGGATATTTACCGTTAGATACTCAAAATTCAACAAACATTTACAGTTGAGCAATTTATTTACTCTACTTTGATCGACTTTGAATTCTTATTTCAGGTATTGGTAGGCACAGCTCAGGTGATTTTGAATTTAATTAGCGAAAATTACATGTCATTGACTTCGGTGAGCATTGCGATTTTAGACGAATGCCACCATGGCACTGGCAAACACCCATATCACGAGTTTATGAAGCTTGTTCAAATGCAAATGGAAAAAGGTATAAAAAAACTGCCCCGAATCGTAGGTCTGACCGGCGTCCTGATTAAAGGCAACGAAATCAAGGAGGTTGGCAAAATGTTAAAAAAGTTGGAAACCACATATTGTGGCAACATTGTCACCGTTTCTGACACCAAGGAATTGGAGAACGTAATGCTGTGAGCAAGCCCACATAATAAGCTTATTAAATGCTAACTTATTCTTCACATGTTTCCCAGTTACTCGACGAAGCCGCGCGAATTGTTAATAACCTATAAATCGGAAGTTCAAACATTTGCAATAATTGAAAAAATCAGGCTATGCATCAATAACTACTTTCAGACGCTGGACCTCCAAGACATTGGGCGTCAGCCTGTACGTATGAGCAAGGGGATGCGAATGCAGCGCGAACCGAACAAAAAGAGTGGCATCAAAATAGTAATGAATGACTTTCTATACCAACTGGATAACTACGGCATCTATGCGGGATCCATTGCAATCCTCTCCGTGATAGTCGAGTTTGAAATTAAGCGCCGACAGGCTGAGACGCTCAGTTTGCGTAATATGTATCGTTCGGCCATCACGCTCTGTGAGAGCATACGACACATGTTGGTTTCCAAATTGCGTGACATGTTGGACGATGATCAGATGTCCGACGACATGATCAATACAGAGGAAGTGATCATGAACTTCTCCACGCCGAAGGTGCAATTGTTTTTGCAGTATCTGAAGCAAACCTTTGCCAACAAGCAGCCCAAAGATATTCGCTGTCTGGTCTTTTTAGAGCGTCGCTACACGTGCAAATGTATCTATGGGCTGTTGCTTAACTATATTGCAACCACGCCCGAGCTACGAAACGTTCTCTTTCCACAATTTATGGTTGGACGCAACAGTATTTTTCATGATTTCGATCATCTCGAAGGTCGCTGGCTAAAATCGGTAAGCAATTGTTACTAATGCTGTCATAGTTTAGCATGGAACAAATATTTACTTTGAACCGGTCGGTTCTCAATTACGAAATCACAATTCCAAATGTGGCCAAGTCATTCGTTATTAGTTATCAGACTGCTGGTTAGCAATGTCCGATTGCGGGAATTTCGAGCTCCTATGATGGGGCAGTTTCGGGAAATATCATAATTCCAGGTTTTTATTTAGCACTAATTTTGTTGCTCTCAGGCAATTCAAGAGTTTCGGGATGGCGAGGCAAACATAATGATATGTTCCAATGTTTTGGAGGAAGGCATAGATGTACAGGCCTGCAACTATGTAATCATACTGGATCCGCTAAAGACGTTCAATATGTATGTGCAAACCAAAGGACGTGCGCGCTCAGAGGCCGCAACGTACATGATCATCACGTCGGATCTGGAAAAGCAAAAGACGGCGTCGCAGATACTCCAGTATCGAAAGGCACACACAGACATCTGTGACTATCTGAAAGATCGTGTTCTAGAGCGTGCAGATCCTCAACTGAACGATATTAACGAGCACTTCCAGAATGATATTCCTCCGTTCGTCAACGGAAGTGGTGCTGTGTTACTGGCCAGCAGCGCCCTATCACTAGTGCATCGCTATTGCCAACAAATGCCGTCGGATGCCTTTGGCATTGTCCTGCCCTGGTTCAAGCTGCTGGAGCCAGAGGAACGCAAGGCCTTCACCAAAGATTGGGCTCAAAAATTTATTGTGTCCCTAACTTTGCCACTTAACTCAGCGTTACGCGAAACAATCTATGTAAGCGATCAAAAATGTTTTTCTTCGATCCACGATCATTATGATCTATTGTCTCATTCATTTACAGAGCGATGCCATGCTTTGCGCACGTTCGGCTAAGATTTCGGTGGCATTTAAGACCTGTGTCAAACTCTACCATTTGGGTGAACTTAATGAGCGCTTTTTGCCCACAACAGCAATCGAACGCGTTGCCGAAATCGCCAATGTTCACTTTGAGCACTGGAAGAAGTACGGTGACAATGGTGTGTATAGAACTCTATTCCAAATGCATATGAGTGGAATTCATGATTTCAATGTAGCCTCTCTTTCGACTTGACAATGGCTCCTTATTCAAATTCAATTGTACAAGTGAACAAGTGAGAATAGACAGATGAATCTTGATGAATCTAGCTATTAAACTTTTGAAGATATGGCTATACGGATGAACACTAAAGTCGACATTTGGATATATAATTTCTAGTTAAGCAGATGTAAAATTGTGGAGCTTACACTCAAAAACTGGAAATACCGGTTATTTAGGCGATATGCCATACCCTCAAAGAGCATTCAAATTGTTATTAAGTCCTCGAAATATCTTATCAATAGCGACGATATGATTTACGTTCATACAGATAGGGGGGCATTATACAAAACCAATATGCCCATTTGAGCCAGGAACAAGGCAATAATTCAATATAGTATTTGCATCGTATACGCATACCATCATACCGCATACGTTCGTATCCTATTAAAATCGTGCATTTTGTTTACTTGTAGTTACCTTTAAGCGTTCAGATCGCGAACAGCTCAGCAGCATGAAAACGTATGCCGTCAAATATCCAGAGGAATTGAACAATGCGATGCCGCGAGTGGGAGTTACGTGTTATGCATATGAGATTTGTGTAGACCCACACTACGATCGCAATGATTACACGAGGCATATTTACGACTCCCTGCAGACGCGTCGGAACTACGCTCTGCTGCTGACGAAACGGTTGCCCCGCTTGGCCGAGATGCCACTCTTCAGCCACCAGGGCAAGGTGCATGCGCATGTGACCGAACAGCCGCAGGAGGTGGTTATACAGACGGAGGAGCAGCTGGAACAGCTGCGGCATTTTCATGTGATGATCTTTCGAGATATCCTGCGCATTTGGCAGCCATTTTTCGTGTTCGATCGTTATAGTAATCAGAACTGTTACCTCGTGGTGCCGCTGTCAGTAACACCTGGCGTTGGCATCGATTGGCCACTGGTGCAACAATTCCAACGGTTGCCCAAGGTTTCATCCAGAACTCTGGCCGAGCGCCATCAATTACCGCCACCTAATCCAGAGGACTATTTGGGCACGATAGTGACGCAATGGTATGCCAATTATGATGAGAAACGAATGCTGGTTACCAAAGTCCACACAGATCTCTCGCCCCTAAGCATGATGGAGGAAAAACATCAGGACAAGAGCTACTACGAATTCACCATGTCAAAGTATCGTAACTACATAGGCGATGTAGTGCACAAGCAGCAGTTCCTGATCGAGGTGCGGGAACTGTCTGATCAGTTGAATTTTTATGTGCAGCAACGCGTTAAATCCTCGGCACAGAGTAAAGCGCGTGCCAAGGTGATGCTCATTCCCGAGCTGTGCTTTAATTTCGGCTTTCCTGGCGACCTTTGGGTGAAGCTGCTTTTCTTACCAAGCATATTGCGACGCCTGCACTACATGCTGCATGCTGAGACGCTGCGTGTTCGAATTAATAAATATCTTGGTCTGGATAAAATGCCCCAGAACGGAGTAGATTACAGGCCGCGACCCTTGGAGATTGACTGGTCGCTCCGTCGAAATGTCGATCACCAGGGCAATGCGATACATGCGGATGATTACGAAGAGCCGCGTCCGCTGCTCGAGCCTTTACCTACCAAGGGAGTCGAGAAGGCGATCGAAAAGCTGGAGATAACCGACCTAGAGGTGCCTTGGCAGCAGTATATGGAGCCGCGCGACATTGCACGCAACATCATGTCCACCTATCCCGTAGAGCTTTCATATTTGTACAATTTTACAAGAGGTTTCGATAGTGTGGATTACGAGAGCAAGGAGCTCTGGGCCGAGTTGCAATTCAAGATGCCCGAGGGCAACATATATAGCAGTCAAACACGTTCAAATAAGCTGCCCGCCATAATGAGCTCCAGCACGGATAATGGAAAGACTGTCGAACAGGTGCAGTTGTCTGTGCTTCAGCACAGCATTTCCAATGAGCATTTAACTCCGGCGGAACAGGGCGAAATCCTGGCAGCCATCACATATGCGGGCAGTGTCGACGTCTTCGATATGGAGCGCTTCGAGCTTCTCGGCGATTGTTTTCTCAAACTCAGCGCCACTCTCTATTTGGCTAACAAATATCCGGACTGGAATGAGGGCATCCTGACACAGGTGCGCATATAACATATATAGTAATTGAAACGATTTATATTTCTTGTTGTTTCAGGTGAAATCGACGCTGGTTTCTAATCGTAATCTATTATACTGTCTCAGCGAAACGGACATACCCCTTCGCATCTGCAGCACGCTCTTCACACCGAAGTATACATGGCTGCCACCCAGTGTGTCCTTGCCGCAGAATGTAAAGACTCTTTGGAAGGAGAATCCGGACGTGGCAGCTCTAATCGGTCCGCATAATTTGCGCAATTTATCCATCAGCGAAGAGGAGCTGTTCGGCGATGGCAACTGTGGAAAGCAATCATTTAATAATTTTGTCGAGGGCTGCCAAGCCAATAAGCAATCTCATCATGCGGGCTTGGACTTTAGCAGTGAAATTAACTTCTGCGTGGACCGGGTGCAGATGCCCGATAAACTGATCGCCGACACTTTGGAGGCGATATTGGGCGTGGTTGTAAAGAACTATGGACTGCATCACGGCTTCCGTATGCTGGAATATTTTGGCATCTGCAAGCCAAACATTGGCAAGCCGCTCACACAGTTGCTAGATCTGCAGCTAGGTGGCGCACGCATGCGCACCAATATTTCGCAGGGTGAGGTGGATGGTTTCTTAATCAATCATCAACACTTGGAGCACAATTTGGGTTACACTTTTCGCGATCGGGCTTATCTCCTGCAAGCGCTGACACATCCCTCAAATCCCACTAACCGTTTGACGGGCTGCTACCAGGAGCTCGAATTTATAGGCGATGCCATCTTGGATTTCCTCATCTCAGCCTACATATTTGAGCACAAAACTCGTATGACACCTGGTCAGTTGACAGATTTGCGCTCGGCTCTGGTTAACAATACGACTTTGGCTTGCATTTGTGTGCGTCATCGATTCCATTTCTTCATTCTGGCAGAGAATGCTCTGCTCTCGGAATCCATTCAGAATTTCGTGCAGTTCCAGGAGACGCAGAATCATCGCGTTACTAACCATGTGCGCATTCTCATGGAGGAGAAAGATGTGCAGCCAGAACCTCTAGACTCCGATGAAGAATTGGAAATGGCCGAGATGGCGGCGAATCAAACCATACCTGCAATTAGAGAAGCCAATGCTCAGAAAGTAGGCGAGTTTAATATTTCGCATAACGTCGATGTGCCCAAGGCCTTGGGTGATGTTCTGGAAGCTCTTATAGCCGCCGTTTACTTAGACTGTCGCGACTTAAACACCACCTGGCAAGTGGTCTACAAACTGTTTGAGCCCGAATTACTCGAATTCTCGCGTAATGTACCACTCAATCCGATCCGTCAGCTCTTTGAGCACAAGCTGGCAAAGCCCACCTTTAGCTCGCCTGTCATGGACAATAACCATGTGATGGTCACCTGTCAATTCATCTGCATGGACAAGACCATCAAAGTCTATGGCTTTGGCAACAATGGCAAGCAGGCCAAGTTGTCAGCTGCTAAGCATGCTCTCCAAAAACTGGCCAAGTGCGATGCATAGATCTTAAATTTCCATTTCCCTTTTTCTAGCTCTTTTTTATCCTTTTTTTTATAATTTTGAGCTTACTATTAAGTACTCGAAGTGCATTAAATAAGAATATAAAATATGATTTATAATTCAATGTTATTTACAATATATAAAATATATATTTTTAAATTTTTAGGTAAACTTTATTATTAAATTCAGGGACCGCAAATAAGATTTATGAATTTTTAAAAATTGACCCACAATATATATATATATATATATATATATATATATATATATATATATGTATTATTATTATTATATATATATATATGTATATATTGTATTTATGATAAAAAGAGTTTTTCTAAAAATTGAATTGAAATAGCTTTTGAAGCAAAGAAAAAAAGATGTCACATTAATACCTTTCAGATGATATATAATATGTATGTAGAATGTACATATGTAAACTTAATTATATGCTTAGGCGCTTGCCCTGTGAACCTATTCATCAGGTAACGTGAAAGGGGCAGACATAGAAATAAAGCATAATCACTGTATCAGTGTAATAATATATATATAATATGTATTATTGTACCCTTCCTCTGTATCCATAGATGCTACAATTTATATAAGTTTTCTATTTAGTTAGTTTTTTGTTTTACAGAATCTGCACATAGGTTTGATCTTAAATCTGTCATCACAAGCCTAATAGCAGAAAATGTCATTTCCACCGACACCTGGGTGGCAGGAAAGGAGTGGCAAGGCGGTACAGACGTGGATATGTGAACTTTTTGCCTTCCCAATAGCACATAATGCCCGCGTTTAAGTCTATAGGCTTTGGCGAATATCCATAAATCTCGGTTATAGCCAATTTGAGCTCCGGTTCGCCCTCTTCCTTAGAATCTTCACAGTCAGACGCCACCTCAATGGAGTTCAAATAATCGTTCAAAAGTGAGCATGTGCTTTGCGATCTCAACTCAACGCTATCGTTCAGTTAAGGCGACGATGTCTGTGAGGTTTCTGGAGAATTCCCTTTTTCGATTGTTTGGCTCTCCTGGTATAAAAAGCAACATAATTAGTAATTGACTTTTAAATATGGAAGGCGCTATTAGGCTCACCTGTTTAACGCAAGTATTAGGTGCATCAATCCTACTAAATGATTTTTGGCTGCCGCCAGCTGAAGTAGATTCTTAAGAAGAATCCTCAGAATTCTGGGATCCAAATAAATTGCAGAGAGAATAACTTCAAGCTTTTCTCTGAATGTTGCCAGTTATAGACTTGATCATTAATTTGGTTTCCAAGAAAAGCTTGTAGAAGTCCCCAAAATAAGTTGCTCGCTTTGCAACTTTTTAGTAGCTTCTAAAATCGGGTCCAGCACAGACAACAGATCTTTGATGTCAGCCCATTGCTTCTAATATAGCTGCCAGTTTTCGGGCAAGTGTTGTCGGATGAACTCCTCATATGTGCATTCACTTTTAGCACTCCATCTGGTGGGTATTGCCAGTCTAAATTCAGTACACAAGAGGAAAATTATTCATTAGTATAATTCAAATTCGTTAATTGTGCTTACCTGAACGTCGGTGTGCGCAATGGAATGTTTTCCCAAGTTTTCGCGCACTTGCAACAGTTGCATCTCTTGCATCATTGTTCAAAAAATCACATCGAATAGAAGAAATCGAAATCGATCAGCTGCTTATTTTCAGGATTAACACTGAGCACGCTTTCAGCGTCTTCGTTCAGACAATAAATTGCGTTAATAACATTTCTACCATTTTCAGAAGTTATGGTATATATTTGCTGCTTTGAAATCGAAAATTCTGACAAAATATTTTCGATTTCTGTGCTCAAATTGAGCTCTGTGTGTCGTCGCTGCAGCCACTAACCATACAACATGGTATGGTTAGTGCTGCAGCTCAATTATGCCCAATGACTTCACTTCACTGGTATGATTTCTGTAATACTGGGCGTTTACGCCCAGAATGCTCTTCGAATGTTGGGAAGCAATGTGAAGTTTGAGCGATAGCATCTTACTTTGAAGTCGATCTTTTAAGACGCACTTTTCGGGCTCATATTTCTGTGACGTAATGCATAACATTCCGTGATGTAATGGGGCTCATCTGCATCCCATTACAAATTTGGTCTATCAGCACTTTAAACGGTGCAGAATCAAAAAGTGCGAATAGCATCACGTTTACGACCTATCGCAATCAAGCACTGAATTATAAAAGAAAGAATGCATACAAAGAATAACGATGCTGCGTTAACCACTTCTTATCGCAAATCAAATTCTAAAAATAGATTTTGAGCGGATCTCTCCGTTGCACAGTGGGACAAACGGCCCATTTAGCTTAGCTCGTTTGTTTTTTCTTTAAAGCATTCACTTTTTCCCAGAATTCAGAACTGTAGGATATTTTTACTAATAGTATTGAGAAATTTTTTGGTTTGGTATTATTTTCTATAAAATACATTGGCCGAAGATACTCACTGTGCGCCTGTCATCCTGCTTTAATTCAATCTCTCTCTTTCACTCTTTTGCGCCTACTCTTTACCAGCTGAATAGGTAGGCAAAAAGATAGGCAAGTGCACAGGGCAACAGCATATATATATATATATATATATATATATATATATATATATATATATATATATATATATATATATATATATTTTTTTTTTTTTTTTTTTTTTTGCTTTAAAAGATATTGCAATTCAATTTTTATATTTTTAATTTTTATTATAAAAATTTAAAAAGAAGGTTATGATTTGGTTTTTATATAAAAACTGATCTATAATAATTATTTTTTATTTTTATCATATACATATGTTATTTGTAATAATTAAAAATATGTATATATAATGTGTAATACTTTATAGTTTCTATATTTACGTTGAGTTCGGAAGAGAAAGAATAGGAGAAAATGAAAAGAAATTAAATTATTTAATCGTATTCTGTCTGTTCCTTATTAGGACCAAGCTAAACTAAATGGGCCTTATTATAACCTGAACCCATTGCAAAATTAAATGCGTGTAACAAACAGAAGGAGACGTTGTCGAGTCGAGTCTTCATTCATACGAGTTGAATCTTTATTCGAAAGAAGTACATAATTCGCGAATAACGAGTTTATTTCCAAAAATCCATAACTGTTCCAGTTATTTTGTTATTGATTAAAAATCTAATCGAAAATCAGTTATAAAATGATATCTCCTAGCTCTAGCTCTAAAAATGAGCTAGAGTCTCCAAATTAAAATTGCATTCATGGAATTTCGTTTTTTGTTATAATCAGTTCCTCGAAATGTGCAGGGAGATATCGTAGTAAACTAGTCTCAACTAGAGCTTTCTAACTTTTGTTATATGATCATTCGATGGTAGCCAAACTTATAAAAAATACATATTTACAACTATAAGTAAATTTGATACATGATTACGAACAGCAACCAAATCAAAATAAATTAGTTTTTGTTTCATTATTTTGCTTTTTATTTACGCGTGCACAATTCATTTAAAGATCTTTACAATTTTCTATTTACAAAATGCTGGGCGCGTTCAATAATTATCAATGAACTGGTTTTTTGAATTCGCAATGATGCTGGCCCGTTTCTAGAGGCTCGTTGCACGATTCCAGTTATTAATGGTTGTTGTTCCTATTGGGACCCGCCACTGGTTTACAATAATTGAAGTGCTTACAGTTTACATACATATAGTATATGTTAACATTTTGAAAGAAACTTGTACAATTAATTCAGCAATTGAAAGTGAGAAGTCAATTAATCAAAAAAGCAAACGAATCAATATTTTGGAATGCCACAAATTGCACTGCGCAGATACGATTAAACATTTTTTAACAATAGAGGAGAAGTACATTACATACACATATATTAAAACTAAGGCTAATGCGGTTTCGTATCAAGTAGTTAGAGATTAAATGAGATTAATTTGCTCACCTAAACTAATACACAGATATTGTTCAAGTGCATGCCCTACAACACGGGTTAAGCTCTCCCCTTTGCATCATCTATAATCTATCATCTACACCCGGCAGGTGCAGTCGGGTTTGTTAATACTGCGTTGTCTTGTTTGTAGATTACGCAGCGCAGCTCCGCCATACTGAATGCCGCTGCCAATGCGTTCAGGATCCAATTCGCCCGTCTCTATCTTAGCCAATATTGTCTTTGAACACTTAAGAAATGCCTCCTCTACGTTCTCACCCGTCTTAGCGCTCGTCTCCAGGAATATAAGCTCTGAAATATACGAATAATTTATATATATTTATTCATGCTTAGTGATGATTAACAAACCATTTTCCTGGGCAAATGTGCTTGCCTCTAGGAAAGTGACATCACGTGCCTCCTCCAGATCCTTCTTGTTGCCCACTAGTAATATAACTATGTTTGGACTGGCCAATGTCCGAGCATCGTTTAACCAATTAGCCAAGGCATTGAACGAATCCCGCGAAGTGCTATCATACACCAAAAGAGCTCCAGCGGCGCCACGATAATACGAACGGGTTACTGAACGGAATCGTTCTTGCCCAGCTGTATCCCATATTTGAAGCTTAACCGATTTCCCGCCCACATTAACAATCCTTGATCCAAACTCAACACCAATCGTATGGGAGCTGTCGTCTTTAACTGGACAGATAAAAAATTTATAGAATTTTACATATGTACTTGTATTCAAATACACATAAATATGTACAATGGGGGTTTAGGATACAGTGAAAACTTCAATGACGTACATTTAACACTTGTATACAGGATTTAGAGGAATGTCTTGCACTACGCATTCATGTGGATTCACAATCATATGCGAATTTCCATTCCACATATATATATATATATATATATATATATATATATATATATATATATATATATATATATATATATATATATATATATATATATATATATATATATATATATATATATATTGGTATATATTTATATATATAACGATGAACTGAAGTCTTTGCCAATTAGAGTTTTCCCTGTCTATTTACCATTGTCTACCAATCATCAACTTACATTTACTTTCGATGAAATGATGCAACAGACAGCTTTTGCCGCTGCCCGCGCTGCCGATTATGAGAAACTTAAATAGGTAATCTGCAAGCAAACAAATTCTGTCACTAATTAATACTGGATAAAGCTATAAGTAATACAAACCGTATGTTTCAGACATGTTATTTGTTTTTGCGTCGTTCTTTCTTTGTTGCTGTTGTTGTGCTCAGCCTGTATGTCTGCGTGGTTTTTAATCTTGAATTACCCTTGCAGTGTTGCTGAAAGAGATCAGAAATTGAAATTTGATTGCTACAAAAATGATTGCATTGTTTTTAACTAGAAAGTGTTATTGTTCACCTGCTGTACGACACATGCATATAAACATACATACATATGCACATATCAAAGTGACTCATGAACTACATTTGAGCTGAACTTGTTAGTTCTTGATTTAGTTCAATGGCCAAATTATTTTTATATATTTTGAAGAGCTTAAACATTTATTAATTTCAGAGTTAGAAGTAAATTAACATTTTTTTTTCACAGGCATAAGTAAATAATCATTATATTATTACATTCAATTATTATTGATACAGTTTTCGTTTGATAAACTATAAAAATGTGTATTCTAAATTTATTTTATTTCCTATGTATCCTTTTTCTCTTCTGTATAATTTTGGTAACAATTGATAGGATCTTTTGCTGTGTAAACCGAATATGCTGTCTTGCTACTCTCAAAATTCTGAAAATACAAAAATTTACACTGATAGATAAGTGGAATTCTCAGCTGATAATATCCCATATTGGGATAGCTTACTTTAATATCGCCGGTTATCAAAGTCCACAAGTAAATAAATACGGCTGGCATCAAGCTAGTGAGCACAACCAGTTCAAATTGATTGAGCTCACCGAAAATAGCAATATTCATTTTAGTAAAGTAAGTATAATAAGAATTACAATGCAGATGTAAAACTGCAAACGATGACAAATTGTTGATATTCACGTAGTCCACTTGCAAGGGTTGCCAATGTTTGCATCTTTAAAAAGTTCCTAAAAGATAAAAAGGCCATGAATAAAATTTTTAGTATTTAAACACTTTTTTTTTATATTTTTGATAAGGCTTTTACTATTTAATTTGGGTTTCATTGCAATAAAAAAATGAAAAAGTATTCTAATTGGCCAGGGATACCGCACAATATTATTTCTGGTGACTCTCTTGTGTTTGATATTTTTTAGTGTATTGGATTACGGTCATACAGCGAGTAATCGGTGGATATTTATTTGCTACAAAAACTTATTTAAATCGAAAAAATGGCTTTCCGCATACCTTTTGGCAAGAAACACGCTGAAATCGCATCATCCTTGTAAGTAACAATAAATGCGTAATCGATGTTAATGCATTTATCCTGAACAAGAATGAGATCAACATGCTATCACATTGCATAATCAATAATCGCCAAATCATAAAATTCTAGCAGTAATAACAATTATTTTTGTTTCAGCGTACGGTCCGGCGCAGGTTTCGGTGGTGCCGCTGGCCTGGCCCTGCTCTACTACACTGACTGGAAGCTGGTGCTACAATACATGCCCATTTACGGTTCCAAGTTCGACAAGAGCGATTAAGCCAGACGTAGAAGATGTTTGAACTCTAGTTGAAATATGTTTAAATAATGGTGAATAAAATAAGTTCAATTAGATGTTTGAAGTTTGTTATCGTTTCCATATTGCCAGACAATATTTATTATTAATAATTTGCATATATATTAATATATGTGTAAGTACAAGTACTATGCATAACAGTGGTTAATTTCGAAGTTCTGGTAGATTTTTTTACAAGGAAATCTACGTTTCAAATTATAGTTGGTTCATTGATTCGTTAAATCGTATTGTGATTTCACTATCTAGTTAAAGTTTTAGGCCCTTACTTTTTAGTACATTACTTAGCTTAGTTCGATAAAAAAATCGTATAAAAACTACATATTCGAGCATTTGTATTCGAAGAAAAGTACCAATTATTCTTTTTTGAAAAGAGAAATTGTTAAACATTTGTGGAAGCACGAATCGACCGGCGATTAATTTCGTAAGAACAAACGTTGAGGAATGTAAACTAGGTTAAATATCCGGTTCCACAAAGGAAGCGGGAAATAAACCAGTTTTATGAGTGCGAGCATGTGTACCTTTATACCATCCGTTCTTTTGCTTACGCTGCACGTAAATAATATCCCCTGGCCGCAATTCCAGTTCAATTTCACTATTCGGCGGATAGGGCACAATGCAACGAAAGCGACTGAAATAAATATTGAGTAATATAGTATAGAGTTTGTATCAAATGAAAATCTATGATCAATTCACCTCTCTCGTGTGCAATAGGCCGACTTTGTCGTAGCACTAGCCTTGATGGCGGCTTCGGTTATTATGTTGCTATTAGCGTTTAGGTTGCTGTTGCTGTTGCTATTGCTGGCGCTTAGCAAATGCTCTGCGTCCAGGCTCTGACTCTTGCGATGATTGGGCGTTAGAATCATGTTGGCATGCAGCTGTGTTTGTGTATGGCTTGAAGGTGGAGGTGGAGACGCGGCATTGTACATGCTTCGGAAGGTAGCCGCATCCAAGGATTGTCTAGCACTGCCATGGGAAAAATAACATAGGATTAGCTGCGTTCTACTCGAATATTATTACTCTAAGACTAACCAGAGCAACTGCGGGCGATCCTTGTTGCTTTTGATACGCTGAGAGCCGTATGTGATGTTCCTATTATCTTGATAGGGTTGGACAGTATTTGAAGGAGTTGCTGCAGATGCTCCAGTAGTTTCTTTCAGTTGCTCACTTTGCTGCAGCTGACTGGGACATGAGCCAGATCTGAAACGAGAATACATTAGCTATGCAGCTTTGTTCAGAGTTGATGTTGGTACGAACCTCACATGCACTGGATGTAGTGGCGCGGCTTGGACCACATTTTCAGAAGCTGGGGCACTTGAATCCTTGTGTGCCAATTGCTGTTGTTTTGGCTGTAATGATGCACCTGGCGATTTGGATCGTGTTTTCATGTGAGTCAAACGCCGCATGAGACCTACAGCGCCAGAGCTGCTGCCCACACTGTCCGTCTTGCTTTCAGTATGGACACTGGACTTGCGGCTGAATAACGCCTCTACGGGCTTACTCCAGACGGAACTGCTGGTAGTTGTTTGACACTGCTGTTGTGGATGTTGCTGACGCGGCGGTAAATCTGGCGGATGGATAGGCAGCATATTGCTGAGTCGTACATCCAGCGTTTGCGCTGGCGTACTCATATCCGTCGAAGGTGGAACATATTTCCACTGATGCATCAGCTGCTGCTGATCGCGTGTGCGCAATGGTGTCAGATAGTTGCCCGGGAACACTCCTGTAATATCTAGCCAGTTTTTTCCCTTGAACCAGCCATCGACACATCGTTCAGTAACAATGTAAACGCAGCCCTTCTTCAGTTCCAGCTCATCTGAATGACGCGGCTTATAGGCAAATAATGCGAGGTATCCCCAAGGTAGCGTAGGCGGCATTTGTTGTTGATGAATCTGAGTCTTTAGCACTCGCGACGTTTGCGACGGCTGCATTATGACTGCTGTGGAAGTGGATGTGGCTGCCTGTGAGCAGACCTCCAACCGACTCAGCTCATGCGGCAGGCTCAGTATTTCAGCTGAATGTCGATTCGTCTGCAATAAACTAAGTGGCGCCGATTGCAGTAAAGCATTCAACGAGTGACGCTTCTCCTTGGCACCCTTCTCACGATAACGCACAGAGCCACCTCCAGCAACAGACAGAGTAGCGGCTGCAGCCACAGCTGCTGCATGTTGTGGGGTATTGGGAAGCGATTGATGGTTAGGACTGCAGTTGTTAGAGCTGCTAGTGGAGCTTGAATTACTGCTGCTGTTGTTGTTGGAAGAATAGCTGTTGGAAGAACCCGTGCTGGAATCATTCGAGATGTGGGTGGGATCGATGAGTGGCACAGGCGGTAATGCGCGTTGCTGCATTAGTTGTGCCGGCGCCTGTGGTAACGGATTTGTAGCGCCGCTATCCAATAGCTTCTTAGCAGCTGCATTTAGCTCAACGAAGGCTATCGGAAATATGCCAATTGTTTGTCCAATGCGTCCCTCTGCCCAATTGTGATCGACGCGTCGAAGCACATGAATCACGGTGCTCTTTTTAAACTCCAAGCAGCCTTCCTCGTCGCTGGGCCCCATCTTAAAATCGTACATGGCAATGCACTGCGGCATGGGCAATGCGACTACTACTTTGACGTAGTTAATGGGAAATGTGCCCTCTTGTCCGTTGGCCTGGCCCACAAACCAGTTGTTGTCGATGCGTTGCTTCAACAAAATTAGGTCTCCCTTCTTAAATTTTAGATCGCTCGCTTCACCACTCAGGAAATCAAAAAGTGCGTAAGCGTGCGGCAACAGAAATCGTCGCGGCTTTTGGCGTGTTGTTTGTTGTTGTTCCGGTTGCGAGCGTGGTTGTTGTTGCTGTTGTTCTTGGTAGTGCGGTTGTTGTTGCTTCTGTTGCAGTTGTTGCGTGGGCTGAGCTTCTTGCTGCAGTTGTGTTTTGTTTGGCAACTCTTCGGTTTTAGTGTCATTTTTGCCAGCATTTTGCTTCATGCCTACATTGAGTAACAAGTAACAAATAAAGTGTTAGCTACGTGGCTGCCCACACACATGGAACACTCACCTTCTAAGATTCTCATTAGTAACACATTTGGCGGCAGCTCATCGATGCGACAATTCACCAAGACACGGCATTCCGGACATCTTAGCTTCTGCTGGCTGGCCACAATGTCCTGCAGGGAAATCAAAATTCATGAATATAGCGCAAAAATAGCATTAACATACACATCACTAACCAGTAAGCATTTGCGACAGAAGGTGTGTTGGCATGGCAAAACTTTGGAGGTGGTGTCCAAACGTTCAAGACACACAGAACACTCCAATAAGTCATTTAATGTGTGTTCATCCATTTAATTTCATTTAATATGTATTATTTTGCATAATTAATACTTTAGTTCCTCGCCGTCTCTCTACCCTTCACTTCACTGATCTCAAGGATGGTCACAATTTGAATTTCGTGCAAAGCAACATTCCAAAAAGCACACACATTTACACACATATACACTGCGCACACGTACACAGTGGAGAAGCGGAGCTTGTGAAATACATTTAAAGATACAACGAATGCCTTAGCTTTTTGAAACTCTATACTATACATTAATTTATAAGTTTTACACTACATTTTCTTTGTATTGTTTTTTAATAAACAAAATTGGTAGGCTTCTTAAATTATGAATATAAAAGTGCAGCCAGCGTGCAGCTCGTGGCCATCATCGAAATGCACAACTACAACTACAAATATGCATACAACCACACGGATACAAACCTGCTTACCTCGGATATACAGAACGATACATACAAATAGAAGCACCTGCAAAAATTGACATGAATTTGTGCTTAAGTTGTGACTGTCGCAAAGTTTTACTATACAAACGCACTATATGCTAAGTATATTGTAATATAACAATTAGCAATCATATTCAATATGTTTATTAATTTTCCATTGAACATACTACGTTCAACCACTAACCATTGTGTTAGTGGCCCAACATAATTAAAATTGTTGTTACTGCGTATATTATTATGTTTGGTGGTGTAAAGAAAACAGAGTGCCCAGATTGATTTAAAAAATTCCTACAAGTATTATAAAATTGCTGGAGACGGATCACACTTCCTTCAATAAAAACCGTAATCATTATTTAAATATTCGCAGAACATTTTGTAGGGCTCTTTTATTATTGGTATTTTGTTTTGTCACATTAATAATTTTCGTATTTCTACCTTGTTCAGTGCTTGCAGCTAAATATATATCGATAAAATCTGTATTTAAAATATCGATAATGTGCTTAAATAAAAACAATTCTCTCAACCTAACCTCCCTTTTATGAACAGAACGTGTTGGTTTAGATACGTGCGTGCTGTAAGAACAGCCGCTAAATTGTATTAAACCGCGCGTAAATAAAATAGAATAACGATGCCGAAAGTGCGCAGCACTCCGGGCAAGCCCCGGACGCAGGGCTTTAACCATTCCAACCACTCTATGAATCCGGAGCGACCAACAAGTGGCCTTAAAGGCGTAGCCCATCCGCGTACCAAGGGCACGATCAAGCGGTTGCAAATGTACCGTAATTTCAAGGCCAAACGCGATCGTACTGGAAAAATTATTACCCCTGCCCCATTTCAGGTAATATTCATATGTCGCCATTGAATAAACTTAAGATAATCGAGATTATCCCGTCCTCAGGGTCGCCTGCCCGCTGGAACAATGGCTAGAGTGGAGCCCACACCGAAGTGGTTCAGTAACTCTCGTGTCATTTCGCAAACAGCGTTACAAAAGTTTCAGGATGAGATTGGCAAGGCTGTCAAAGACCCATATCAGGTCATTATGAAACCCTCGCAATTGCCCGTTACGCTGCTGAACGAAGCCTCGAAGTATCAACGAGTTCATTTGCTAGAGACGGAGAGCTTTGACAGTGTATTTGGTCCAAAGAAACAACGCAAACGTGTCAGCTTAAAAGTGCGAGATCTAGAGGATTTGAGTCGTGCTGCCGATGAGCAGGCCAATCAGTATGATTCCACCAAAGATGTGGATCTCATACGGGTAGATACTGGCGAAAAGAAGGCCGTGCGTGATTGGGTATTCGGGGCAGGTCAAAGCAAACGTATTTGGAATGAACTGCACAAGGTTGTGGACGCTTCGGATGTGCTGCTGCAGGTGCTCGATGCCCGCGATCCCATGGGTACACGCTCCAAGTATATTGAGGAGTTCCTACGCAAGGAGAAACCGCACAAACACCTCTTCTTTATTTTAAACAAAGTAGATCTGGTGCCTGTATGGGTGACACAGCGATGGGTTGCAATCCTTAGTGCCGAATATCCTACAATAGCTTTTCATGCATCCATGCAGCATCCTTTTGGCAAAGGTAAGTCTTGTAGAGGTAGTCCTTAACTTGGTCTCAAAATACATTCCAAATTTTTTTACAGGTGCGCTGATTAATTTGTTCCGTCAATTGGGTAAACTGCACATGGATAAGAAACAGATTAGCGTTGGTTTTATTGGCTATCCAAATGTGGGGAAATCTTCGGTAATTAATGCATTGCGCTCCAAAAAGGTTTGTAATGTAGCTCCTATCGCGGGTGAGACCAAGGTTTGGCAATACATAACGCTAATGAAACGCATATTTCTAATTGATTGCCCTGGTGTGGTATATCCGTCTGCCGAAACGGACACGGAGAAGGTGCTCAAAGGCGTAGTTCGCGTAGAGCTTGTCACCAATCCAGAAGATTATGTGGACACAGTGTTGAAACGTGTGCGCAAAGAGTACATTGCAAAGAACTATAAAATCGAAAGCTGGACTTCATCCACACACTTCCTCGAGCAGCTGGCCAAGAAAACTGGTAAACTATTGAAGGGTGGTGAGCCGGATATTACAGTCACCGCACGCATGGTGCTTAATGATTGGCAGCGTGGCAAGTTGCCCTTTTATGTGCCACCGGAGGGCTTTGCTATACCTAAATCACAAGAGGGCACAGCCACCGAGCAGGCAACTGCTGAAGAGACCGCAGTTAAAGATGACGAAGATGCCAAATCGGAAGCACCTACATTTGTGAGCGAATCTGTAAAGAAGGCACGTGAGTTCAAGCAAATACAAGACTTTCGTAAGATTCGTGTGGGTCTGGAATACGAGGAGCAGGATGAACGCGAGTTGGACCACATTGATCTGGAGCTGTTAGAACAGCAAAGGGCAGAGCGAGCGGCACGCAAAAAGGCGCGTCTGGTCAATCCAGAGCAGGAGGAGGACTCTAGTGATGGCGCCAGTGATTTTTATTCAGAGGACGAATACAATGAAGATCTGCAGCGTGTGGTGCACAAGAAAGCAAAGGCCAAAAAGACCCAACAACTAGCTATCACATCGTCTGGTAAATTCCGTGTTGCCAAAGTCCAGCCAGGGGATTCGGATGAGCAGAATGATAGCGAAGAGGATGGTCCATCAGTTGCTAAGGCTCCAAGACTCAACGCCAAACAGAAACGGGCGCTGGAACGCAGCCAGAAACGCAAGAAAATTGGCAGCAATTTCTATGAGACGACGAATGTGAAAAATCGCAATCGCAACAAGAAAAAGGACACGTAGTCATCTTTTCTATCGCTAGTTTATTATAATTCACTGCAGCAAAGCATTATAATTAAGAATCCAAAATAAGTTGTTGCCCCAAAATACAAAAGAACCTTATTCACTCGGCGCATTGTTTCTTTTTGATGATCTTGCGTCCACATAGGTCTGCCAGGCTACTCTTATCGTGGTCGTGCTCTTCTGTGTCGCTACTGCCATTTGAATCGCTAGACTCGGTGTAGGAACCAATGCCAGGCAATATGGCAATACACTTTAAGCTGCCTACATCGTGTTTGTTTGAATTTGGGGAAACAGCTGTGGATGCTGTTTTCTCTGTGGGCGTGGTCTGGTCGGTTTTCAAAGCCTTGCTGCTGCTTGTGGGCAGCTCCCCATTTTTGCGTTTGATACCTTGTCCTAGTAGGGACTTTTGTGTATTGCGCACTGTGGCCGGAGCACCAACGGATTTGGCAGTAGTCTTGAGTTCCGCTTGAAGCTTCTGATATGATAAACATTATTGATTATTGATTATTAGAAACACGTAAATTCGTGGCAAGTCACTCCACCTTATCTACGCTCTCCTCATGCAGTTTCTCAACGCGATTGCGAAAGTCCCTCAGTTCCAGCTCCTCGTCATGCATTTGTTGACGCTCGGCGTTCAGCTTGTGAGCATCGACCAGCTCCAGGAACTGCACTTCGTCATCGTCCAAGCCGCGAATCAAGTTCTCTATGTATGATATTTGCAATAACTCGGGAATTCAAAAAATAGCTTGAACATACTCAATTTGTGGGCTTCCTCAAATTCCATATCCTTTTTTGTTTTCTGCTCTTTCAAGCGATCGTATAGTGAGCGACCGTCATATGGTTCCTCTGGTCTCTCCAGCGGATCCTCGGGCTGTCGTACACGTTCCCATTCTTCCTGACGACGCTGTCGCGTTTCAGCTGCTTCGGATTCAGTAACAAATCCGGAACTCATTTTAATGCGAAGCAAAGTATGTAGTTAGTATGGGAAATGTGTCGAAGATGTTGACGATTTGTCGTGAGCAGTGTTCAGAAACGTTGTTTATTTTACTCAATTGAAAATTATCGATAACTTTGTAGAGAAGTGAGCGCGCACAATATACTTTTTACAAATGTATAATGGTGTAACAACTTTTTATTTAAATCGCGATTCACGATTCATTTGCGCAATTTGATTGTAAATAGCTTTTTGAGCCTTGCTCATTTGGCGCCACTTTTTACCAGCCATCTGAACCACTGTTGTGACTTTTATATTCACCACGCCACGGGACTTTAGATTTTCACGGAATTTCGCGAGAAATAAAAAATATGGATTTATTGATATATCGCACATTTTGTATACTTCTCTATCAACTATTTGTTACAACTACAAATTTATAAATTGTTTTCTAGCTGATTTTAGCACTTAACATTTGATCGATCAGTCAAAGTTACATATATGAACGTTGTTCTGCTTTAAAATTTGAGTTAACAGAGTAATGCCATTTATAAAATGTATATTACAGACATAGTATGACAGCTTTAAATTTTACAAAAAGAGTAGTGAATAATTTATAGTGCATTGAGTCAGTTCTCAGAATATATTAAGAAAAACGAGAGATCAATGGCCAAAACACGTGTAAACACATATGTATGTACATTCAAGTTCGTGCATTCGTTATCCAAATCTATAAATGGAATCGTTATTGAAATTCAATCATATATGAAATGCCAGAATTGTCTGTTTATAATCAGAAATGTTTTATTTGGAGCTGTCGAATAAGGTGAGAACTAGTTGCTGTAAAGATATTTTTAACGTTTTTATACCCTGATCCCATTAAAAATGGGAAATCAGGGTATAATGGTTTTGTGAAAAGTATGTAACAGGCAGAAGGAGGCGTGGCAGACCCCATAAAGTATATATATTCTTGATCAGGGCGACGAGCTGAGTCGATATAGCCCTGTCCGTCTGTCCGTCCGTCCGTCTGTCCGTCCGTCCGTCCGTCCGTCCGTCCGTCCGTCCGTCCGTCCGTATGAACGCCTAGATCTCAGAAGATATAAGAGCTAGAGACTTCAAATTTTGTATGCGTACTCATGTATACCATACGCAGTACAAGTTTATCTTTTTTTTTCGATAACTCGTCCGATTACTTTTTTATCGCGAATAATCGATAAATTGATTTTGTTTATTCACCGTAATTTCAATACTTTTAGACCTGGAGACTTCAGATTTGGTGTGTATATACATCTGATCAATACGTAGATTTTGTCATTTACATATTTTGGATACCACGCCCCCTTCGCCCCCAATTTGCAAGAAACGTATTTTAAGTACTAGAGAATTGTGCTTTGGAATGTATGCACATTTGCACATTATGATCACGTTCTGAAAGTTTCATGATGATAGTCCTACTACAGGAGAAATTATTCAGCAACAAAATTCTCATAGTATTGCCCACACTGCAGCGCAGCCCAAGCGCAGTCGCTGCTTACTGCGCAGTTAGCAGAGCGCGTGCTTATGAGTGCGTGAATATCAGCTCTTTGTAGGGATCAGGGTATCTCCTAGTCGAGCAGTCTCGACTAGAGCTTCCTTACTTGTTTGTATTAGGGAGATGTGAGATGCAATCTTACGGGACAGTAAATAATAGCGAGGTTTCTCAAAATTTTGACATGTTATTGTCCACAATGTCGGTAGTAATAAATATTGGACTAATACTCAAGGCGAATCTTATGCACGAATGAAATAAAGTTTATGACTGTGAACTGCTCTAAATCATTAAAATAATTTAGATCTCAGCGGACAAACACCCATGAAAGAGCGTAGCTAGGAGAGATAAATGGCTCGCTCCGGAATAGTTTCTTGACTTTATAGTCATTCTTCAGATTGAACACTCTCCATATTAATTTGAAATTCTTGCTGATATTCTTCTAGATTAAATATTAAAATTAATGCAGATATTATACTTTAGCTTCGAACTTCTCAGTTATAATTATGTAATAATGTCAACCACTATTTATATAGATTAAAGCTTTAGCCGGGATGCCCGAGTAGTGCACTACTGATTCTGACATATCACCGACATGGAATGCAGCTCATGCCCTCACGCATAGATTCATTGAACATTTAATTTAATGGATACCTTTAATTTGATTTACTTCAAGATCTTTATAAAGGTAAGAGGAGTAGTGTAGTTTTAAAAGTAACCATTGATATGAAAAAGTAAGGCTTAAGTTAAAATCGTTTTCCGTTAGCTTTGGCTATATTCATTTGAAATCCACATTTATTTAATAAGTAACACCTTATTAAATGATGCTAATAAACTATCTAAATTTGTCCATTAATGGCAGAAAAAGATATTTGAGTACATTTATTATATGGTATTATTTATTAATATCTCAATAGGAAACATGTTTTAGTCATACATTATTTGAAATTGCTAGTATAAGTTAGTTATACACAAATATATATATATATATATATATATATATATATATATATATATATATATATATATATATGTGTGTGTGTGTGTATATGCGAATATGCCGTTCTCCAAAAAAGAGCTATAGGTATTAGCAAAATACATGGTATACATATGTATGTTAAAGACGGTTTGACATGCTCTTTTTCTGTTTCTTTTTCGTTTACATTTTCATTTGGTTTTCTGTTCGCGCAGTAATAAATATTTTTCTACAGTATTCATGTACGTTCAGTTTATAGACATAATTGAGGTCAGCATACATTTCCAGAAACATCAAAGATTATACACAGAGGCATGCATTAATAGATTTTTGTGTAGATGTTTAGTCTATTAGAGTTCTCGAAGCAAACGTAAACAATAATTATGTGTCTACATATTATGAAATACTGCTAGGAACTTGTGTACCTATTCAAAATTGAGCTTATAAAATGCTGCATGAGTTCTTCTCGCGAAATGGATTCACCTTTTGACTGGTGAATCCACTTAACAGACAATCATCCGACTCATGATCTATCATATATTTCATCATGGCATTACACGCCTCCGACACCTGGATGCGGGGTATTCCCGCCTCACGACGCAGTTGCTCATTGATGGTGCGTTGCTGTTGCAAATTCGCAGCCATAATATCTAGAACGGCAGTCTCGGCAAGACCTATGGTGAAAGTCAACACTACTTGGTGCTAGCGAATAATGTATAGCTGCAATTAGAGGCTGTTTAGCTTTAAAGAGTTTAAGTAAATAGAAATCAATTTACCTTTAAAAGCTGTTTTTAGCCACAAACTCGAGCTGCTGAATCGACGAAAAATCAATAGCGTTTGATTCAATTAACTTGTATCGCTCTCACTCGAATGAGTAACTATCGATAACAAAAGCAACAGGAGCATCAGACGCCACAGTAGCAACAGCTGATATTGCGCTGCCAACTTGTTGCAAAGTAAAAAACCATTTTGTATTTTTGATCAGTTTTATTTGAAATTGCATTTTAACATTTGTTTTAATTATTCCAAAAATATAAATATATGAGCATATATGTATGTATGTCGTTAGGTACTTGAATTGGTTTACTACGTAAGCATGCTAAATAAATAATATTTAAGATGTAAGTTATGTATTCTCATTTGCGTATGTTACTTACTCTGGCATTAAATCTGGTTGCGAAAGTTCTTTAATATTATTGTTATTGACTGCTTGCAGTTCCTTGTTGAAGTCGAGCTGACCATTGGGCTTTCTAAAAGCATTTGCCATCAGTAGTATATTCCTTGCAATGCGCTCATCATCTATGCGCTTCTGCGCCGTATGCGTGCGCTTATCGGCATTCTCCGACATTCGTTGTTCCAATGGCAGGATGGCTGCTGGAATAGCTGATTCCGGATTTGTCCAAATTTCAGTGCCGGGCGTTTCTTTACCCGTGGTGGGCGAAATGGCTGGTCTTGCGGGTATCAAAGGTGAACGCACACATACACTAATTATGGAACAGAAACAGAACTTGAATTTTATTTGCTTAGATCACTAGTCACACTCTAAATTCGTTTTTTGAAAACATGATTTGTCTATTAAATATTATTCAATTTATATTGTATATAGCCAATTATGCCCCAGCCCCTGCCCCCGGCTCTGGCTCGACACATGGCTCATTGTCCTCCCTCGGTTTCAACCTATAACGAGTCAGAAAGGAGACGACAATGAGCCAGAGTGTTGTGCCCTCGATCGATGCTTCGATGTCGTGCTGACTTACTTGTTCACTTCCTCCAATTTCTTGAGCAGACGCTCATTCTCCCGGCATACGATCTCTTGATCTCTTAATATGGTCTCGCGCACTGTGAACAAATGATTATTCTCCTGTCGCAGCGATTCATTTTCCGCCATATACAGCTTCACAAGCTCTGCCAGTTCGCTGCCATCAAGCTCTGGCAAACGTTCTAAGTCCATCTTTGGCACGGGAATGCCAACATCTCCAGTGTGAACGCGTTCCAGTTGTAGTTCCAAGAGATTGCCCACCGGTTCAGACGACTGATGATGCAGATTCAGCGCCGCCTTCAGATGCTCATTTTCCATCTGCAATGCATGGATGTCTCGTTTGAGACTGAGAATGAGAGCCTCGCGCGGATCCATCATGATGACAGGCTTTGTCCGAATACGCTTCGCTCGTGATGCATACCGCAGTGTATTCAGCGTCTCAGCGTGATTATAATGAGCCGGCGAGACGCAGGCAATCATTAGCGTAACCCCATTCCCGGCCAAACTGTCGGCCAGCAACTTCGTTAGCTGGCTATCCCGGTACGGGATATGTCCGGTGCGTTTCTTATTATCGCTCAGCGACGAAATGCAGTAGCCTAACACCATGAGGCTCTTGTTGATATTGTTCGCCTCCTCCAGCGTCTTGCCCTCACTCATCGTCTTCTTCGTAAGCTCGCTTCCAGCCAAGTCTACAAAGTTAATCTTGCCGTGCTTGGAGAGAAAGACGCCGCCATCTGTTTGTTGGTCGGATAGTATGTGGACCGTTAGTATCGTATGAGAACGCGATGAATGGTCATTCATCGCATGCGAGCCCACAGAACGATTTCTCATGCCTAAAGTAGGTGAGTGAGGGTTGCAATTAGCAGATAGTTATATTAAATGCCACTTTTATTCAGAGCTATATTAAATTTCGATCAAAAATATACTTCACATGCTAGTGTTATCTTCTTCTTCACTTACCCTCTTCTAACACGGCCAGCAAATCGTCTAGTTCCTCGCAGTCCACCGTAAATAGGTTCTCCACAAAGAAGCCGCCCGATTTTTTGGACCAGCGCACGGCAAGGGGCTTGCGAGCGCTTCCCGGATTAAGCAAATCGATTACCTGTACATTAAAAATGCAAATCAATTTGCAAAATCAACTATTACGTAAAAGTTCGTTTAGCGCAATTCCCGCACTATACTAACAAATCATCTAAAATGAAAAGTAAATTTCAAGCATAGCTACAATTTGACTAATCCAGTCGGAGGTAGAGGAGCAGGTAGCGGAAGTGCGAGGGCGACATGTTGACCTCCATCAAATAGAGGTCAATGCAATGCATACTAACTAGTCGAATGAAATTTGCAGATGGCTCCAACAGAAAAGCAATCACTATTAGTGCAATCCAATTTCAATTGGATATTAAATTAAGTTCACCTACATTACGCAGGTCAAAGTCGATGTGTTGTGTAAAACTAGATAAAAATACTTATGCTATAACAAAAATCGAAATTTTATAAAAATGATCTGAATCTATATTGCAAATTTGGAGACTTTAGCTTTAAAGGTGTAGGAGATATAATTTAATAATTGATTTTCGATAAGCTTTTTAATCGATAACAAAATAACGGGATGATCTATCGTTTTTTAAACCCTGATCCCATTAAAAATGGGAAATCAGGGTATAATGGTTTTGTGAAAAGTATGTAACAGGCAGAAGGAGGCGTGGCAGACCCCATAAAGTATATATATTCTTGATCAGGGCGACGAGCGGAGTCGATATAGCTCTGTCCGTCTGTCTGTCCGTTCGTATGAACGCCTAGATCTCAGAAGATATAAGAGCTAGAGACTTTTTTTGGTATGCATACTCTTGTATACCATACGTAGTACAATTTTATCATATTTTTCGATAAGTCGTCCGACTACTTTTGTATCGAGAATAATCGATAAATTGATTTTGTTTATTCAGCGTAATTTGAATACTTTTAGACCTGGAGACTTCAGATTTGGTGTGTATATACATCTGATCAATACGCAGATTTTGTCACTTACAGATTTTGGATACCACGCCCCCTTCGCCCACAATTTGTAAAAATTTTGTATTTTATGTACTAGAGACTTCGCCCTAATCAAGGATATATGTACATACTTTATGGGGTCCTCCATGCCTCCTTCTGCCTGTTACATACATTTCAACAAAACCATTATACCCTGATTTCCCATTTTCAATGGGTAAATGATCAATGACAGTTTTATACAATTATGCGGTTTTGCTATACACTCACCCGTTCATTATAAATCTCCATAAACGAAGCCTTGAGCACATAATTAACATCCGTGCGATTCTTAATCAATTGGAAGAGATACACAAACGAACGGAATATGAGGCCATGTCGTGGATCCTTTAGATTGGGCTTGCCCACAAACTGCATGGAGAATGATATACAAATATACCATATTTATAATTATATTGATACATTCACTTACCAAATCTGGAGGGCCAGTTAGGGTATGCGTCTTCCCTGAGCCTGTTTGTCCGTAGCAAAAAGCCGTGCAGCTGAAACCCTCAATGCCCATCTCAATGATGCGCTTGATGCCTGAATAGTCGAGTATATCCTCCTGTGTGGCACCTGGCTCAAAGACCACGTTGTACGTGAATACCCGAACACTGTCGCGATTATGGGAACGCTTAGCGCCTGTGTCGTTGCCCTCGATCTGTGTAAAGCAGGCTTATGTTACTTTCTATTCTAAGAGCTTAACCCGCCTTGGACCTACGATGACTTGTCCATTGCCAGGAAACTTCAATGTGGCTCCGTGCCTGTCACGTTTCTCCTTGTCGTTTAGAGGGCGGACACGCACCACCACATTGATATTGTCCTCCGGCGTTGAGGGCTCCTCGCTGCCCGTGCCCGTGCCCGTGCCTGTGCCCGTGGATTTCGAGGCAACAATTTCCAATGTGTCCGCGCTGCCAATTCTGCTAATTGCAAGCAACCAAATCTCAATTATTCAAATTTAAAGGGGAACTAAACGAAACACTTCGCACATATGTGAAGCGGCGTTTGTGTAGGGCAGTGTAAAAGAGGGCGAGTCACTCGGTTACTCCTAGATATAAATATGTAACCTGCTTATTTAAATTCATACTAAATAATAAATACTAATTCATAAATACTATTGCCAATGGGTCAAATTGTATTTTAATTATACAATATTGGCATCATATTCAATATTTAAGGGTGTTAAATTTCCAAATTGAAATATATATAAATTATAAAATATCTATATCTATAAATATGCTTTACTTTTGAATTAATTATTAAATAATTATAGCAATGATATCGACATTTAAATAGCAACATTAATGATTTTTCAATGCATTTTATATTCTCGAACTTTTAATAGTAATTGCTTTTGAAAAGTAATACTTGTAATACTAATTGCTTATGGAATGTGAAAGCCACAGTTTCGTCTATAGCTTCGAGTCCCCACCCTCGTTATCTAATTGGTTGATTAAATCATTCTATTAGTTGACACACGCTGCCAAGGCCAGCTGAGTGCATGATGTATTAGTCGTTAGAAGCCATTGTTCTTGGCTAAATGGACATGGAATCTATGCGGAATACCTCACGAAATTCTGTTACTGTAATGAATTATAATTTTTTGTTGTGGTTTGTTGTGGCCAATGCAAAATCGCCTGTTCCAATTCCCTTGAACTTGATGACGACCAGCTGATTGAAGGTCCTATTTATAGCCAAGGCTAAGGTAAGCCCCGAGCTTTTGGGTTTTCTCTCAGCTAATTAGTTTCGGGGCATTGCGAGAAATAGCGTGGTCAACTGTGATTAATACAACTTTTCATTTCAATGGCATTTCAGAGCTTTGCAGAAATTCTGGCAAACGCGAGCAGTTACATATAAGTAAATATTGACTAAGAGCAATGATGGCATTCTAGGAAAACCCATTTAATCGTAATAATTTATATAATTATAAAGCTGACAACACCGAGGCGTATGCGTAACATACAAATCTCATTCGTTCCCCTGCCCTTCTAATCTTTGGCGCTGGAACTTGACATTTGACATTTGATATTGGATATTTTCACGCAAATTACTTGTTAAATATTAATGCAGTTAAGGACAGAAATTTTGGTAAAAGAAAAAATATTAAGCAGTAGCCATGTGAGTAAATATATTAATCAGGCATAATCTACGCCTTAGTTTTGTGTGCACTTGGTAAATATTTTAGCAGGAGGCCAACGCCACGAAGTAAACTTAGCTCACAGTCACGAACCAAGGTGGGCCGTCTCCTACCTCCCAGTCGACTCTGCAGACGAGCCCCATGGAAAAGTTCAATCAACCTATGTCCACTTGAAATTGATGCTAAATACTTAATAAGCCGCAAACATTCTAATGGAGGCTTTAGTTTCTTCAAGAAATAACTTATAAATAAATATATAAGTTCGATGTGTGGTATGGGGGTCTTGAACAAATACAAACTTGGCCTTCGAATCAAACATAGAATCCAATTAAGTTTCTTTATTTCTTTCAATATTTTCGACTTAAACCAGACTAAATCTAGAAGCCGGATAAATTATGATTACATTTTTTTTTAATGAATATGATTAGCTGATGCTTCAATGAATCATGATTGTAGAGAGTTTTTAGGTATAAAATTACAAAATCTTTATTAATGTCATAGAATATTAATGTAAATTCATGTATATGATTCTCGTGTGATATACTCAGCTTAACAAATATCAAGAATATACGTAGTTCTCCCTCTCTAAACTGTGGCTAAAGTCAACCTCTTGACTGTTTGCTTGTACATTTTTTAAACTACTGAAGTATATTGTCCTAGCCTAGTTTAATTAAATTATTATTTATTTCTTATTTTTTTTAACGACGTCAATTTAAAATTTGTCGTTTGTTTTTATACTACTTATATGAAAGGCAATTAATTTTAAATTAAATGCATGTTTTAAGAAATGAAAAAAAAAACAAATTAGTTCAACATTTTGCCATGCTCTAAATCCATTCTTAGTATAATATATCCTAGCAGGCAAAAGTATAAACTCATACCAGTTTACTATCGAGAAAATTAGGTTATTATTTTGCGCAATGTCCGTCCTACTGTCCGTCAGGCCATCTGTCCGTCTGTCCGTGTGAAGGCAATTCGTTAGCCACTATCTAAGCTATAGACTTGAAATTCGGAATATATATTCGGCTTGCCGCTTCAAAATAAATAAAGATATAGTAGATATATTTGTATTGTATTTCCTACAGCTCTAGAGCTAGAAACTCTAAATTTATCAACTAAATTGCAATAGATATAGGTATTTCCTAGAGAGCTTTTACTTATATTTTAATCAGTATATAGATATCTGAATTGCGTATATCTGAAATCTATACTAATTATTAATAAAATAATAATTTATGAAATTATAAGTTTCGTCTGACTAAGGACACAAAAGGAGCGAGTCCATTAGGGCAATATTAATTACGACCACTGGTAAATAACTCGTCTCTTTAAATACCTATAATTAAACACCTGTTTTTAGCTCTAAGTGTGGAAACAGTAGCTGGTTTCGTTTTAATATATGACTGCACCTGTATAGTAGATCCGATGATGAATAACTCTAATAGCTCTGTTTACTTGACCTATACTAGACATAATGTACGTATATGTATATATTCCATTTTACTTTAGCTTAGGCACAAATCGAACCACTCCATTTGATGAGCGTTTTCACAGTGAAATAGGGAATACAAAATTAGATTAGCCACAAACAAAACAAGTAAGGAAGCTCTAGTCGAGACTGCTCGACTAGGAGATACCCTGATCCCTACAAAGAGCTGATATTCACGCACGCATAAGCACGCGCTCTGCTAACTGCGCAGTAAGCAGCGACTGCGCTTGGGCTGCGCTGCAGTGTGGGCAATACTATAAGAATTTTATTGCTGAATAATTTCTCCTGTAATAGGACTATCTTCATGAAACTTTCAGAATGTGATCACAATGTGCAAATGTGTGTTAATTCTAAAGCACAAGTCTCTAGTACTTAAAATACGTTTTTTGCAAATTGGGGGCGAAGGGGGCGTGGTATCCAAAATCTGTAAATGACAAAATCTGCGTATTGATCAGATGTATATACACACCAAATCTGAAGTCTCCAGGTCTAAAAGTATTGAAATTACGGTGAATAAACAAAATCAATTTATCGATTATTCGCGATAAAAAAGTAATCGGACGAGTTATCGAAAAAAAAAGATAAACTTGTACTGCGTATGGTATACATGAGTATGCATACAAAATTTGAAGTCTCTAGCTCTTATATCTTCTGAGATCTAGGCGTTCATACGGACGGACAGACGGACAGGGCTATATCGACTCAGCTCGTCGCCCTGATCAAGAATATATATACTTTATGGGGTCTGCCACGCCTCCTTCTGCCTGTTACATACTTTTCACAAAACCATTATACCCTGATTTCCCATTTTTAATGGGATCAGGGTATAATAATAAAAATATGGTATAGATATATAGTATGTGCTTCTTCGAAAATATTAGCACTCGCGCTGCACACAAAACACAAATTATCGTTATTAAATATTTGTTAAATTAATGGGATCAGCCTTATAACTATGGAGCTCATGAAGCGTACGTGGTATTAGCTCCCACTCTCTGATCCGGCACTATTAAAGGCGTCATAATAATTGAAGTGCACGCATGTTAATACATTTTGATTAATGTTTCTGCTGATAGCTGCCCAGGCTGCTATATGCCCTCCCATTCGTTTAAAATCCATATATACTCCAGTGGGGCTCTATAAACGTATGTGCTATAGTGCTAATATGGATTTTTCGTAGGTTTCTCCAACTAAGGGGTTAGATAATAATTATACATGAAACAACGGGGACACGGAATGTGGCACAGATAATCAAAATTGGCATTTCGCTGCCGAAACTTTTGCGCTGCACGAGATTGTTATTAGCCCACATACGAGTCACCCAAACGGATTACTCAGTTCTACATACGAGTACAGTATATACTAGATATGAAAGCGAGAGTTGCAAGCTATTTTCCTACAGGCTAACTAGCCCAATCGGGGGTCGTTACATTTTACCTGTTGGGCAAACAATACAAAGTATGATTGTTGCAGGTGGGCCCGAACGAATGCATACTACTCGCTCAAGCTATACAATTTAATGAAATTATGACCTACTGTGGACAGGGATGAGACATACTGTGGAAGTGGATAATCGTCAAGGAGTAAATGATTGTTGCTATAAATTCATCCGATATTTAGTTTTTTTTAATATCCTGAATCCATTGAAAATGGGATATGTTATTAGAAAGTGCGTTTAACAGGCATAAGGAAGCGTGACAGACCCTATTAACTACTTATGTATGTTCTTGATCAGGGCGACGAGCTGAGTCGATATAGCCATGTCCGTCCGTCCGTATAAGAGCTAGGGACTTGAAATTTCGCATGTACACTCGGGCATTTAAGTACAATAACTCGATAACTTATGCCATTTCTTTTTTATAAACAATGATCGATAAATTTATTTACATTTCTCAGCGTCATTTGAATATTATAATACCTTGAGACTTTAGATTTACTGCGTATACATTTGGCGAATACAAAGATTTAGTTGCTTACAAATTTTGGAAACCACGCCCCTTCACCCCAAATATGAAAACCTTTTTCAATTAGAGCAGATTAGAGATTTATGATTAGGCAAATACACACCTTTGAAAGTTCCCATAATATTACCCATAGCGCAGCCCGAGCGCAGTCGCTGCTAACTGCGCAGTTAGCAGAGCGCGTGCGTGTGTGTTTTTGTATAACAGAATCGAAGAATGATTGCAATATTAGCTCTTGGCAGGGTTCAGGGGATATCCTAGGCTAGCAGGTTGATAACTTATTATCTGTTCGATTTTCTACATTTTTCCAAATGGAATCAACAGTTAATAATTTTCTCGAAACGCGACAATTATTAACTGTTAATTGTCTATAAATATGAATTTCATTTATTATTTATTTACGCTCGTCTTTACGAATATGTCTTGCGTTATAAGATTGTAGTCTTCTCTGTTGTTGTTATAAGCGGAGTGCATAAAAACCAATATACATATATGTGAAAAAGGCTCTTAAGTGCAATCATCACCTGCTAAGACATTAATAACTTATAATATGCACAATTAAAATCAATTCAATTTAATCTCCATTTTCTAGATTTGAGATCTAAATCTTGTATGTACCACCAACCAGCGCACGATACTACATTTTAGATCCTAGAAATATTTATATGCCCCGTACCCCTTGAAAATGGGAAATATAACAAGTTAGAACGTTGTAGTCGGGCATTACCGACTGCAGAATACTCATTCACGGCCCATTATCCTCCAATTGGTATATGTTTATACACATATTATTTTTCTTGCTAAGTTTAGAGTTTCTAGCTCTAAAACTGTAGAAAATACAGTTTTCCGCTTTGCCACGGCCCCAGCGGGCATATACACAATTATTGGCCAGTTCTATATTTCTTCTGGAGGTTAAATAGTAGGAGATATAAACTTTTGCGGTTTGCCACCGCTCCGTGAGCAGAGATATATCCGCCATAACTTTTTGGTCGTGGTTAGTCAACGCGAGTGTAAATTGAGTTCCCAATTTAACATATATGATTTCTGGCATACCGGAAAATGCATTTTCCGATGTGCCACCCACTTCGTGAAAATTTTTAAAGTTTATAATTCGAAGATATATACGAGTATGTGTTCCAAATTTCTCTCTAGCTTCAATAATGTTGAAAATATTGTATAGACGGACGAAATGCAAGAGGGACATTGCACAAAACCAATATACTCATACCATTTTTGTGAATGAGTATAAAAATGCGTATAATGGTTTTGTTAAATGTATGTAATATTGTTTGAAAGATTTCTGAAGAAGCAAGGTTAACAATTAAATGTCTACAGTAAACCCACACTGCAGCGCGTGCATGCCATGTGTGTGTGTGTGTGTGTGTGTATGTGCATGTGTTGGTTATTGTATAGAAGAGAAGGATGAGGTTCAGGCGATCGCGTAGTAGGTCCCTTGATTCATATTTTTTGTAGGGCCAGTACTGAGCTAGTATGTAAATGAACTTTCTACAAATGGCAGATCAATATTTCTCTTAGCTCCCCACTCTCTATTAATTACTTCGAATATATGTCAAGTATGTGAAAATAATTATATGTATTACAATCCCCAGTCAAGAACTTAACTGATACAACACAGTGTATTGATGGAGTCTCGTTTATGTATAGATATCGGAAATAATGATTGCTATAAGCTTAATTGATCTAAGACAACCCAATTAAATTAGCTTTTAGCACAATTTCTGGTCATTAACGGAGCATTGGCCAGCTGAAGCCAAGGAACTATCAGGTCCTTAACCTTCAATATAACTGACTTTGCTACAACCAAACTATCTAATATACACTATAAATATATAGAGCAAGATGTTGGGAGTGACTAGCAATAAGTCGACAATTCGAAGCCAAACATAAATATGCCACTTTCGCTCTCAAAGCGGGTCAGACGGGACACAACAGGACTCACAGGACTCGAGTTGTCGATTTGATTACAAAATCGATTCATGTCGTGCCTGCTCAAACTCCCTTAGTTAAGACCCCTAATTGTTTAAATATAAAACATGACCAATTGAGAGAAACTCGATGCTCAAAGTGCTTGTCAGTCTGTCTCGACTGTCTATATGTCTTGCCGTCGGTCTATATGTCCCTGCCATTTATTGTGCGTGGTCATTACGCCTATGCCACCCTGTTTATGTCCTTCCATTTTTAATGGCACCTCATCAAGGGTTGCTCACCCACGCCCGCTCCCCGCCCGCTCCCCGCCCGCTCCCCGCCCGCTCTGGTGTTCTGGTAGGGTTATTAAGTAGTTTTATTACTCGCACGTTCGGCAGGCAAATGGATTGATGCAAATATATAACCAGGCAAAACTAATTACTTTGGTAGATAATGCAGCCCTATAAATATTTAACGATTGTTTCTCAATTTCTGCATTTGTAAAGGAAACAGAAAGTCTTATGCCTAGGCTAGACTGAATTGCAGAAATTGTTGTTTATGAATAAAGGCTAGAAATCAAATAGCTCTATATATATTTTTATATATGAGTAGTTATAATGAAAGAATGTAATCAAGTCTTTTCTCTGCTACAAGGGGATTTTTACATTCGTTCTCAAAGTGAAATAGTATATTCGTTTTATGACGGATACCGTCTGCCTGCATGAATAAAAACCACATCGTCATCAAAGCTTATATATATTGTATAATAAAGTAAAGCCCTGAAATGGGACAGTTGAGTACCTTCAGAATTATGAAAACTTATTCAGTTTATGCCCGACCGAAATAAGACGAGGTGTGATGCGTATTTATTCAAAAAGTCTCACACTTCAAGAGTTTCGAAGTGGTTCGGTGGATAGCCATAAGAACTTTGCATAAATCCGATGTAGGCATACAGTTCGAGATTTTTTAAAGTTTGCTGCTGGAATCAAATGTTGCAGCATAAATTGGAGAACCCAGGGCCCCATAGATAATTGGATAATTGAATTGAAAGGGAAATATCGAATCTTACATCGTCGGACTTTGCTCTTTGAAGACTTTCCTTATAATAATAAGAACATTTTATTGAGTAATAATTATTTAATACTAATTAAATAATTAATTAATTAATTAAAATTTAAAAGTGATTTAAGAAATAACCAGAGATTGGCAGTAATACTTCACTTCTGTATAATAAAAGGCAGCTCATTTGAGCTTAGAGCGATTTTAATATCTGTCACACTTTGACCGTCTCTGCTGTAGTTAGGTGCGATACATGTTCAAGGTATTGATTACGGTGGGAAGCATCGCACACCTTCACACACGCAGAAATACTTGGGCACACTTACTCATTTTCACGGGAGCGCAGAAAGTACGGCGTATTGCGCGAGCTTCCGCCCGTGCTGCCTCCGCCGCTGCTGCCGCCCTTTTGCGGACTTAGGCGCCGCATGCCGTTGGTCAGGCTGCGAGAGCGCGGTACGCGGGATCCACTGCTGCTGCTGGAGCTTTGACGCTGTTGCGTCGGCGTTGTTGTCTTGCTGGCGGGATTTCCGCGCCTGCCACGCCCCGCAGGAGCCGCCCCAGCCGCAGCTCTGCTGCGCGCATTATTAAGGCTGTCGGCGCTGCTGCCGCCGCTATTGTTCAAATGGGGCACGCTCGATGCGCGCCGCACCATGACTAGACACAGCTCCTCAACTGGCTAAGCGCAGCTATAAACACTTCAACTATCGCTGGCTTAGACCGGTGCAGCCACATGGCTATCGCCCTCACGCACAAATGAATGAGCCAAAGGCCAGGCCAGCGAGCGAACGCTTAACGAATTATTCAAAATATTAACAGCGCGCGTAGGGACTCGACCGCGCGCCTCGTCAACTCAACACGAACTGAGCTTCAAGTTCACCAGGGCGACTTTTATTATATATACGTATATATGTATATACCCCAGATTTATGGTAATTTTTTTACTCACAGGCACAGGCACACGCACAACCACACACACGAAAACCCACACCCACACACAACATGGAACTTGGAATGGACGCGAGTGACCACGCGTCGGCTTTGGCTTTGGCTTTAACGTTCGTTTGGCACCTGTGTAGCTGCCGCTACCTGTACCTTTCGTAATTTGTTGTGGCTGTTGCTTCGCTACTCGCCACTCGTCACTCGCTTCGTCCTGGCAATTAAATCAACGCGCTGGTTTAGTAAACAAACCCCTTTTGGCCTCCTGTGCGGGCGGCGTTCGTGCAACATTTAAATTATTGTCGTGCTTTATTTACATTTACTTCAGCATAATCACACCCAATGTGAATTATAGATAAATTTACGTACATATATACATATATACACATATAATATACACATATATGTGCAGTTTTGGAATGCTTTACAGGATATTAAACCCAAGTGCAGTACGATTAGCAGCTACCTAAAAGTCTATTTTAATTTCACGTACATATGTATATTGCGACTAGTATATACACTCATGGCCAAATTAATAGGTGTGAACATTTTTTTAAAAGTGTAATGACGTCTTATTATCTCATGTAACGTAAAAACAACTTGTATTCAAAAATAGACATATCGTAGAATTATAGCAACAACAAAAAGTTAGACAAGTAAGAAGGCTCTAGTCGAGATTGCTCGACTAGGAGATACCCTGATCCCTACAAAGCTGATATTCACGCACGCATAAGCACGCGCTCTGCTAACTGTGCAGTAAGCAGCGACTGCGCTTGGGCTGCGCTGCAGTGCGGGAATTTTGTTGCTGAATAATTTCTCTTGTAGTGGGACCATCTTTATGAAACCTTATGAACGTGATCATAGTGTTCAAGTGTGTGTATATTCCAAAGCACAAGTCTCTATTACTTAAAATACGATTTTTAAAAATTGTGGGCCAAGGGAACGTGGTATGTACATATACATTGATAATTTTAGTTTTATAATATAACAGTTTTAATTATATCATATTTGCTGAGACTCAACAGGGATAGAAGGTCGCCAGTTTGGACACTTAGTTCATTTTACAGTACATTTATCGGAATTGGGTATTCCATACCCTGAAACCATTGAACATCGACAAAGGAGTCTTAGTTCTATATAACTAAACTTATAGAACGATGCGTTTTTATAAGTTTATAAAAAATGTGCATGTAAACCACCAAATTCAAATATGCTCTGAAATTTCATATATTATACTCATTCATGAAAGTAAAACGAGTATATTGGTTATATGCAATGTCTGTTTTGCTGTTCTTATGTCCGTAATACAGACTCGGTATGAATGCAATTTTTGTCGACGCTACTGAAAATAGAAATTTGAAATTTCTATATAAATAGCTCGTGTATACTCTCGAAGTATAGAGTAACACAATTGTAACACCTCTTTGGGGTTATGGCATAGCGAAAGATACCCTGTAATTTTCGCCTCGTTCTAAGAACTGACGATAAACTACGTGTCTAAGCCCACTGGATGCGTGGAAAATTGGGAAAAACAGATTTTTCGACAATATTAGAAGCTCAAAACTTGATTTTAGTATCCTTTATTATTTTGCACAAAATGAAATATATATATATATATATATATATATATATATATATATATATATATATATATATATATATATATATATATATATATATATATATATATACCAGGTCATAAATGAAACGTTATAACCATTATTACTTGTGTCATTATTTTTTTACTTATCTCAATAAAAATCTATACTTCGGCTCTTGTTTTGAGATTTTGAACATAGACGTCTGTCTTCAACACATCTCTAGAGAGAGCCTACGTCAAATAAGACAGCAAAGATTTATTATTACAATATAAAAGAATCCTTTTGCTTTTTTTTTTTGTAAATAAATGCTGCACGGAACTATTCCTTCAATCGTTGTAGGCATCTCCCACACTCTAGAACTCACCCTAAGCTAATCACTGGGCTGTACTATAGGCAACAAGTAAGAAAGCGCTAGTCGAGACTGCTCGACTACGAAATCCCCTGAACCCTTCTAGGAACAGATATTTCAACAATTCCTCGCGACTTTCTGCTTCACAAGAAACACAAACACAGAAACACACGTAGACAAGCACGTATAAATACGCATGGGCTGCATTGTGGGTTTACTAGGGGACATTAAATGATTAATAACTTTCATATCGTGATTAAACCTTAAAATGCATTTGCCTAAGCACAAGCCTCTAGTATTTGAAATACGCCTTTTACAAATTTATGGGTGAGGGGATGGATTTAGGAGCGGGGGGTAAAATCGCCTCCTGTTACATACATTTCAACAAAACCATTATACGCTGATTTTCCATTTTCCATGGGTTGAGGGCATCAAAATACATATGAATCTATATTTCAAATTTGGACACAATTTTTAAGCCGATTTTCGATAAGATTTTTAATGATAACAAATAGTACTTTTTGGAATCAAACTCGATCCTCGAGTGGTATATACGCACTTAGTTCCTAGCTCAGTTCGGTGTGTTCAAGCATACGGGCAGACAGATAGCTAAAGGCTTTTAATATCTCCTTCTGCCTGTTGCATACACTCAACAAAACCAGTATGCCCACATTTCTCAGGGGGTATCAAAAGTGCAGGGTATCAAAAGTATTATCATAATTCAAAACCAATATACCGATGACTCCGATTTAAGTTAAAATATCCCTAGACCCACTTTAAAGGAACCGTGCAACCATTCTACGGCTCACTTATTGAATGTTTATTTCTTGCATACCGCTTGCAAATAATTGTTGCTGTTATGGTTATTGATTTTGTTGTTTTTAATTTTTTTTGTTTCTTTTGTTTATCTATAGATAGCTAACGATAGTCATTAGTTTTAATTGTAATTATAACTACTGATGCTGGGGTAATGTTAAGTCTAAACGTTCATATAGATCTTGCAGGAGCTAAGTATTATACAATTGCATATAAGCATATACATACATATATATATATAGATATATATATACGTACATATGCAGCTCAAATATTTACACAAAAAATATATATATATCTGAATAAAGATTTCTTTACATATATAGTATGTATTTAAGATTAGCTTAATTTATGCTGCAGCCAAGTCGCCGGAGACGAATTTGAGCCTGGACCTCGTCTTAGATATAGTTTCATACATATATTTATATGCATATAAAGTTACATCGATATATTCCATAACATTATCCGCCTTCCCTTAGCGTTGAATTTAATTATATATATATATATTTTTTTTCTATTTTTGTAATTTTTTCAGCTTTCTCCGCAATTCCGGAGTCAGCGAATAGTAATTTTTTAACATTTAATAAGCGTAATCCATTCTGTAGTGGGTGTTGTTTTTGTTGTTACTGTTAAGGGTTTATTATATGGGTAATTTAGGATATTTTTAGCTTAGCCTAGATTTTAGAACTATGTACAAAGCTCCGCAAATTACGTGGGCTTAGCCGGATAGATTCCACCGGAGTGTTTGGGTCGGCACTCGGCACAAAACCATTTGCCCTGTGGGGCGACCATGATGCCAACGCATTCGAAGTGGAACCACTCGATGAGGCAATTGTGGCCATCGCAGGCAATCATCTCGGAGACCTCGTCGTAGGGGCAGCGACAATAGCAATACACCGATTCGCCTTCACGTGCCAATCGCGCCCCGGCTGGCGGCCGTATGGGATAGCGAATGTTGTTCGCCTTGAAGTACTGCAGCGTGGCAAAGTCCGGATTGGGTAGTAGTGCTGGCGGTATGGGCTGATTGAAAGCAGTCGTTGCGGGCAGCAGTGGTGGAGGTGGTGTCGGCAGCGGTGCAGGCAGCATCATTTGTTGCAGCATGGGCGTCGATGGCGCGTGTGCTGGCAGCAGACTGGTCACGTTAATCTCGCCATTCTCATCCTCGTCGGAGCTGCTATCGCTACTGTCGCTGGCCGCAGCGCTGGCGGGCAGCAGGGCCGGTCGTATCTTTAGCGTGGGTATGGGTGGCAACTGTGGCTGCAGTTGCTCTGCTTTGGCTATTGGTGCCGCTAGCTGCTGCTTGACGCGCTTGGCGCCACGTCTGGCACTGCCGGAGCCGGCTCCGCCGGGTGTAGCACGTCTGTTCCGCTTACGCGGGTTGCCATTGCTGTGCGAATGCGAACTCTGCTGCTGAGCCTGATGGTGTGGCTGATGATAATGATGTGCCTGATGATGATGATGCTCCCCATGATTGCTGCGACTGCGCTGCTGCTTGGGAGGCGTGGGCAAGTCCTCCTTGGCCCAGGTCAGCTGTGGCGGCGGCTGCGGTTTAATCAGCTGCATACCCACCTGCAGAGGCGGCGCCAGGACACTGCTCATGTTCTCATCATCACTCGTATAGCCATAGAATTTATTCGGACGCCTCGTGCGCTTCGAGCGTTTCAGTTGCCCATCGGCATCGGAGCAGCTGCTTCCCTCGCTCATACGGGGCTGCCAGCTGGGCCGATGCGTAAGGGGCGTCAACGGAGACTCGGGCAACAGGTGTTGCTGGTGGTGCGGCAGCAGTGGCGTGGCCATAGCTTCTGCAGCACCAGCTGTTGCGAGGCCGTGAGGCAGCAGCTGCTGCGGCGCCATCATTTGCTCCGAGTTGAACATTAGTTTGGATTGATTAATCGATTTACATGTGGATTTGCGCTCGCGTTTCTTCTTCTTGTTCTTGGCCACACGCTCCCGCTTGTCCGCATAGGCGGCGGCCTCCTCAGGCAGCGAGGGCGTCGACGGACGACTGTTCTCCACTATGTCATAGTTGCCGTTGCTGTCGTGCAGTCGCACTGGTGTATGCTCCGAGAGCAGCGCCAAACGCTTTTGTGACAATATGTGGCTGGCCATCCTCTGAGGATGTGCATCGTAGAACTCCTCGTCGGTATCAGAGACGGACGTCTCGAAGTCGGATTCATTGTAGATCGGCGATTTGGGCGATGGCATCACTGGACGCACCTCCTCCTCATTGTTGCTAGTCACATTCACAAACTCCTCGCTCTTGTTGGATTCCTGCGGCCGCTCCGCCGTCTTCTTCGCAACCTTCTTAGAGCTTTTTTTGGAAGATTGCGATTCATTGTCGGAGTCATCATCGCTGGAGCTGCTACCGCTTGAGCTGCAGCTGCAATTCGAGCCACACGAACAGCTCGAGCTGTCTGAGTCCGAGCTACTAGAACTACTAGAGCTTTCGGTATCGCTGGACTCATTGCTGGTCTTCACCTTGCCAGGCGTCGCATTCGACGGCTTCTTGGGCGAGCGCGCTGGCGTGGGTGGCGGAGTACGTTGCATTTTGCAGTAATCATGATCGGAGAAGGCCACGTGAAGTTTAGCGGGACGCCGCTGCTCTGCAGTAGGCTCAACATCCACATCTACGGAGTCCGCTTCCTTTTTGCCCACTGAAGAAGGCTGATTCTGCAGTAGATTTTTCCATATATCTAACACTTCTTGCGGTTCCGAGGTTTCACCTAATGATTCGTTCACCTTGGGCTTCTCATGTTCAGATGATTCCATTTCCTCTTTCGGACTCTGGAGCGTCTCGATTTGCTCTTTTTTCGGCTCTGTCTCTGTCTTGATAGAATTTGAATTCGCCTCTTGCTCCTCGTTGTCGCTTTCGGATGACGGCGACAGCATAACCCTGGGCATGTCCAGATCGTCCACAGATGCACACATTGGCAAAGAGCCATGGGTGTTGGATTCATTCGGTTTGCTTGGGCTGCGCCCTCCATCCGAAGCGCTGTCATCGCTGCTATCCGATTCAGATAGATTTGGCGCTATTAGATTTAGGTCCTCCAGCGAGGCCTTGTTGCGCTTTGCCTTTTTGTGACGCTTGCGCGGCGTCTGCTCCTGCTGTTCCTCCAGCTGCTGAGCTGGCTGCGGAGATTTATCTTTCTGCTTGACTGCCGGCTTTGCATCTGCTTCATCTGCTGCCTGCGATATAGGCGAGGGCGATTGCCTGAGCTGCGCCTTTTGTGGATCAAATTCAAACTGATCGGTGTCCAACGCACGCTGCTCCTCCTGCTCCATCTTGGGTTTCTGATTGCACTCAGCATCGTCGTCGTCGTCGTCGGCATCTTCTACAGCCGGCAGCTGCTTAACCTCATGCTGTGCCGTATGCTTTAGCAACAGCTTCCGCGAGACAAACTTCTCTTCACAGTTCTCCTCCGTGCAGGGATATCGAAAGTCGCCCACATGCTGGCGCTTGTGCACCTCCAAGTAGATGGCTTTGCTGAATGTGAATTGGCATTGCTCACAAGTGAACTGTGTGGCGGGCACACAGAAATGGTAGACGTGACGCCAGCGCTTCTGCAGGCATCGCTTGCAGCTGATGCTCTCTGTGCCGTGCTTCCAGAATAAGTGTTTCGATATGTCCTGCTTGTTGCGATACGCAATCCCACAGCGATAGCAGAGGTGCAAGAGCTTGTGCTTCCACACATGCGCCGAGAGCTTGGCCTGGGTGTGGCAGTCCTCTAGGCAGATGTCACAGGCCTGGTGCTGCTTGCGCAAGTGAACCATAAGTCGGAACGCGGAGGCCAACGGCGCCGTATCGCACAAGCAGCAGCGGAACTGCGTATCAAGAGCAGTGTTCGAAGGGCGACCCGGGCATATGTGGCACAGCAGCTCGCTGAAGCTGTAGAAGTTCAAACGGCACATGCAGCACGAGATGTTCGCCTTGATGTGCAGCCGCCGATTGTGCGTGTAGAGCTCCTTGTGTGTGGCCGTCACATAGCGGCACTGGAAGCACTCATAGATGCGCTCATTGAAGGGCTGGACGAAACGCCCGTCCTCCAAGCTGCAGCAGCTTGCGGAATTCATGTAATGATTGCCCTCCAGGGCAGGCAAAAAGCTCTTCAGCTTAGCCACAATTGTCTGCGCCTGCAGCTCCTCGGCTGTTATGCTGTCCACAGTGGCAGTAAATCGATGCACGCCAATCAAATGCAACACCAGCTCCTTGACGTTCACGGCAATGCGACGCGCGTGATTGCAGTACAGACAAAATGGATAGAATGCCTTTAGGCACAAACGGATGAAGTCCACCATTTCAAATTTGTCCAAGGGTCTGTCCAGCTGTAAATCCACTGTGTGCGTGTCTTCGCCAGCAACTCGGATGCCGTCTGCGGGCAGAGGAGGAGCTACAGAGCTGGCTAGAGGCTCAGATTCAGGCGCAACTGGCTGCTGCTGCTGCTGCTCCGTCTGTTCCACTTGAGGTGTTTGCTGTGGTTCGCTTAAGCTATCATCGAGATCCATGCACTCGCTGCCCAACGTATTGCGGCGCTCAAGCGCAGACGCTAGTGATATCTTCGCTGGCGCGGGATGCAGGTCGGCCTCCACTTGCTCTTTTGGCACATGCGTCGTTTCGTCTATGTGATTATGATTATGCGGCGAGGCGGGCGGCGTCAGAGACCAGCGACCACGCTGCTGCTTCGACTCAGTTGGCAGCTGCTCCTGCTGTTGCTGTTGCTCTAGCTCGCGTTGCACCTGTTGCTCCTGTATTAGCTCTTGCTGCTGTTGTAGTTGTTGCTGCTTCTGTCGTTGCTGTTGCTGTTCTTGCAGCTCCTTTTTCGCCACAATCAGGGCCATTGTGCGCTCAATGTCCAGTTTTGTGCGCTCGAATTCCGCCAGAACATGAGGCAGTTTCAGAGAAGGCGAATCGTCATTGTCTTCCTCCAGCTCGTTCAATGATACATCGGCAGGTATGGGCGCTGTGTCCTGAAACATCGAAGCCGTCTCGGTGGCCGTTTCGGTGTCCTCTGACAACGATGACATTGGGTGCAATTGTTCCTGCTGCTGCTGCACTGCATCCACAGTGAGCAATGGCACTGCAATACCCTCGCCCTCGCCATCGCCCGTTGGCGTTTCTGCTGCTGAGGGCAACTCGTCGTTGTCCTCCTCCTCGGTGTCTGTGCTGCTTAGCTCCGCATCCACGGACTTCTGAAACTCTTTAGGCACGCGCAGCATCATCTTAGGCACCACCAGCTTGGGCGGGGGATCTTCTTGAGGCGCATCTGCAATGGGCGCTGGAACTGTTGAAATTATTGGATTATTATTGAAATTGTTATTCAACAGATTCAAGTTCGGCTTACTGTTTTGATCGGTTACTGTCGTCGGCTGTTCCGGCATTTGAGGCAGCTGCGCATCAATCACCATCCCATTCGACGGCTGCTCCTGCTGCTGCTTGTTTGCTTTTAGCTCTTCCTCGGGCTGCGTAGCTGCCGGCTTGGACTTCACAGTTTTACGTTTTCGTCGCCCAGCTGTCTTCTTGCGATTGCTGATGACATTGTTGGTGGTGCTGCCATTTCGACAACCATTGACATGTCCTCCTTTCTGACCACACAACGCACAAGGCTGCATGAGTTCGGCGCAGTCGTGATCCTCGAAGCGGCTGCCGCGCTCAAAGCTCGCTTGGCAACTGCAGCAGACCAAAAATCGAGCACGGTCCTCCTGAGTCTGCAGCGTCTGCCACGCTTCGATGCTCGCAAAGTGCCGCTGGTCCATGTCATGCTTGTTCTCCAGATGCAGGGACAGTTTCTCCACGCTGGCAAACACGTGCGAGCAGTAGAGACAAATGTAACGTTGATGCACTTCCCGCATGTGCAGAAAAAAGTTCCAGCATTGATGCACAGTGCTGCAGCGTGCGCAGCGAAAGAAACGCTCCTTCTTTATGGGGGGCGCAGGAGTGGACGACGGATTGGCCTGAGTCACAGATGTCGAAGCTTCTACTATTGCTATTGCTTCTACAGGTGAATCTGGTGGTGATATTGTTTTCTCCGGCTGTGGTTGGCATTGCACAGAATGCGCATTTAGTTGCTGTAAGTTTTCAAAGTTGTTTGCATTGCACTGCGTGAACTCGGTGCAATTTATTGCCGACGTCTGCAAACGCTGCAACAGCAGGGAAGACGGCTGCTGCTGCTGCAGTGGCTCCTCTTCTATGCAAAGGTGCTTGCCGTCGTTGTCGTCTTCCCCTTTACTGTCGCTGTTGCTGCGCCTGCGCTTCATTAGCAACATTTCCTGATCCTGGACCGGCTCTTCCAGTTGCGGCTGCTGTTTGCTCTGCTGCTCGCCCTCGGGCTGATCTATGACCAATTGCTGTGATGCAGAGCTATCAGAGCTGCTGGTGCTGCTTCTCCTCGTCAGTTGGTGCTGCACCTCTTGCTCCTGTTCCTGCTGCTGCTGCTGCGGCTCCTCGTTCTCATTTGCTATCACAGACTGTTGCACAGCATTCTCAGCTTGCTCTTTCACCTGCTCTGGTTCCTCCGCCAACTGGAATTCCGCGATTGCTACATGTGCCCCATTTATTTTTACTTTGGGCAGCACTTCCATTGCTTGTCTTTCTTTAATCAGATTATCACTTTTCCGAATCTCTGGCTCCTCATGGATATCATCTGCAGCTCTACGACTACCATCAATTTCATTTACGATCTTCTCCGATTCCAGCTCAACATCATCATCCTCAAAATCGAATTCGATTTTAATTATTTCCATGGGAAATGTGCGCTGATGTTTTGGCAGCTTTGGACTGTTTTCCTCAATTTTAATTTCAGTATTAAAGTCTTGTAAGGATTCCTCATCATCAGGTATGCTGGCGGGTGAAAGATCATTGATTTTATAGACAGGTAGTGTAGCCTTAGCAGGTGGAGTCATTTCCCCATCTACTTCATCAATTTTGTATACTGGTGAAGATGCCTCTTCCTCCTCCTCTTCCTCATCGTCCTCCTCCTCCTCCTCCACCGTATCCTCCTTTAAACTGTGGAATTCTCCTTCTCCTTCTACGCAGTCTACTGCATCTCGATTTTCTACTTTAATATTTTCGGAAATTTTTAACGCAGTTGAAGATGATGATGAGGATCTTCCCTCCTCCTGCATCCTGAGAGGTGAAGTTGAGATATTCTCAATCTCGTTCATTTCTTCTGTTAGAATCTGCCCAGGCAATGAGATTTTTTCAACATTCTGATCACATGAAGAGTTCTCAGCAATCATTTTAATCACAGGTGGCGAGAGGGCTTCTTCATCTGGCGTAACTGAAGGTAGCGGGCTTTTCTCTTCAACTTTTATTTGATCTGTTAAAGATAATTCATTAAGTGAAGAAGTTTCGGCATTCACTTCCACCTCTGGTGAGTCCATTGCTTCCAACTCCTCATTCTGTTGGTCATCTTTATGCTCTGGAGCGCCTTCTGGATTATCCGAGAAGGATTCAGAATCATCGTTGACATTGACCGCAAGTATGGGACTTGCCTTCTCGACTTTTATGTCGAGTAAAGATTTTGTCGCATCAAGTGATGTGGAGGGCTTCTCTTGAAAATCATCACTCTCAGAAGTTTTTTCGTCCACTGTACATTCCACTTTCAGACTACTTTCATCTGGATGCTCAAACGACTCATTTAAGCTGTTGGCCATTGGAAATGCACTCTGTGTCGTCTCTTGCAGACCTGCTGGCTCCTCCCACTCTTCAGGGTCCCGACCATTCTCTTGAGGACTTTGCCGATTATGCTGCTCGACTGCGTCTTTTAGGTTTAGCTCTCGTGGAGAGCTGTTCCTTTTCTCCTTCTCTTCCAGGTCGCACACATTGTAGTTCTCTTCTGTTGTGTCATCCTCTTCGCTGGCTGCCGGCGTCGTTTCCGTCTCGCCCGCATGGGGCTCATGGTTAGGCGTGCTCTTTGTTAGTTGCTGTTCCAAAGTTTCCATCATCTTTTTGCATTTATGCGCTGCCATGGCAATAACAATAACAAAAACAAACATTAGCAAGGTTATCGATGCAAATTAATCGATTAATTTATATTTACCTATGCATGCCGTACAGCGTCGTGCTTACTGTATTGGGTTTCGCTTCTTGATGATACTGAAAGAATATTAAGTAAACGCAAATGAATACAATTTAATTACATATGGACATATATGTTGCTGAATCGCTGTGATAGCGCGGTTGCCGATAAAAACAGAATGAAGGAAATGAGAGAAGGAAAGCAAGAGAGAAGCCAAAAAATAAAATAATTTTAGTCCATTCCGACTGCTGGTTTGACAGCCCTGGTACCGTAAGAAATGCGCACACAAAGAAACGCGGATAATTGAAAATACCAAAATAAATTGCGCAAAATATGCTAGGAAGCAGGAAAAAAGGCAAAATCAAAACTTCTTGTGTTGTCTAAAAATAAACTTGCAATTTTTAATGTTATGCGCAAAGCAAATGCAAGAATAAAAAATAATTAAAAACAACTCGTGCAATCACAACAAAAGGCATATCTGCGTTTTGTAAGCATTATGCACGCGTCTCTCTTACCTGCTCAGAGCAGCAGCTGCCGGGGCGGACACGCAGCAGTATTTACGCGCGCAAACAAATATACACAGAGCGAGAGAGAGAGAAGAGTCACCACAACCGACGGCACGGACGCTCGCTGCACAACTGAGCAAGGCACGGCTATGGAGCGCCCAGCGGAGCGGCGACCGCGCGTTTTTTTTTCTTGACAAGAACAACACCCCTTGCCCCGCGCTTAGCCCATCTACACCTTCCACTTGTGTGTGGATTGGCCAGACGTTAGCCTCAGCGCTTATACAATTTATGCTTTATTTTCTAATATATTTGCGCATTTGGCTGCGTAATATGTGGCGTAAAACACGCGGATTAATTTCACAACAAAGCGTATTTGCTTACCGCACACAAATTCAGTTGGGCTTCCCTTAAATTGTGAATATAGGAAATTTTTTCGCACGTCTCATTGCGCTTTGCATTTTTTTTTTTTTTTTTTATGGCTTTGTTTTAAGCTCACTCTTTGTTTGATTCAATGGCTTGGGCCATTGGCAATTGATTGGCATTCACTAACAGTGTTGTGTACAATTTGTGTATTTACTATTATTGTTGCTGAAATAACGTGTGAAAAGCAAAATTCTAGCAATTTTATCGACGTTCGCAGCCACTGAACACGCGCAGAAGCCTAGCGATGCGTTATGAGCCGATAACAAATAAAGCACGCTGTGGTGACTGTCCAAGAGGAACACTAAGCAGCAGCGTCCCAAAGTAACACTGCGCATAATTTTTGGGTTCAGTGTAAATTGGATTTTGACATCTCTTTCCGTTTCCTTTTTCGCGTGAGCCGTCATCATGAGAGCCAAGGGATTGGTTAGTATTTAAAAAAATGAACAAAATGCAGTGCAAATTGGGCTAAAAATGTGTGCAACACGCTATTAAACATAGCGGAAAATCAGTGCAATTGATAAACTGTAAAAATGGGCAATTATTGTGCAAGAAAATCAATCTTTTACTGGAGTGCAGCACTATGGGCAATGCGGTCGTTCTTCCATATGACGGATTTTCTTTTATAGTACTATTTGAATTATTTCTATTGAAATAATAACTGTTGACTTAGTATCAAAATGGAATTTGTAGTTGCTTATTAAAGACTTGCGCATAATCTGTATAACAAAATTCAGTCCACGCGCCTCTTTCTGTGCGTATGTGTGTGGACTGCCTGTTTGCCGCATTTGTTTACATGAAGATATATAAAAATAGGAATTTATTATCATATTTGCTTGCTTGCAGTTGAAGGAATACGAGGTCGTTGGCCGTAAGCTGCCCAGCGAGAAGGAGCCACAGACGCCTCTGTATAAAATGCGTATCTTCGCTCCCGACAACATTGTCGCCAAATCCCGTTTCTGGTACTTTCTGCGTCAGCTGAAGAAGTTCAAGAAAACCACCGGCGAAATCGTCTCCTTGAAGCAGGTATACGAAACGTCGCCAATTAAGATCAAGAATTTCGGCATCTGGCTGCGTTACGATTCGCGATCTGGCACACACAACATGTACCGCGAGTACCGTGATCTGACCGTTGGTGGTGCCGTCACACAGTGCTACCGTGACATGGGCGCTCGTCATCGTGCCCGCGCCCACTCTATTCAAATCATCAAGGTGGAATCTATTCCAGCCTCGAAGACGCGTCGTGTACATGTCAAGCAGTTCCACGACTCCAAAATCAAGTTCCCACTGGTGCAACGTGTTCACCACAAGGGCAACAGGAAACTGTTCTCGTACAGAAAGCCAAGGACCTACTTCCAGTAAAGAGTGGAGTACCCCGACCGAGATCAACTGGGATGGACGCACTGCGTGCGTTTATCACTTGGTTTTCACGTTTTTAAGAAGCAAGTCTTTCTAAGTGATTTTTTCAATAAAATGAGTACGTTGAAGAGTAAAATCATTTCTATATTCATATTTTCATAAGAGTAAAAATATTTGTATGTTTAATTCGAGGGGGACAATGTGAACGTGATGTAAATATATGAATATAAAGGTAGCTGCGAAACATATGTAAGCAGGCAGTGTGACCAGGTACAAAAACCGTAGTAAACAGTGTCCGGTCAATAGATTCGAATTCCCAAGAAAAAACAATCATCCAATTGTCTAAGTCACTGTATACAATCTATAAAGAATTACGTCTCATTTTACTTATAGTAGTGTTAGTTAAATACGTTTTAATTGTAATTTAGATAGATTTGGTCGTCAAAAAACTATTGTAACTATTTGGTTACAGGGTGACTCAGTACATATTGCTTATCTTTAGCAGTTAGCGCGAAACGGTCACACTGTCACGGAATCAATAAACTTTATTTTCGCAGCTGCGTTTCAGTTTTTTTTGTTCATTTGTTCAACTACGGATTGCAAATTACATCATTACATAGGTAAAGGGACAAGGAAACGAACAAATTCGCAAACATGACCGAACGTCGGTTGGAATTGGAGAGCGAACGAGTCAGGACGTTTGCCCAATGGCCAACCAATGCGCCAGTTCAGGTCGACGACTTGGTGAAGAATGGGTTCTTTGCTACGGGCAACTGGCTGGAGGTGGAATGCAACTTCTGTCACATGCGCATCAACCACTGGGAATACGGCGATCAGGTAGCCGACAGGCATCGCGCCGCCTCGCCCATTTGCTCAATGGTCCTGGCACCCTATCACTGTGGCAATGTGCCCATGGAATCCGGGGCAGCTGCTGTGGACCAGAGAAGCGACTGCGAAGGCAACAGCGTTGTTGATGGCGGCGCAGGACAGCAGGGACCATGCGCCTGTCCGGATCTGCTAATCGAAGCAAATCGACTCGAAACCTTCAAGGATTGGCCAGTTTGTACCCACTAATTCTGTTAGCAGAATACACCATTAACTCGAATCCTTACAGAATCCAAATATCACGCCACAAGCCTTGGCAAAAGCGGGCTTCTATTACCTGAAGCAATCGGATCACGTGAGGTGTGTGTGGTGCAAAGGAGTCATTGCCAAGTGGGAGAAGAACGACAATGCTTTTGACGAACACAAACGATTCTTTCCCAACTGTCCGCGTGTGCAGATGGGGCCGCTAATCGAGTTCGGTGGCAAGGATCTGGAGGAACTGGGCATACAGCCCACAACGACGCCCCAACGTCCACAATTCTCGTGCTTCGAGGCGCGTCTACGCACCTTTGCCAACTGGCCTATTGCGAATATACAGCCTGCTGAGGCGCTGGCCCAGGCGGGCCTATACTATCAGAAGATCGATGACCAGGTGCGCTGCTTTCACTGCAATATTGGCCTGCGCAGCTGGCAGAAGGAGGACGAGCCGTGGCACGAGCACGCCAAATGGTCGCCCAAGTGTCAGTTCGTGCTGCTCGCGAAGGGGCCCCAATATGTGCAACAGGTTCGCGAGGCAGCGGCCGCGTCCCCCACAGCGGCCACAGCGCCAGAGCTACCCACCAGCATTGGCAGCGCCATGTCAGCAGCTCCGGCCTGTGCGGCTCTGGCCTTGGGCATCGATGTGGGCGTGGTGCGGAGCACAATTGCCAGAAAGCTATCGAGGTCGGGGTGTGCCTACGACACGCTGGACGATCTGTTGTATGCCATATTCGATGACGCTGGAGGCTCTGGAGCTGCGCTGGAGGTGACCGAGCCGACGGCCCCGACACCAGCTAGTACTGGTTGTGAAGCCACGACGAGCAAAGCGGCGCCTGTGGAGCCAATCAAGCCGCAGGCTGTTGATGCAGTAGCTGCCACTGCTGCAGTTGCAACAACTCCTGCTAGAGTAGTCACCACGTCGAATCCCAATGGTAATTTGTCCCTGGAGGAGGAGAACCGACAGTTAAAGGATGCGCGCCTGTGCAAAGTGTGTCTGGACGAGGAGGTCGGCGTGGTATTCCTGCCGTGTGGACATTTGAGTGAGTGACACAGTTCTGTTCTTCTACATTTGCGTACAATTGCTAACGCTCCTCTCTTTCTCTTTTCCTACAGCGACCTGCAATCAGTGCGCGCCCAGTGTGACGAATTGTCCGATGTGTCGGGCGGAAATAAAGGGATATGTGCGCACCTTCCTCCCCTGAATATCTCCTGCATATCTCTAATGGAAAGACCTTAGCATAATTAATGTCTACTATGTACTTGTACCGCCTAAGCAACTGAGCAACGGAAGGTGGGCGGTGGTGGACGTGTCTATCAGTTGCTTCTATAGTTTGTCTTACTGATAGCTAACGCACTTTAAAATGTTACTAACTGTGTCGTGTGTCGAATGTATAAGTGTATTATCAGTTGTTTTGTTCGTAAAATATTGAATCTACTGTTTACTGTTTTTAAATATCCGCAAAAATTGCTGAAAGATATATTGTACTTGTATATAGATGTATGCCTTTTTACTACATTTTAAATTTGTGAATCGAATTGAATAGGCAAAATCTATTTGTTATGTGCTTGTCATATTTACATAAATGTATATCAAATCGTTAACTCCCAGTTAGTTAGTTTAAATATATTTATCATGCACCCCTATTATGACTCCATCTGTTAGGGTATTTTTAGAAGGCGCAAAAGTGATTATATCTTGTTATTAATTGTCTTGAAGGGCCGATGATTTTTTTTTTGCTATCCACAAAAACCAAATGTAATGAATAATAAATATATATATATATAAATGTTAAAAGGTATTAGCTAATTTTTGAATGAATGAATATTTTCTTAAAAGCGATCGTGGCTGCCAAGAAACGATACGCGATCAGTGTAATCGATAAGTTTTTTACTATCGATTAGATTATTCAAAATATGTCGATTTCATTTATAACTTATTTGCTGATAGGAGTTGATGATTTTAAAGTAATTCCTTCTAAATAATTACATTTAATGAGATCGTTATGCACCTTTCTTCCTGTTGACGAGTTAATGTCGCCAATGATACCGATATTGATTCTAAAAGTTTTAAAAAGTCGATAGTGCCATTAATAAGTAGTCGAAATATTTAAATTTACTTTGCGATTGCGATTTAATTTGATTTTTTTTTAAAGACTACAGAGGTCACTACATTGCCCACCTTACCCCCGAATTTGAAAGTGGGTGTGGGTATAGTGCAATGCTTCACAAAAAGATGTTCAAAGCTGTACAGTAACTCCTCCTCCGTCCAATTACAGGAGGTGATGATGAAGAGACTTTGGTCATCCTGCAGTAGCTTCGAGACTGTGGCTAAATATTTGTTGCGTTTCTCCTTGGGGTCATCGGGGCATAAACTGACGGCATCGTAAGTGCCCTTGTCATGAATGATGCTGTAGGTGCCCAGGGCCAGTGATTCGCTTTGAGTCAAGTCCGCCACCGTGTAGTTTATGTTTAAGTCTTGGTCCTTGGCTATGCCCATGGCCAGCTCGATTGCCTTTGGGGAATAGTCAACTCCTGTTAACCGGGCGAAACCTTCGTTAGCTAGGGCAATCAAAAACATGCCATTGCCGCAGCCCAAGTCAAGGACACGTGCTGCTTTTCTGTTAATATTTTCCTGCTTCAAGAGCCAGTCGACAATTCGTTGTTGGGAGTCTTCGTCGAACCAGATTTCACCAACATCGCCATGGGTTTTGTAGTTTTTAATTTCTCGTGCATAGCTTGTTTCCCAGTATTCCCTGGTACCCAATTCTGACCCCTCTAATTCCATTTTATTTAATATATTTCGGGTAAACAGCTGTTTATCTACTTAGCATTTTATTACAATGTTATTAACAGCGGCACGTGTTATCGTTTCGGAATCGATGTATTATCTAACATTGACGGCGTATCGATCTACCGTTTCAGATTTAAAAGAATTCGTTTTTGGATATAAATATGTTTAAACTGTCCATTATTTATAAATACATTTTAGCACTGACCACCTTTTGAATAATACCAAAAGTCTTTTGAATTTTAATAATTCAACATAAAATTGACTTTTTATTGTTAATGCTAGATTAATGTAAATGTATTATCGATAAGTTAGCAACAGTTTTAGAGTAATTGCACTGCTAGTAACAGAATTTCTGACAAATTTAGCTTTGCTACAAGCGCTCGCATTAACAATGTTATTATCTGTTATATGGCTGTTATATTTATTAGTGAAACTCGTCAGTCGACTGTTTCTAGATGAAGTGGACGTGTCTCGCGCGTTCCGATCTTGGAATGAATGTGAAAAAAACTGCTCACGATAATTATTTTGTTTAGTTAAGCTGAAGTTTCTACGTACCGGGCGCAACACTAAAGCAAAGAATTGTGGCAGATAATTTTAGAAAAAAGAGAAAAAACTAGACACATTATACCAAATACGCGCGTTCCTCCGCGTACATGTGTGAGTATTACATTATACACACATTTGTGTGTGTGTGTGTGTGTGCATTATGCTAACTGCTTCTTCTAAGTATGCGAGCGCGAGCGAGATAGTGAATGAGAGTTAGAGTGCAACATTGTGATTGTGTGGCAAGAAGAAGCAGAAGAAGCAGCGGCAGCAGCAGCGCCAACGCGCTCCCCTTTTCATTGTATCTGTATGTGTGCGATTGGTGGTGCCTGTTACTCTTGTTACGTTTCGTAAATTGACGCCACGAAAAAATCTTTAAAAAATATACTGTCCAGAGTGAGTTTTCGTTTCGAAACGAAAAATACACACATACTAGCATAGTCACGTATCTCTCTATCACCGTAGATGTATATATGTATTAAAAGTGTCTGGGTTACACATACATATATATACAACTCTTGCTTAATTGAGGATCCACCATGGTCTGGTATCGAGTTTATTTTCACTGCTGGCGTTTTGGTGTCAGGTCTCAGGTGGCGCTATCCCCTATGTATGACCAATCCACAAGGTATTCCCCAAAAAATTGCAAAACTCGTGCCCAGAATTACGAGGAAAAAATCAGCAAGCTCAGCAAATTTGCTTTTGTTGTGTTTTTCGGTTGCCATAAGAACAGTTATATTTCGTACAACTGGGACGCGCTAAGCGCTCGCATGTGTGTGTGCGTTCGTATCAGTGTTTGTTTTGTAAAAAGTATTTCGACACGCAGTAGCTGAGCACCAATTCCCGTTATAGCGTAGGCATACATATGTATGTATGTAAATAAATAAATTCCGCGTTCCCACTTAGTAAATATTTACATTTGAATATACATATGAAATGCTTGTGTATTGTGTGTTTGTGTGTGTGTGCTTTTGCATTCTTCTGTTCCTCTATTGCTTTGCAATTGGCGCACATTGCCTGCGACCCGGCGCATTACTAAAATATTGATCTTAATTGCAATTGCAATACGCAAAAATAATTGTTGCCAGCGTCGCTGCTCTATTACTCATGCATGCAGTTGATGCCAGCACCCTCGTTCTCTCTCTCTCTCTCTCTTACTCTCTTGTTGTCCATAAAAAGTAAATTGAACATAAAAAACCGTGCATTTTGTTGTATTTTTTGTTAAACATAATAATAGACAGTCATTTTTGCAGTTTATACAGGTTTTGTTGTACGCCATATGAACACATGAATGCAGTGTTAAGCAGTGTTAATCATACGCATTTTCTTGATGCTACAGCAGCATATCAAGTGTTGATTAAGATGCTAAAAAATAGCTAGATATCGTTTAACTAAAAATGTTAAAAATTGTCTACGAAAAAATTAATTAAAAAATTGGAAAAAATATAGTAAGTAGTTATCAATGTCTTTTGTATTTTGATTTTCTTTTAAATATATGTAAAAGTTAGTTTATATTGAATATTCAAATAAACCGATTCAAATTTGTAGTAATAAACAAGATAACAAAGTTATGAGAAAAAAAAAAGACTATGAAAAGCCAAAATGGGACATAATGCAGCATAATGATCGAGATTGCCGCGTGTTTACTCTCTCTCTCTCTCTTACTCTCTCTCTCTCTTACTCTCTCTCTCTCTCTCTCTTACTCTCTCTCTCTCTCTCTCTCTCTCTTACTCTCTCTCTCTCTCTCTCTCTCTCTCTCTTACTCTCTTTGTTCATGCGTGCGTTAGTTTACCTGCTTCTCTCTCTCTCTCTGTGTGTGTGTGTACTAATCGCTGTTTCTCAACCCGTTGATTAACTAGTTTTGTTTGATTTTTGCTGAATGTCAATTTCATTGTAAATTGCAAGCGGCGGTGGCATTTTTGCAACACTAACAAAACAGACAACAAAATATATACAATAAAAAAAACGAGTTGCAGTTGCTGCTTGGGGTGTTTACCATTTTTGCATGAAGGTCAAGTGCCTCCGAGATTGCCTCTCCTCCCCTCTGCTGTTAGCGTATTTCGTGTGGCAGCACTAATTGCTTATTGCTTGTTTACTTTTACTTCGACATTTCGGTATTCGGTATTCGGTATTGGCATGCGCATTCGAAACGGGAGCGAAATTTAACGGTAGCTGGTCCATCTCAAGGGGGAAAGGTTGCCAGTGTTGAAAGTCGCTTACACCAGAGGGTCGGGGCGGGCGGTGAGGCAGTGGAGATAGACGACTGCAGCTGTGTGTGAATTTGCGATCAATGACATCTGTTCGCTAAATAATGTGACCTCTAGAGTCAACAATTAATATACAGCTGCTGCTTGATTCTATTAGCTCAAATATGGGATAGTTACACACAAAGGCCTTACTGCCTGCATTTGCGAGTGCTAAAAGCTGAGCTCTCTGCTGCTCCTATGCTCAGCGCTGAGTGCTCTGCTTACGGCCATACTGGGTTCAGTGCTCAAACTTTATGGTCACACTGGCAGCGACAAAACCTCTAGAGAAGGTCACGGTTATATACGAAATAAACTGAAACGACAAGAAAACCAGACTTGAGACTCTTGTATTTGCGGTTGCTGCTGCTGCCGCTATGAGAAGACATTTGCTTTAATCGAGGTAACGTGCCAACGATCGCGATCTCGCTGCTCTAGACAGACAGCTTTATATGTGTGTATGTATATCTGGTCATATAGATGCATAGATTTTGGCAGACATGCCACTCCCTTTCAGTTACAATCAGTATCGAGAGAAACACACACATTTACCTGCGCATACCGTAAGTAAAGAGTTATTAACGGAAGTACATTCACCTGATCAGTTGAATGAACACGCGCAGCGCTGCTTTATTTTACTTCTACTTTTTATTATACCCTGATCCTATTAAAAATGGGAAATCAGGGTATAATGGTTTTGTGAAAAGTATGTAACAGGCAGAAGGAGGCGTGGCAGACCCCATAAAGTATATATATTCTTGATCAGGGCGACGAGCTGAGTCGATATAGCCCTGTCCGTCCGTCCGTCCGTCCGTCCGTATGAACGCCTAGATCTCAGAAGATATAAGAGCTAGAGACTTCAAATTTTGTATGCATACTCATGTATACCATACGCAGTACAAGTTTATCTTTTTTTTTCGATAACTCGTCCGATTACTTTTTTATCGCGAATAATCGATAAATTGATTTTGTTTATTCACCGTAATTTAAATACTTTTAGACCTGGAGACTTCAGATTTGGTGTGTATATACATCTGATCAATACGCAGATTTTGCCATTTACAGATTTTTGATACCACGCCCCCTTCGCCCCCAATTTGCAAAAAACGTATTTTAAGTACTAGAGACTTGTGCTTTGGAATGTACACACATTTACATTGTGATCACGTTCTGAAAGTTTCATGAAGATAGTCCTAATACAGGAGAAATTATTCAGCAACAAAATTCTCATAGTATTGCCCACACTGCAGCGCAGCCCAGGCGCAGTCGCTGCTTACTGCGCAGTTAGCAGAGCGCGTGCTTATGCGTGCGTGAATAGCTCTTTGTAGGGATCAGGGTATCTCCTAGTCGAGCAGTCTCGACTAGAGCTTCCTTACTTGTTTATTTTTCTCTCGTACTTTTCGCTTTTGCTATTTACGGCTGTCACATTTTATGGACAGCTGTTTGTTTTACTGCTGCTCTTTGTTGTTGTTCGCTACCTGACGCTAGGGTCCACTCACGTGCAAACCTATCATGACTGTGGGAAGCACACGCTTGTTTGCATTTGATTGCATTTGGCTATCTGGCAAAGTGAGCTATTTAAATTAAAAACCGCCAATCGCGCATTCAAGTGTTATACTTGAACTTGTGCTGCGCATGCTATGCACAAGTCACAAGTTGCAGATGCAGTCACAATTTGCTATTATTAAATACTCTCCATTCGTTTCTTTAATTTACTTGTTTGTTTATGCCTGAGCTATTTTCGAATTGCAGTCTTATTATTTTAGTTATACTACAAATTTCAAACAAAAATCCTGATCGCGTTCATAGGTTTTGGTATTTTTGGAGTGTACAGCTGTTACAGCGTTAATCGTGACTGTTATTCCATTGCTGCTCATCTCTAATAGAACTTGCAAAACCTGACCTGCCACAATTCGTTACTACCCAGCACTATTGCTGTTTGTATGCGCACAGGATGATCACTGTTTCTTTTTTGCAACACAGTTTTAAAAGAATTGTATTTATTTTCGTAAAGCATTCTATGCCAATCACTGCTGTTATACACTTAAGAGCTATAACATTTCGCTGTTATCCCACTCACGCTCGTCGCTAACAGAACTAATCTAAAGCTGACCTGCAGCAATTTGGCACTGAACAACACTGCATCTGCTTGGTTTATTTACAGGACTAGCAATCGCTTTGCAGCATTGACCCAAGGAACAGCTGAGCGGCAATGCGAACAATATGAACGGCAAAGAACAAGCAGCAGGCCGGGAATTTAAGCGGAATTCAAACGCCTACGCAAGCTTGCCCGCAACAACAACTAAAGTGAAACGTAAACAGCAGCAGCAACAACAACGACAAGAGCCATTACGAGAGCCAGAAAGATATGGATTATCGCACAGTTTATCCAGCGAATCGATTAAACAGGCGTGCGACTATTACGATGACGAGCCAAGCGATGAGGATCTGATTGAAATACAGCAAACACCACAGAGTTTTTATCAACAACAGCAGCTGCAGCAGGAGCAGCATCCGCATCCAATTAGCTTTAAGATGTCGCTGTCTGTTGACGATGAGCGAGATGCGTTCTGTGACGTAAGCCAGGAACCACCCCTGAGCACGCCCATCAAACAGTCAGCCGTTGTGCCGGAAGAGGCGCTAAGTGTGTTAAATGAGCTGGATGCCATACTCGATGTGCACGGTGCATCGCAGCTCAATGGCAACGGCAGTTCCACCTGCGACACACCATTCTCCGATGACGACAAGGTCGAGGACTACCTCATGGACCTGGACAACTACCTGGAGGAGCTGGACAAAGAGGATCCTCTAGCCATTGCTACTGGCCAGTCAAGCTTGCCGCGCGAACCCGCACGCACACGCACCCTGCCCCTGAGTCGCAAGCGCAGGCAGCAGGAGCCTTCGTCAGAGGATGCGCTTCCAGTCGTGGATGCTGAGTTCCAGCGAGGACACCTGATTAGAAAAACCTTCAGCTGTGGCCTAACGCCCACAAACCCCAAAGGTAAATATCAAACACCGCGTACGAACTCAGCTATGACGTAACGACAGATTAACGTATGATTCAGCCAATACTTTAAAACAAGAAAAAAACTAATGAATCATGGGCAATTCTGAACTCAGTTCGAGGTACGAAGACTATTTTTTGAAATGACCAAAGCAAAAGTTGCTAAAGCAGAGAAGGAATCGCTCAAGACTCTCATTTAGATATTGAGCTTCAACCCAGCTGGTAATAAAATTGAAAGCAGCTCTGATTTTCTTACAGTCCTAAGTGGATAATCAAAATTAAATAACCCATAAATGAATTCTTATGTATAATATTATCATCAATTTGGATTAAAAGATATATTCATATATAAATTAAAAGAATAGTCACAAACTAGAAAACTTACAATTGAGCTGTTAAGGACTTGGACAGTGGGAAAAAGTAAATCGAGCTGAGGGTTTTCGAATAAATGCGTACTTTAATTCGCAAAAGTTCTGGTTTTTAAGACAGCCAAATAAATGAACAACAAAAAGCTAATAAACATTTATAGAGGAATAGGAATGCAAACATTTCAAGTCGAGCATAAAGAAAGTAAATAATTTATAAAAGCTAAAATCGAGAAGCCGAAACATGAATACTCTTACACCGAATAGGAATGAAAAAAATGTACAGATAGTTTTCTGATATACAATTTCAAGGTGAATCGAAATTGTGGGTCGCCACTAAGCATACTTCAATGGAATACATTCTTTGGATGCATCATATAGCGTCATATTCTGTAGTTCATATGGCAGCCATACGATAAGGGCAATGACCCTGACATACATATCCGTATCTATACTATGTCCGTGCCAAACAGAAGGAAAGTAGAGTCGACTCATGAAAAGAGACAAAGCTCTCTATAAGGCCCTGGCCGATCGATAACATTTAATATCTAATATAACAACAATGCTTAAATGCCTGCCACAGACTTCATGAATAAATTACGGAGCCCTGCAAAGAGTATGACTGTATAATGGAGAAGAATAAAGCCATTAAATTGGAATGGTTACACCAGTTTGAGTGAGCTACTTTTCCATGTAATTATCAGACTAAGTCGAGAATTCGCGCAGTTGGCAGCAATCTGCGCGAGTAGCGAAAGTTGTACATGATAGCATAAGTTCGTTAACCATTTGAATTTCTCGTATTCCTGAACGTGACAATGGCTGGTTAAAGATCCTCACTTTCTGCTCTTGCAGGGGGCTCGATTGCATCACTCGACGCGGGCGCCATTGGGGCTGGGCAGGTGGACGTTTGGAGAAGGCAATCGATGCGCCGCGCCATGGGCAATGCTGAGGAAACCAAAGCTGGGGGAATAGGCGAGAAGGAGCACGAGGAGGAGGAGGAAACTGAGCAGGAGCCGCATTCGAGGGCGTTGCTTGTGCAACTCCCCGACTGCTCCCCGACTACTGGCAGCGAGATGCGACGCAGCTTCTCACAGGGGGACTGCCAGCCGGGACAGGAGATGCTCACCGAGGCGCAGATCTTTCACAATCTGCTGCAGAACGAGCAGCGCACTGCGCGCGCTGTCAGCGAACAGCTGGAGCAGCGACCACGGCAATACGGACGACGTTTCGAAGGGCATCCGTCCATGAGTCCGGCACGTGGCATTGGCATTGGAGTTGGACTTGTCGTTTCGCCGCTTAGTCGACCGCAGAGCGCGCCCGCGCAAACGCAGCAGCCAAGCGAGACGCTGGAGACGCCCACCCATGCCATGATGTCGACTCTCTGCTCAGACCTAAGCTCAGCGCGCTCCTCGCGCATACCCAGCCCCGTCTCGCTAGTGAGCAGCAACAGCAGCGGCAGCGGTAGCAGCAGCGACAGCTCCACGGTCAGCACGGCGGCTGACCAGGATCAGCTGGAGCTGGCGCAGACGCAGACTACGATGTGCAGCGGCAGTAGTGGAGGCGGCAGCACAACTCCTCTGGAGCCGCAGCAGGTGCACGAGAAATGCGGTTTCAATAGCCAATGGCCGCACGCAGCGAGTCGCACGCTCGCCCTGATTGGTTGCACCCTGGGCGTGTTTAATCTCTGTCGGTTTGCAGTACTCACCATCAACTACGGCGGGAATTTTCTGCTACAGTTCCTGATGCTGTCTATCATATTTGGCATACCGTTGTTCTGGTTGCAGATGTGCTTGGGCGCTAAGATCAAAGCGGGGCCCGTTTCCATGTGGAAGATAAGTCCAATCTGTTCAGGCGTAGGCATTGCTTTGACCATGGTACAGTGCTTCCTGGCCATCTACTCAACTGTCGCGGTCGCCTGGATCCTCGTCTACTTGCGCGACGTCTTTCCCTCGCCCATGTACGCGCACAACGTATATCGGTGGCAGAAGCAGCCGTTTCCCTACCGCTACGACGCCCTCAACGATACGGGCAATCTGACCAATACGGTGGCCGAGTACTTCAATATCGTGGTGCTGCAGCGCCTGCAGTTGGCCAAGCATCCGGATGTGGGCGGCATGCGCTTCCATGTGAATGATCGGGTAGGTGCACGTTTGTACAACATTTTTGGTGTCTAGTCCCAATTGTAATTGACTAATGATCTCTTTCCTTCAGCAGCTGGCGGCCTGCTTGGTCCTCATCTGGGCAGCCGTCTTTCTAATACTCTGCAAGGGCCTCAAGTCCTTGGGCAAGCTGACTTACCTGATCAACACGCTACCGTTCCTGGCTCTGATCGCTGTTACTGGCAAATTTGTCAGCATTGTGGATCCAGCTAGTCTACAGGTGTGTCCACTACTCTTCTATCTGAGAAGGCAGACGATGTAAAGGAAAATAAGAGCCAAGGGTTGAAGGGCTGAGAATAGACCTATAAGAAATGAGCGAAAGACCGTGCCAGACCGTTGCAGTAAGGCGTAACCAACTGCAGAATACTGAATCAGAGTCGAAACGCTATCATTTTTCTTGTCCGATTTGACACGCCCCAATGTACATTGAATACGACTTTCGACAAATCAATAGAGGAGAGCTTGAGCCGTTGTAACTGTAAAACTATAAAGGGTGTAAACTCCCGATTTGGTGTGCCTTTAAATATCTTAGGTTTATCCGCCATATTTTGTCGATTTTGACTATTCCTGCTAAGTCTAGAAAATATAGAGCCAATTCCGATTTGCCACGCTCTTAATAGGAGTGTTTCGTCGATCTTTATAGAATTTTAGCAGTAACTTAAATGCGATATTTTGCTTTGAAATTCTGGAATTCAGTTTTAACCGAATGCGATTTATAAATTTGCTATATTTCAAATTTATGCTCTATAGCACTTGAAAGAACAGGGGTTTCATCTTTCCATTTTCCCACCTCCTTAGTGGGAATATGGGGATAATCTTGACACTTTATCAGCTATAAACGAGTAAACATATATTTTAAAATTCCACGTATTTGTCCTAACTAGCGCCGAAATGGGTTGAGTACGGACCACACAACTAATATACTATATACTATATACTATATACTATATACTATATACTATATACTATATACTATATACTATATACTATATACTATATACTATATACTATATACTATATACTATATACTATATACTATATACTATATACTATATACTATATACTATATACTATATACTATATACTATATACTATATACTACATACAAAATACTATTTAGCCCCCCTCATTCCATTACTAATACCATTTAAATATTTTCCGCTCTTAGAACGTTTTCGCAGCAAGTGATTTTGATGACTTTCTGGTAAATTCAAATACATGGACAGCGGCCACGCAGGAGACTTTTCTGACGTGGGGTCTGCTGGGCGCCTCGGTGATAGCCATCACGAGTCGCACCCATGCGAACGCCAGCAAGGCGACGCTGCGACGCGATGCAATACTCCTCGTGCTACTCACGCTGCTCGGCTTGAGTCTGGTGGCCCTTCTGGCGATGTGCTGTGAGCAGATTCTGCGGCAACACGGCTACATTTATGTGCCTGGCTCGTTTGGTATGTAGAGAGACGCACCTACTGAAAATTGAAAATGTTGGCTAATCATTTCGTTTGCAGAGACTCCGGATTCGTATACGTCCGTGTATTCGCTGCAGGCGCACACCAATCCGCAGCTGTTGTCCTATCCACGTTCGCTTGTGCCGCACTACTCCTCGTTTCTGGGGGAGACCTATCGCAGGAACAAGACCATATTGCACATAGAGAGCGGCTTTCAGGCACTGCGCTTCATTACGGAGCTGCTGCCGGCCGTTCTGTCGCTCGCTAGCGATGCCGTCTCCTGGGTCTGGGCCGCGGTCGCCTTTGGCATGTTCGCGGGCTTTGGCCTGGCGCAGCTGTGCGTCATGTGGAAGCCCATTTCGAGCGCGCTGGGCAACTCGACGAGCTCCGTGCTGCTCAGTTGCGTGACTGGGATGTTGCTGAGTATTCCGTTTGCCACCGAAATGGGCATCTCCATATTGTATTATGTGGACTTTCTGCTGGGCGGCTCCTGGTTCATACCCATCATTTGGGCAGCCCAAATATTCGGCGTGTTCCTCATACGTGGCCGCCCCTACAATGGCGACGATCTGGTCAACGACTTGCGCATGTGCGGCTCCATGTCTGCATTCCTGGCGCTCTCCTGGAATGTCCTGTTGCCGATTGGCCTGATCACTCTCTCAGTGATTGACTACAAGGCCTCGCTGTCCAATCAGTTCTATTACTGGCGCGGCAAGTCCTACTTCAGCTACTGGAGCCGGAAAATGGGTAGCCTCATACAAATCGGCATTGTGCTCATCATACCCGTCACAGCCATTGTGCAGATCTACCGTTACTTGACCAACGGACCCCCGGATATACTCGAGGTGAGTCAATTCGAGCTCAATGTGATCTCTCTTTTAACTGTTGCACTCACTCGCCCTTAGCGCATTCAACACTTGTACCGTCCACCCGCGGAGGGCGATACTTTGCGCCGGCCCTGCGCTCGCCAGCGCTCCGCCTTGGAGCGGCAAAATACCTCCGCCCAGCAGCAGGATAGTGCTCAACATGATGCGCAAAATGATGCGCCGCCCAAGTACACGCCACCGCCATCCTACACTACAGCCACGGGAGCTCGGTTGGCCAAAATGTTGCGTCAGAGCATCAGACGCAGTGTGCGAAGGTAAGAAGGATTGAGAAACGTATGCTGCAAATGGGTTTCAAAATGTTGTTGAAATGATCAAGTCAGATTCTTTGATCAATATTTAATGCTAAAGATAAGGCAGGGTTCATTAACCAAATTATTGCTTAATATTATAATTATAATTATATTTATATTTATATTTATATTTATATTTATATTTATATTTATATTTATATTTATATTTATATTTATATTTATATTTATATTTATATTTATATTTATATTTATATTTATATTTATATTTATATTTATATTTATATTTATATTTATATTTATATTTATATTTATATTTATATTTATATTTATATTTATATTTATATTTATATTTATATTTATATTTATATTTATATTTATATTTATATTTATATTTATATTTATATTTATATTTATATTTATATTTATATTTATATTTATATTTATATTTATATTTATATTTATATTTATATTTATATTTATATTTATATTTATATTTATATTTATATTTATATTTATATTTATATTTATATTTATATTTATATTTATATTTATATTTATATTTATATTTATATTTATATTTATATTTATATTTATATTTATATTTATATTTATATTTATATTTATATTTATATTTATATTTATATTTATATTTATATTTATATTTATATTTATATTTATATTTATATTTATATTTATATTTATATTTATATTTATATTTATATTTATATTTATATTTATATTTATATTTATATTTATATTTATATTTATATTTATATTTATATTTATATTTATATTTATATTTATATTTATATTTATATTTATATTTATATTTATATTTATATTTATATTTATATTTATATTTATATTTATATTTATATTTATATTTATATTTATATTTATATTTATATTTATATTTATATTTATATTTATATTTATATTTATATTTATATTTATATTTATATTTATATTTATATTTATATTTATATTTATATTTATATTTATATTTATATTTATATTTATATTTATATTTATATTTATATTTATATTTATATTTATATTTATATTTATATTTATATTTATATTTATATTTATATTTATATTTATATTTATATTTATATTTATATTTATATTTATATTTATATTTATGTTTATGTTTATGTTTATGTTTATGTTTATGTTTATGTTTATGTTTATATTTATATTTACAATTTGTGAAAACTAGAAAATCACCTATACAAGTTTTGTTATCCTTTTCAGAGTCCTCGGCGATTCATCTAGTCGCACACGTCCCATACTCTCCTTGGATGCCGAGTCGCCGTCGCCCGTCGCACCGCCAGATTATTTGACAATATTGACGAATCCTTCGGGCTCAGGGGCTGCCGTCGCTGTTCCCGCCGATGGCAACAGTAGTCCGGAGTCTATTGAGATTGGCCACCGGCCAAGCGGCTATGCGCAGCGATCACAGTCGCTGGGGCGCAAAATCCAGAGGGCTACGTCCGCGTCCGCTTCGGCCTCGACGGCGGCCACTCTGGAGCGTGGCAGCGGCAGTCAATCTATTCAACGCCCTTATACGGCCGAAGATGTGGTCACTATATTGCGTTCCTCGGTGCGCCATCGACCGCCGTCCCGGCAAATTGCTGGCCCGTCGGCCGCAACGCTGCCTCGTCCACCTGCCATGTCCACGCACCTGGAGGACGCCTCGTTTCGTTCCATTGAGAATCTGGTGCTCAATGCAGAGCCGCCGGACCAAACGCCCGGCGTTGGCGTGGGCGTGGGCGTGGGCGTGGGCGATGCGGAACAACATAATAATAATACATCTGTGATTTAATGAGTAATATATAGATATCGTATCGTACCGTACCGTACCGTAATGTACATTTAATATATACTATATACATATACAAGATATATATTATATACATATATAGACTATTCTACTGAGGATCACATATCTGCTGGCTTTCTTAGACTTGATTAGCGCTAGTTCAATACGAATAATAATTTGTAGCTATGTCGAATAATTATGTAATAATAAAAAACTAATTTGTATTTGACGAGAACAAACGATAATAACAGACGAAAACAAAAATGATTTTCTTTAATCAATCGGAATTTGTATTGAAATACTCTCTTGACCAAGAAATTGCTGGAGGAGAAGAGGTTTAATAAATCGACTGCCAAACCTGGTAAGAAAACGTACATAGACTGATCCAGGAAATAGAAGTTAATTAAAAAAAAAAAAAAAAAAACTTTCCAAAATAAATATGAAAAATGTGCTTTTTTTATAAATATGATAAATGATATTGACAAAATACAGGAATCCTCATAAAATATAAATATTCTTGATCAAGCCGATGAGCTGGGTCGTCCTTGTCTGTTCGTATGTGTGGAGCGCGACGATTTCAGGAATTACAATAGTTCGAAATTTTTTATTTTTGTAACCTTAAATATATAGATTCATATGTATTTTGCCTCCCAATTACACCCACTTCCCTCGATCGCCATTGATGACGATTTCTGTTCTATGGATGATCTATCCGATCGAAATCAGTGGACTGGGGAGGAGTGGGCCACTGTTTCAATATATTATAAATATAGCTTGATATTGCTGGCTGTGAGTTTGGAATCAATTCCTTTCGTTTAACTTAATTTGGTAGCTGAATCAAAGCACACACACACATTTCCCCTCTTATAATGCATTCATCCTCCCACACACAGATAAATATACAACTGCATCATATGACCCACACATACATTCAGGCTATGTTATGATTATTATGTATTTAATAACGTGTGTATCACCATCATAAGTAACAAAGAGCAGAAATGACCCCGCGTTGCCTGGCCCGAAATAGTTATTTTAATATTTAATGAATATTTTCAACTTTAGCTACTATTCTTGCAAAATAATACATTCTAATTGGATTTACAAACTACCCTCTTCGCAACAATAACTCATGATTAGTGAGAACCAGATCTCCAAACTCCGATCTGGTGACAATAGGTGCAGGCTACGTGTCTGGCGGCTGAGTGCGGCGCTTTTGCGCAGCACGGAACGTAAATTTAAGCCGATTAATAACCCTGACCAGACAAATTATAAAAAAAAATTGTGAAAACAATTTTTGTAACGGAAACGCACATAAAGCAGCAAATATAAAGAGGAAGTGGTATATGGCAAGTTCAAGAGGAATATTCTTAGCATGCGTGTCTGCACAATTTACCTACATTTTTTCTTTGTTGACTGTCACATTTTTTCCATTCCTATTTTCAGGTAATGCTCAATAGTATTAAATAGTCACGTTCGCGCCAATTGGACAATGGCGAACTATGGGTGCTGCCAGAGTTTAGAAATGAAAAATAAATCACATGCTATATAATAAATGTTTAATAAATTATTCTAATTATTCATATAGATTAGAAATTAGACTTATTACTTCAGTTAAATTTCGTACAAATTTCGCTTTAGTGCACGTTTATTTAAATTACTGTCTACTTTTTGGGACTGTCAACAAGGTGGCAGCACTATCCTCACTATATTGTGAACATCGGAAAGGCATGTTAACAGTGAGGCTCACCTCTTAACAGTTGCTTGAATTTATCAGCAGCGTACATGTTACAAGAGCGCAAACAGGGTGTCCAAATGTTGCTGTATGTAAAAAGTCAACAGCACGTTCCGCATTTCGCTCTTCTTTTTCACAGCGCGCGTTTTGGCGCTCTCAATAACACACTTCTCTCTCCAACCTTAACAGCATCTGTTAAACGTAACGTAAAATCGTAATAGCAGCTGTAAGCATCTTGTTATTGTGGAATTTGTCGTTGAAGCGTACGGTCGGTTAGACGGTTGTGCGCGAGTTTAAACCACATACGAGGCTTAAGTGCAAAGAATCGAAATTAAATGAAATTGAAAACGAAAAATAAAAACTTTTATACGCCAAACGGTAACCTTTTGTGAATGAAAACTTATCTGTGTTGAATGTAATTAATAAAGGAGCACACGGTTTTTAAACACAACTCAATTAAACACTAAATTCTATTATTTGTTGTGCAAAAAGTTTTTTTAGCTTTGCCGCTAACAACAACACAGACGCCGACGCCGCCGTCGCAGTCGCAGTCGCAGTCGAAATCGCAGGTCGACTTCGTCGTCAAAAAAGTGCTCAAACAAGATTTCCACTTGAAATTCCTGAATTTCGTTCGCGACGCGCAGCAAACACAAAATAAAAGAAGCAAAATATAAATCGAAATATACAAGCGCAATACAAATACAAATATAAATAAATACCAAAATTGCTGCAAGTGCAGACAGCATTTTAAATGTGTTTATAACGGTGTCTGCCTGCTATCTATGTGTATGCGTGCATGTGTGTGTCATAATTTTGTGCAGTTTGGAAACACTTTTGGATTAGCGGCGCATTTATTTACATAGACTCTATACTACTAAACGGTAAGTGTGGCCATCTTTGCGTTTGTTCAGACTCAATTTGTAGGTGTTAAAGCAGAGCAAAAGCAATAGAGAGAAGCAGACACAATAATAACAACAACACCAATTTGTAGTAGTTTTTTGCATTAGCATTTTATGTCGCTGTTTGGCTAGTTGACAAACAAACTTGCAGTGAGAAGGAAAGAGAGAGAGAGAGAGAGAGAGAGTGAGAGTGAGAGAGAAAGAGAGACGCACGCACACAATACACAAAGGATTTCGGGACGTTTGGGTGGGACGCTAAACTAACCCTCTGCCGCGGCCGCTGCTGCGCTCTGTCTATGCTGCGACGCTCTCTCGTTCTATCTTGTACGTATGCTGATTTGCTCCCTCTTTTACACTCAGCGCCGAGTGCTGTGCTACTGAAATTCGCAGCTTTTGCGTCGCTGCTTGTGCGTGCGTGTGAGTGTGTATGTGTGTACGTTGTTTTTATTTATTTTGATGGCGTATTTCGGCATTTTGCTTTGTCAGAGCAGAGAACGTATGTGTGTGTGTGCGTGTGTATGTTTATGTGTGCATGGGTTTGTCTGCGTTTAGTTTTCTTCTTCTACATTAAAATGAATTCGCAATAAATATTGCCTATGTCAAATAAAAGGACGATGAGCCAGCCTTTTTGCTCTATCTCTCTCTAATCTCGGGGGACACTAATGTTTTACGACAATTTGTGTGCCCAGCAATACAAATACAAAACTTAATGTACACATCAACGGCAAATTAGATGTACATACTCGAAGGCAAATGTACTAATAACAATCATTGAGTGTCTCTCAGCCTCTCTATTCGAGTGTGTGTGTGTGTGTGTGTGCGTGTGTTTGTGATTGTGTCATTCGTTGATTTGTCCGTTACTTCCAATACATTAAAGGCGAAGGGTCTCTGCCCACTTAAGCATGCTTCGAATGTCTCATTTGTTTGAATTCGTTTTGTTTTGTTTTGTTTCTGTTTTAGTTCTTGTCAACTGACAAATTTTTATTGTCTCTCCCACACCATTTCATTTGCCGCGCTAATCGCTTAGTTAAAACTACACTCAAAAACGTAGACACCGACGAAAGACGGAAACAAGTGTAAATAAACAAAACTACTTATGTTCACAAATACATATTTAATTCACGCACAAACACAGACAGAGGGCAATCTGTGTGCACTTGTTAGAGATGCGCAGTAAAAGTTGTCTTTCTTTGGCAGAGGCAGTGCACAATATTACTTATAATGCAACTTATAATATACTCAAAATTTATTATATTAAAATAACTTATAAATATACGAAATTTTTACTCTCAGCAATAAATCAAATATCTTAAAATTTTCAGCAACTAAGTTATTCAGAAATTGTGATTTTCTCGATTCAAGTTGATCTAAGTAAAATTTAATTTAATATTAAAAGATGATAAAATATTACATTTAAATCTTAAAATTATTGCAATATGTATAAATTTATATACATGTATGTAAATGATCATTTATATATTTATTATCTATTTTTTTTACTAGAAATGGTTTTGCTTAGTGAGCAATTTAGGCTTATTACACATTATCCATAAGTTCCTAATTTGATCTGTATCAAATATCGTTTACCTTAACCGCAATCAATTCTTAATATATCTTCTCATCTCTAGTTCCTAAATTCTGTCGCCTGGGCGGTGCTTTGCGTTAATTTCCAACACGTTTGCCGGAAAAACCAATTTGCTGCCTCGCAACTTTGATTGGAGTCCGGGCAGCTACTGCCTATTCATGTTGTTTGGGGTTCCTTCTTATCTATGCGTGTTCATTGAATTTATCTGGAATGTAGTGCAATCGATTGAATTGCGATGTGGTCTAATCAAAGCGAATGCAAAGAGGAAAAGCACAGCAATAAACCAATCGATTATCTGGCCAGCTTTCCTCCGGGCTATAGTCGAATTCTCTGTTCCTTTCCTTTCCCCATTTCGATAGTAACAAAATAAACAATCGAAATCGCATCGCAATCGGCTCATTTGTGTTTTTCAACGCGCCTTTTAATGCCGTCGTTAATTGTGAGCGCTTCGACTTTGCTTGTAATTAGTTGTGAATTGGATTTGGATCACATAAAAGTGTTGATTATACACGCACACACACACACACACACACACACACACACACACGCGCACACACACACACACACACACACGCACTCACACACTCATACATTCCATGGATGGTGATGTTAATGTTGATGTTAATGCTAAGTCTCCAACTGACTGACTGCCCGGCAGGGTGTGAAGTGTTTTTCTTTTGGGGAATTAAGGTTAGCCTTCTCTATTATTTTTTTCTTTTCAGATGTAGTTGTAGTTGCTGCAGTGAAAGTCTTGGCTCTGTCTCTCAGGTGGCAAAACTTGGTCAGCAAATGAGCCCTGCGACTGACCCCATATGAAGGAAAAGAAAAGCCCCTTAAGTACTTTTTGCTCAGCAATGTTTTCTTCTATTCAATTAACAAGAAAAAAGTACAAGAAATGTTGTCCCTGACATAAAAGCTTTGTGCAGTAAAAATTAAATATAAAGATCTAAATTTTATAATCTAATTCCATTGTTAGAAAAGAATTTGTATACTTTCATAAGACAACCTCAAATTCTTCTATAGGTCAAGCAATTTACTATATGATTACTTAACTGTTACTTTATTAACTAGTGAAAGCTTCATCAATTCAAGAATAAGAACAAGAGGGAAGGCGGTAAATTTTGGGTGGAATTTAATAAAAACCGAAACTCTATCAAATAAACTCGATGTTTAAAATTTGTAGATTCTATTTCTAAATATCTAGAAGATATAGTTTTAAAGCTGATTTCCGATAAGGTTTTAATCGATATTTTAGACTTTCCCGAATCTATCAAAACAATGCCATGTCCCTAGCTCTTATATCTTTTGAGATCGACGCGCTCATACATACTGACGGACGGAAGGACAGACAGACGGACAGGGGGAAATCGTTTCATGGGGTCTACCACGCCTCTCTCTGCCTGTTACATATCATAGATTTAACAAAAAATGGGTTCAGGGTATAAAAACAGAGTTTGTGTCTTTGCTGACTTTGAGATCGACTCGAGAAGAACAATTGAAGTTTTGTAAAAATGATCAAAGCTTAACAGAGTTTGGAAAGCTATTTGATAATTAAAATTTATAGTTTAAATTTATTGCATGTAATTGCATTAAAAATTTATTAAAATATTTTATATGTTATACATATGTAGCTTAAAATAATATATACGGCGCGACTGAGCACCGAATATGTAGAGACTAAATTGAGAAATATATATATTAATCTCAATATTTGCCTAAAAGTGTTTTGAAAATATAGAGTTTATCATTAACTTATTGTATCCAACAGTACTATTTTATTTATCCCAGTCGTATGTATGGTATATGGTATATAGCATATAGTATATGTATATATTGAAGTATAAATTTGGATTGCTTTGCGTAGTCAGCGGTTACTGTATGCGATATTAATGTCAAGCTTTTTCTGAAGTGATTCCTCTTTAGAGATTCCTCTTTAGATATCCTCAAGCACTGAGTCACCTTCAGCAGATATTCTACCCGCCGTTTTCTGAAGGGTTTTAGCACAAGACTCGAAAACTTCAACTTGAAAGACAATTATCAAGTTATCTACAATTCAATCATTTCCGTGTCGTCTCGTTTTGTTTACCTTTCTTTGGTTAACACAATTACAAATTGCCACTTTTTTCTTTGGGCTTTTGCCAGTCATGAGAGAAAAGGGGAAATGGGAATAGAGAGATAGACAGGGGCTCTCCATGAAGACCCAACGACTAACTCTAGTGCAGCAGCTAAACATCAAAGTCATTTCATGTCTTCATAAATTGTTGCGCTACTTAAACTGCGACAGCGACTGCGACTTGGGCCTTTCTTTCTTATCCCTCACTTTTTGACTAAGTGAAATGACCTGCCATTTTGTAGAAGAAAGAGAGAGAGAGAGATAGAGAGAGAGGAAGAAGGAAAGAGAGGGAGGAAAGAAACGAAATGCCTGAGCCGTGGGGAAGGTTAATGCCTTATCGACATGCCGCAATCTATGTATTTAATTGACTCAACTGCAATTATAGTGTACACAGCATATATATGTATATATATATATATATATATATATATATATATATATATATATACATACACATATATATGTATTTATATATATAATATTGTTGTGGCTGGCTGTGAAGTGTCTTCTTCCTTGGGCTGCAGATAAAAGTCGCGTCGTAAATACTAAAAACTCGCCTATAATGATTTCGCATAAATCGTGACTACTCGCCAAAATGAAAGGCGAGAATTTATACTAACAGCAAGTTACATTGTTGTTGTTGTTGTTGCCGCTGTTGTTGTTGTTGCAACGTCTCGTGGTGTCGGTGTCAGAGGCTAGTCCCGAGACTCCCGTTGAATCCGTCGCTTTGGTCAGTCCCAGCACCAGCCAAAGTTAATGCCAAAAAAAAAAACGAGAAGTGGAGAGAGAGAGAGAGAGAGAGAGAAAGAAACATAGAGACGAGAAGAGCAGAGTAGAGTGGAGTAGCAAACCTGTAGCCACAATTCGCCATTGCCTACTAGAGATGGACGCGTGACGCACTAATCTGGCGAGCTGTCCGCACGAAAATCCCATTGTAAAATAATTGATATTTATGTTAACAAATTACACACACAACAGCGTGTGCCTCAGCTAAATTGTTATTTACAACCCAGGTACATATCTATTTACGCAATTGTCATCATAATGAAGACGAGTTTAAGGCTTTGAGACTAATGTAATATAAAGCTAGATACTATTTAAGATTAATATAACATAAATGATGGTAAAGCTTTCATGTATATTATTTTCTGTCTTCGTTGAAGAAGTATGAGCTTACATTCTTAATCCTTCGGTTATATCGAGTACATATATAGCTCAATACTCTGTATTTTATAATCATTGACATTAGCTTAGCGCAAAGGCTTCCTTTAAATTGTAATATACCGAAAATAAAAAATTAAATCCAGGCGAATAGGATATTGATAGATACTTACCTTACCTTACTTATATAATACTCTTAATTAAAGTAATAGCAAATAGTTATATTATATAAATTTCCAAACCATTTCACGCTTCGATTCCTTCAGTTAAACACTACACGCTTGAGATCACGATCTCGCTCGCTCGCCCATCTCCAATTAGTGCAACTTTTGCAGGCCGCAGAAATGAATACATATGTAGAAATACATATATATATACATATGTATATATTTAGTGTTACTTCGACGCTTTGCTGGGCTAGGGATTTCTTTGTTGTTGTTGCTCTCATCTGACATCGTCGTGGCCATTGCCAAATCGTTAGCACTTGGCCTGGCCACAGACTCGAGAATCGAGAATCGAGACTTGAGACTCAACGCTCGCGACTCGCGTGTCGAGACTGAGCCTCAGTGCGGCTGTCGTAGTCGCATCATTCTCTTCACCATCATCATCATTATTATTATTATCATCATCATCATCATTATCAACGTGGCCCGTTGAAAATCTCAAGACAGTTGGCAACAATGGGCAAAGCGCCCTCCGTCTCCCGCCTTCAGTTTTGGCTATGGGTCTTCAAGTGTGTAATGAAATAAAAATATGTATTTAAACTTTATTTGATTGTCGTTGATTTGGGCGACGGGAACAGCGACGACAGCGTCACGCTCTTCCGCACCCGCGCCCACTCTCCAAACATCTTTCTCTCCGCTCTTCCACGCCTCATTATACCCTGTTGCTCATGGGTATGGGAGAGGTTTGAAGCATTTGCTAAAGAAAATATATCAATATACATCTTATTGGGCGTAGTTTTCCTTCGGTTTCTTCAATTTATATAGATCTTTGTTTTGGAAGCGCAATCGTCGACTAAAATCGTCGACTATAGTCGATATTTAGATTTATAATAATATCACCCCATCTATTACAGTTCTAAACATGCAGACATTGCTTACAGGGTATTTGCCCGTATGGAAGTTTTCCTGTGTGAACTTCGACTTGTTTTCTCAAGCTTTTCTAGCCTAATGAAAAAATGTAATAAACCAATTTACGTTTCGTTTTTATTCCCTTCTTCTTCTTGTACATATTTATACTTCCTCCACCATTTGCATTCTTCTGCGGCTCAACCCACCCTGGCGAAGCTGCTCTATAAATTTGGTAGCTAACCAAGCATTGCAGAGCACCATTGAGGCGCTGCCCATCATTAGGCTGACAAAAAGTTCCTCAACTCATTTGTACGTTAAAATCTTCCCATAATTAACGCCGACGTTGGACGATTGGACGATTGGACGGTTGGACGTGTGGTGAATGCTGTGCGCCTCTGAGTGAATGTTGGATGGATCTATAGAATGTGCCGGACGGATGAATGGCTGGATGGCTGGTTAGTTGCTGACGGCGGGAGGGACTGGGGGAATACGTAAATTTCTATGCCCCGCTGCACACAAATGACACAAACTCTGACTGGCAGTTGCAGAGACGCTGCCCAGACAAAGTGTCCACCGATTGCAATTGCCTAAGGCGGGCAGGGGACAGCGGACAGGGGGCAGGGGCAGGGGTGGAGAACGAGCTGAATACCCTATTGTTATTGTTGTCATTTGTTGTGTGCTTGTGTGTAGGTGAATGTCCATCCGTCTGAGCTTAGGGCATTGGCGGAATTATTAAAATGTAGTCTGAGAGCCATGCCCAATTCCCAATTCTCACTCTACCGAGTCTCTGATTCAGTTTCAAGTCTCGAACTCGGACTCGGACTGGGAGTCGGACTCGAGCTCTCTGGTTTTGATATATTACAGGCATCCGGTAGACGTGATGCTGCAATAAAACGCCCGACTATTTTCTCAGCCGATATTGTTGTTGTTGCTGTCATTGTTGTTGTTGTCACATTGTCGCCATCTGAGCTGCTCTTGTTGCTATTGCCATTGTTGTTGTTGGTGTCTCCAGCTGCCTCATCATTGCCTACACAGAAACAGTCCAATCACAATAAAAGCAAATGATAAAATAATGCAGCTGGAATACTCTAACAGGCGCGTACCTTGGGAAATTTGTAGAGGACAGATTTCTTTATTTACAGTTTAACAAAAATAATTTTATTGGTAGGGTCTTGAATTAATTTTATTTAAAGCGTAATTGAGTTTATGAGATATTATTTTCGGCATATAAATTCTCAAAAGTGCCAAATCAATTTAAATTTGTGGAAAATTTAAATCAATCTTTGTTTTAAAATTAATAATAATTTAACAAATCAATAAGCTGTAATAAAGAACAAGTGAAACAATAAACTAAAAAAAATTGAACAATTTGAATTCCAAATTAATAGCAAATTTGTGAAGATTCGCGTATAGAATTATCGAAAAAGTTTTTAATATTTCATATTCCAAAAGAGAGATTTTAAGTAAACAATTTGATGATGAGGATGAAACTGAACTTTTTCGTGTAGAGTATTGAAAAGCTGCAGGTAGCTGAATAAATTACTCGATGAAAGAAGGGCTTTGTAGCCAAATATCTAAGCAGTGAGCTACACAGAAAACTGAAGCATAACAAAGTAGAAGAAGAAGACAACAACAACAACAGCAACGAAGGCGAATAAGATAAAAAATCGACGGCCCACGTCTTGAACTGGAGGCCCCAAATGAAAGCGTGGAAAGCGTGCAACAAGATTTTCGAGAACTTGTGCCTAATTTTCGAATATGTCGCGGCGTTTTAATTAAATATTTTCAATTTTACGGGCTTGTTTGATTTGCATTTTAATACACTGGCCCACAAAATGTTTCTATTTATTTGTTAATGCCAGAGGAGAGTGGAGAGTGCAGAGAGTAGAGAGCAGGCGCAGGGGGAAGAGTGCAGAGGGGAACGGGAGCTGGGCGCAGAGAAGGTCACTCGTAAGTTGTTGAAGCCAAAGCAGAGGCACCGTGAGACTCTCAACACCTGGTGGTCGATGTTGAGGCTTTGCATTTGCATTTCTATGGAAGACTTTGTATTTTGTGTCGGTTCATTAGTTAGGATTACAGCGCAATTATGTCGCATTTCGGTGCCGCTAATAGTTGTTTATTTACACAATTAAAATTGAAAGCGCACATAAATTGTCAGCCAAAAGCTGCTTTCAATGCACAATTAAGAAAATATTATTCAATGTCTCTGGAACCTCTAGACACATTTCCTTCAGCAGTCAACAGTGAAAGTTCTTTCGGCTTAACGACGGAAAGTGGCTCAGAACTCTCTGAATCCCAAAAGCCCAGATCAGAGAGCTGTATCATGTAAGCTTACGACCCATATCTGGCATAACTGTCATGTTTTACTCTGCTCCGCTCTGTTCAAATATCGTAAATATTTTGTCAAATAGATTTTCATGTTTTGTCTCCATTCACAAAGTCAAACGAGCATATTGGATTTGGCTAATGTTGGCCTATTCATCTGCCTGCTTTACCTTCCAAGAGTTCAGATCTTCCCAATATTACATTGCATATATCTTTACATTTTTTAGGCTGACAGCGAACGAGTATTATGAATTGAATTTTATGTTGTGATGTTCTGCTTTTTATTATCTTTGATTATTTTTATTGCATTTTTCAGAAATATTATTCCCATTTTTATGCATAATTTCAACATCTAGAAAATGTTTAGCCAGATGATTTTGGGCTCACGAGAAGCTGGCGTCAACTTTCTTCTCCTATATTTAACTGCTCAATTTTCCCTTGGGGTTTCTGTTAATTTTTACCATTTTTTTATAATTTCATGTTTTTCTCATTTTTAACACATTTTTATGTTTTAATAAAAAAATGGCGAGTTTTTAAAGTTTTCTTCGTATGAAAGTTAGTCTCTGAAGTTCCATTTATCTATAAATTTATTTCTACAATTTAGCTTTACGTAATTATGAGATTCTCTTGCCAGCCGCATTCATATGATTTCAATTTTCCTTTTTCGACGTTCACATACTCGCAAAGCTTTTTATTATCCCTTGTTCCCATCAAACTGTCATTTCATGATCTCTCGCATATTTGGCTTTTAGCCAATTGCATTCATATCTAAATTGCAGCCACAGTTCTGGACATTTCCCAGAGTGTCAACAACTGTCAACAACTTACCTACCTATAAATGTATATAAATGAATAGATATACATATATTTCTATTTGCCCGGATTGGTAAGTCTAATCGTAGCTGCGAGCTTATCAAAAACAGACAAATAAATGTTGTTTCCCAGGCAAATGTCGACACATTTCGAATAGTCGAAGCCTGCCCAAAAATGAAAAAGAAGAGAAATAAATAAATATACCGGAAATAACGTGAGCAATATGAAATTCTCCATGGGGTGTAATTTCTATGCACTTTATCGAAGAGTTCCCCGCTTGAAATCAATAATAATAATTTATGTATGTGTGCTCTGTCGGCAATGTGTCTCTGTGTGTATGTGTGTGTGTGCGTGTGTGTGTTTGTGTATAAGCGTTAGTAGAACAAAGAATGAAAGCTTGCAGCTTATCTTTAACACGGTCTTTTGGGGTCTCTGATAAGGTGGAAAAAAACTATGAAAAACCGCAGCGACTTGAACCAATCAACCTTAAAACAAAACTAGCGTTAGTAGAAGCAAACAATCGAATAACTTGGAGATACCCTACATTAAGAGAAACCGAGAGAGAAAGAGTGTTCTGAAGAGTTAGTACTAATATTTATCGAGATAAATCGATATACCTAGTATTATAATCTAGGTGATCTATCACAGAACTTTGAATGAGTTTGAATTATTATTATTCTATTATACTTTTTGAAGTATAAAACTGGCATAAAATCGTAAAAAGTGATCTGGAACATTTGTTTTATTTTGAATATTATTTTTCAGTTTCCCATATTTCGCTGCTTTAACATTTTCTGTTGCTCGATCATGCTCCATTTTGCCTGCTTAAACGTTTCCAGGGTATAACGACTCTGGAGGTGCACATCAACAGTTGAAGTTAAAGGGCGCATTGCCCTCCAACACCGGATCTCAGTGTCACGCGGTGGTTGTTTATATATATTTGGGTCTAGGGTTCTATGTTTCAATCCAATGCCCGCTGCCTGCTGCCCGCTGCTCGCTGCCCAATGACCGGTGCAATAAAAGCCGAAAGCAAATAGGTGGAGGCACAACCTAGATATTTACACAGACACACATATGCGTGCCCCTTGGTGAATGAATGACCCTGCTGATGTTTCCGGTTCACTTTGCAATAGTTATTAAAAACGTCGGCTGCGCCTCGCCAAAATGTGCGTAAATGCAACGTTAAATCGTGTCTCATTAGACTTTGTCTCGTCGGCGCAATTGTCACTCAATCAGAGTTGGCTGGCGTTAGGGGCGTAGGCCTGGTGAAAGTGCCATCAGGGGTTCCTTTTTCCTTTCTCGATTTTGGTTTTTGAATCTCCAACTTGAAATTGCAAGTGAAGTGTCGTTTAAATTAAATTATAGCCGCCACGGCACGCCCAAATGGATTCAGCACAATTATTGCGGCCGCACGCACTGCAGCCACTCCCTCTGTCCCCGCGCCCGGCTCCCTTCCCATCGGCCAGCCTCCGTTCCACCACCAACCTGGACTTAAGCATACATATATGTATGAGAGCTGGATCAAATGCAACAACCCCAGACGTGTTACGGGGCAAATACAATCTGTTTGCTGCCTGTCAGAAGACAAACATTGCCAGAGGAAAGGGCGCAAGAAATTTATCTGGGCAGGGGCAGTGGCAGGGGTAGGGGCAAGCTCTGCCACGGTTTGATGAGCGGGTGAAGGTTGGGTTGAGGAAACTCATAAAAATCCACAACGATTTGTTGTCGCTACGGTGTTCTCTGAGGGAGGGGGAGAGCAGTTATGTGGTGGGCTAACTGGAATAGCCTTTTCGGTTTCCTTTCATACCCTAAACTTGCGCTTGAGGCGAAGGGTATGCTGGATTGATGCGGGTGCTGCAAAGAATCTGAGTAAAGAAAACACAAACCAGCAACAATTTGGAAATCAAGCTCGACTAAAAATATTTGTTTGTTAGATTTGATATATCTCTCTAATTAGCGTAAATAATACAGTCTCTTGAATACGTATAATGAATGGGAATAATCCCCATAAATAACTTTGAAATACTTTTCTAATCTATTGCATAGATAAGAAACACATGGATATATTCTAAAAATTTCTGTAATTTTCTGACAACCCCATCTCTAATGTGGAACCAATGATATGAACTCACTTATGCTTCTTATCTTCCAAAAATCTCCCCTATTAGCCAAATTAATTTACCCGCAGTCTTCGATTTTAGATGTTGTCACTTGGTATCTTGCCGTTGATCAGCTCTAATCGCGCCACTTATATAGGTTGATTTGATCGGACAAGGTTATTGCAGCGGCAACACCTTAACGCAGAGCTTCAGCCCGTTCCTGCCGCGCCCTTCCGCCCCACCCGTCTCGTTGCCATCGTCCACACTTGCTCAACTTTAGCTCTTGTGCCCGAGCCTTGGGCATTTTTAATGCTTTTAATTTTTGCTGCGCTGTCGAAGCGAACATCAGCGTGGGGTTGGGCTAAGATGCCCGTTAGGGGTTGAATTCGTTACATCTGTGTGTGTGTGTGTGTGTATTTGTCTGACTGCCTTTGTGTGCATACGTGTGTACATTTCTGAGTGACTGTGAGGGTGTGCATCGAGGCTTTGAATACATCAAGGCAACCAAAAATGTGCAAAAAATGGGCGTCGCTCGGCGCGATATATCTAATGGCATTGTTTCCGAGAGTCGTAGCTGCTGTTGCTGCTGCTGTTTAATGCATGTTGGCAAATGTCGAAATGATGTACATGACTTGACACCCCACCCCGCGCGCACCCCCACCCCGTCTGCCTTGTGGCATATGCCAGCCCGGCCTGCTAAATATGCAGCTGTTAATGGCTCAAAATTAAAACATTAAGCACGACGCGACAGTCCCCATCAACAAGAACTTTGATTGGAAATGCGATGCGTCTATCGCTGCCCCTCCTCCGCTCCTCCGCTCCTCCCTGCCCTTGGAAAAGCGCTGAGTAATATGTAAAGTGCTTGTGCCGCACCACGCTACCACCTTTACAGCGCGCACTTTACTAGAAATGTTGTGTGCGCTGATTTCAGATTCGGGCGCGTCCCCAAATGCATGTATAATTACATGGTTTACCTCTTTGCGGGCTAAAAGGATTGGATCTACGTTTTCAGCCATGACGCTCGTGACGCTTGGGCAATGCGGCCTCAACTTTAGGTCTACAAATCGGAGATATGATTGGTGACAGGCAACCACGCTCTGACAGAACGCTAACTTCGTGTCGAAAGTTTAGTTTAGGTCCGGAATCTGATAAGTATAGATGTAAAGATATGTATACTATTAGCTGAGCATTTACTCTACCCACCTGTCAAAATCCTTTAGTTTATTCATTTAATTATCTTTTCTATTTTCTATGGCTATTTCTGAGTCCCCATGCGGCCTTATATACTATTCATTAAAGTTACACTGGTACATTGTTGGCCTTTAAGGTCTCGCTCCACCTCTGAGCTACTCGTTAAATATTCCATTCTTTAGCCTTGTAGCTTTTCACCCTTTACTGCCATCGAAAATCCTCTCAACTGTTTGCATTTCTTGCAGCGCTGCCATGTTCTGTTAACTTCAATAGCTGTGCCTAGTCAAGTTAACACAATTCCATAATTCTTTCTTCTTTTTTTTTTACAATTCCCTGGGCAAACATTTTCCAAGAAACAGCAGCAGGAGCTGCAACCACCCGCGCTCTCTTTTCTCTCCCGCCGCCGTCATTCTCCCTCAGTGGACACAATAACAACATTAACATTAACAGTAACAACAACTAGAACAACAACAACAGCAACAACGTCGACATGCGACAGCACAAAGGTAAGCTACTTACAAGCCGCATGCCACCGCAGATTGGAGTCACCCAAAAGCCAACAGCCAAAAGCCGACGACAACAACGTTGCTGATGAGACTGCCCCGCCCCGCCCAGCGCCGCTCCGCCTTTGTGGCACGTCTTATCTTATCGCGCAGGTGCATGCCGCACACTGAATCAGAAGACGGAAAAAAAGTAAAAATTAAACGTTGACAACTTGTCGGCTGAGCGAACTGAAGCGAGTGGAGAGCCAATGAAACCGCCTCAACGACTCAAAAGTCTGCGTCTGCGCAGCGACATGGCTGGCAGCTTGATTGCGAGTCGGAGGCCCAGGAATTTATGACACTGACACATAACCTGGCTCATAACGAACCTGGGTCTCTCTCTGGGCTTACAACACCTCGATTGCTGTTGTTGTTGTTCCTGTTGCTGGTGATGGTCGGGGGCGTATGCAAATCACTTGAATTGAAAATGAAAGGCGAGGCAAACTCGCATAATCAATCAGCTGCCCCACAACTAACATCAAAGCGCGCCCAGTCTAATGAGCAATATGCATTTCTCCACTCTGCTGATCCCTGGGCGAGCTCTTTCTCTGTTCGACTGTTTTTTAAATGAGTCCAACACATGTTGGCCCCAGCGACCCCTGTGGGAGATGGCTAGCAGCAGGCCAAAAGCAGAACATTTAAAAGTCGAATATTTATATGCATAAATATATATGTATATATATATATATATGCATTTATATCGGCATATTTCAACATCAGTTGAAATGTGCTTTGATGGCTGCGACCAGTTCCTCCTCATCCAGTCAGTCAGTCAGTCAGTGAGTCGGATGGCTAATTAAATGGCTTATAATTTCATGATTTACACTTCGATCTAAACATGTTCATAACATAAGGAAATGGCTGCTCTTTTTGGGCTCGAGCACATTGCACATACGACGCGTGGGCCAAGCGCAACTGATGATTTTTTGGTAGTTTTCTTTTTCGGAAAGTATAAATTTACAAAACTTAAAGATGAGTGCGTGATACGATTGATGAACGAAATTAGGCCTCCAAATGGGGCTGCAAGTGTAAATGAAATATAGTTTCGAAATTGTAGTACATTTTTGGGGAAATGCCTTGAAACAGAATTGGGTAAAATTTAAATGAAAAGCGAATTAGTAAATTATCTTGCGATGGGGAAAACTATTGCAGCTGCGAATAGAAATGGAAAAACGAATAAGTAATTCTCTTGCGTATTCGAACAGAATATGGTAATAGACTACCGTTTGCTTCAGTTTATTTCATACTCATATAAGCCTGATCTTAAGGTATTATGTCGATTGAACTCATCCGAGAAAAGATCTGCAAATTGATTGTAGGATTTGCAGCATTGTAATAAAGTGTGTAAAGAATTTTATTTAGTTTCTGGCAGCTAGAAAAAGTTAAAAAAAGAAAGTATGCAAAGTAACTGAATATGTCAATGACTAACTAGAAGAGCTTTATATGCCCGTAGTTATCCAATTTATTAAGATTTTCAACTGAATTTCCAAATTAAGTTTCAATAAAAATGTTTTCCACGCATTTTGTATAATTTATATACACATTTTGTATGGTAAATAATTTGTTTCTCTCTCGATTCTCATTTAATTTAACGCTCAAATTGTTTTTACCGGACTTTCCCCATCTTAAATAAGTCTAAAAGTCGCCTTTGTGTGGAATCTGCACAAATTTGTATAATTAAGCGCAGCACAGGCAAAAGTCAAAAGAAGTTTATTATTTAACTTTTCCTTCCTTCCTGTATTGCTGCCCGTTGTTGCAGCGCGTGCTGCAAACTTTTGTGCCGTCATCTTCGTGATTAACGTGGCATGATTAATTTGTCACGTGCCCATCGCTAAGCCCTGAGCTTCTTGATTGTGCAAAGGCACAAAGTAAAGGAAAAGAAAATGAGAAAAAAAAACGGAAAAACAAAACAGCAATGACCAAGGAAGGTGGGAGGAGGGACGGGCGCGCACATTTGATTTTTATGCTATCCTCTGCACAAAATATAATTCAATCAACGCCAAGTGCCACGCCTCCATTGCCCAACGCCCAGCGCGCAGCGCGCAGCAACCAAAGTGGCAAGGGAAAGGCGCATAGCACAAAATTTATTTCACTTTTTTCCTTCACTTATTTAGTTTTTTTTCCTCTCAGTTATTTTTGACTTTGCATGCGGCACGTCAACGTTCAGCGCATCGTTGCTGAAGTGCGAGTACGAGTAGTGAGTAGTATATATCAGATACATGTATATATAATATATATATATATATGTACATCTATATATATGTGAGAAATATGGCATATGAGCTGCCGGTGCCGCTGCTGCTACCGCTGCACAGAGCCTAGCCAGATGGATGGATAGTTTTCTTCTTCGGGTCTGGCCTTTGCCATTGCCTTTGCCTTTGCATTTGGCTTTAGCTCTGCTCTGTTCTCTGCTCTGCTGTTCTGGGCTGTCAGCTCACGGCGCGCGCAGCAGCATAAATCAACTTATTTCATTGGAATTTATGTTTTGTTGTGGCGTCGCCCTGCGCTGACGCCACAGCCACTTGCCCCAAACATGTGCCTCCTGTGCCCCCTGCCCCAATCGCCCCATTTGCCGCTTTTCTCTCTTCCGATGCTCCCAACCCGACACGTTCACCCAGAGCAATGAAGTAGTTTTATGCTGTCTCTCTTCTATCATCTCCTCCGCTTATTTAGTGCTGTTTTATAGGGTATTGTAATTCGAGTAGTCTTAAGAGGGGCAAAAATCGCAATTATTGATACAAATATATATATATACGTTCTCATAATATACTATAATAAATCAGAGGATATTCATACTCTGTTCCTTCATAATAAATAAATACTATATGCATATATAACTGATATTCATTTTACACTCCTGCTTAATTCATACTTGCTCATACTTTTTTCTACTACACTCATACTATATTCAGACTATATTCGTGTGTACTCATAATATATTCATCTCTATTCATACTATACTCATTTTATGGTTATGGTATATTACACTCATACTCTTTTTAATCATTAAATTTGTGCTGTACTTTTATCATATTCTGACTGTATCATTTATACTATATTTATACTCCACTAATACATATATAAATATTATCATATATGTGCTTATTGCTATGTTTGTTGGAGCTTAGTGCACTTTTAACCTTTCAATTTCATTATATAAAAGATTGCTATCACTCTTTGAGGCATATGTATTTCTAGGGTATTTTGTCGTCGACTACAATGTTTTTCCCACCATTTTTTGTTGCCTCGCATATTACTTCATTTTTATAGTTGTTGCTGCCTGGTGCTGGTTGCTGTGCTGCAATTGCTTCATTTGTGGCAATGTCTTGGCCGTCTTGTTTGTGGGCAAGGGAGTAGGGAGTGGGTTAGAGAGAGAGGGAGAGAGAGGTGGGCCTGGGGCCTGGGGCTTGGGGGCTGTTTGTCATTGGCAGCCAGCCGCGTGTTAAAATGTACACTTTGCATTTAAATCATTCCGGGAAGTCGCCGCGCTGCTTCGTTATATTTATCTGCTGCCATTTTACCTGCTGCAGCAGCAAAAGCCATTACCATGGTACGGCGGATAGGCGGGCGGACGTACTCTAAGCAAATTGAAAACGCTAAGCAACTACTTATTTTTTGCATATATGACGTGCATTACTGAAAGTGCCGCATTATGTGGCAGAGAATGAAGTGAACGTCATATCTAGCTGAATTTTCGGTTTCATTTTAGCTCTGTTAGTTTTTCCGGCAACTTAAAAAGAGAGAAAGACTAAGAAATGAATGCCTCCGCCTGTGGTTAGTACCGACCTGTGCCTATGACTAGACATCTTTATGACGCATGTCGAGTTTTTCAGAATTTGTTAATTTTGCTCAGAGGCAAGTGATATGCTAAAGGGAATCACCGAGGAGTGGAGTGTCTGTACCAGCAATTGTTCTGCCAAACACTAAAAACTCATCATGTCAAGAATTCTATTTACAAAACTCACAAAGACCTTTGTAAGCAATTGGAAAGCTCTTTAAAGACCTATACATTGAGTTTGATCATTGAAGTTTTATAATCAGACTTGCCTCTAACTTTGTTCATGTTTTATAAGTCTAAGCAGTATTTGATTGCAAGTCTAAATGTGATTTATATCCATAAAATTTCTTTAAGTTATATATGATAGAAACGCTATATATAAATGATAACTTAAAGAAATTCATAAGGGATTTTTGAATGAAGCACTTTGCAGCACGAAAAATTCGTGGCTCCGAATAGCTCGTCTGTCTTTCGAGTGATCACTGTAATAGGATTCTTGGACAGGCTATGCACATAAAATATAATCATAAGCACACTGTCTTATAGAATGTATTTTTCCAAATAAATTTCAACTTTTTCCTGCAGACAGCTCTGATTAATGATACCTGATATATGATAAATGAGTTGAGCTACCGAATGCAGTTATTATTGATTTTGCCCCAATTTGCGCTGAAAAGAATTTAATGGTATCTTGGTTTCGTTTATGAAAGTAGCACAACTAATTATCAACATTAAAAGAAAGAACTTGATTTCCAAAGAAGAAAAACACGTATAAATATATTTTGCTATAGGAAAAGACTTTTAAATGGAATGAAAGTGCGACGAAAATCTTATCATATCATATAGTAGGAAATCTTTAGTTTGACCTTACTTTGCACTCTATTTTAGTTTAGATATTACCATATAAGAAATTGTTGAAACATTTCAAATTTGCCATTAGCATAAATTCATTAGTGCGAAGCATTTGCATAGTTTCTGTGAACAGGAGTCGTACTAATTTGTAAATTCAGCATAAGCTGTAAAAGCAGTGTAAAGCTCTATTTAGATTCCCTCGGTTTATGGAGTTTAGTTTATTTTTCCGGGAATACTCATAAATAATTGCGGTGCAAACTATAACTAAATGCTGGAAAGTTTTGTTTTTGTTGTTTGTGCAACACTTGGCTAAATGGACTGTTGCTCGCTCTCATAATGATGATAATTACACTGAGTGTGAGTGTGTGTGTGTGTGTGTGTTTGTGTGATTAATGTTAATTTCTCATGGGCATTGCGGATGCCGCCCACTACTCTAACAAACTACAGTAAATTTAGTCACATAGTTGAGTTGCTGTGTTCACAATTAGACGCCATTTCCATTAGTTTTGGTCAGTTGAGCCGAGTTGTTGCCTCTTCCACGTCTCCCAGTTGCACCTGCCCACAAGTCTGACAAATATTTGTCTTGCATTTGAATAAATTGCAAAAAATCTTGTCACTTGTTGCCAATTAAGAAGCAACAGCGAAGAAAAGCAGACGGCAACGGATCGTGATTTGGAGATGTGCGCGTGAGTCGGTCACAATCGGTAGAGTTGAAGCAAAACTTCACAGTGTTTCAGTTTCAGTAGTAGCTTTCAATCATAGAGCGCCCATCAATTTAATCAATTCCGAACATAAAATGCCGCAAAGCTTTGTCGAAATGTCTTATAACAATTTCCTCCACATGACTCCATAAAAATACCATTAAAAATTTAATTTAAGCACTTAATTGGCTGTAAACTCGAAAAGGAGACATCATTAATGATATCTGGCGAATGTCTCGTGATATCCGCTGCGAAGCCTCTTGAACAAATGACGTTTATGTAATTATCCACAAGTCAAGCATCGAAGAATCAAAATTTAAAAATTTCAGTTTTAACCTTAGGTTAGCAAGTCAATAAATGAATAAATGTGAATCGCAAAATCTATATGAAATTATGAAGTTAACGGATAAACTCGAGGAACTCAGTGTAGCTTTTCGATGTGCGTAGCTAATAATAATAAAATAAAAATGTAGTTTATAATTAATTAATATAATTAAAAGTCTTTAACGCTCATCATTTTGCCACGCTACGTATGAGCCTCGTGCCGGTAGATCGTGTCACGCGTTCATCTCTTAACATATCAGGCAGCCGCCGTCAGTCACTCAGCTCGTCAGGCAGTCAGTTAGCTGCAACAACGGTCAACAGCCGCTACTCCAATTGCTGGTCTCCATCTGCAGCTGCACCGCTGTCGCAGCTGGCGTCTCTGTCAGCGTCGCTATTCCTGCAGTCGCGTCAATTAGCGCCGCGTTGCTGAAGTCTTGTTTATTTGCATGTAGCAGCAGCAGCAGCAGCAGCAGCAGCAGCAGCAACAGCAATCGCAATTTTTCCTTTTCATTATACACTTGCTCAAGGTCTTATGAATATTTCACTCTGTACGTGACTCATGATATATTTTTCAAAATGTGCTAATATACGAGGTAATTTGTATACATCAGCTTTGTATTTATGCTCTCCCGATAAATCCTGAAATGTATACCATTATACTTCTAGTACTTTAATATACATATATACATATAAACAAAGGCGTAAATTTTTTATTATTTGTAACAATTATTTTTAACTCTAGCATCCATTTTAAATCAGCCTATACAAGACTTCTTCTTCTTATAGTCAAGTCGATTACTTGTCAAGTTGGCAGGTTTGTCAAATTGGCTGATTAGATGAACCTCTTTGAATCAAGTACAACCTCATCGATGCAAGGGCATTCAATCTTCGGCGTTCGGAAATGTTCTCGCTTGAATTTCACGCCTTTGCGCCTTTGGCTTGCGTTTGGGGCACATGTGATGTGATATAAAGCAGAGATGGATCCGTTTCGGTTAGCCAAACAAAAATCAGTTTCTGAACTCTTTAATTGCGTTTGGCTACTCCGTGTTCTTGCTGTTCTTGTTATTGTTGTCGCCGCTGTTGTTGTTCTTGTTGTTGACTGCTTGGCTTTTGCATTTAATTACTTTGTTTATGGCCAGTAGCAGCAGCAACAATAAAACTTCAATTTATGTGTATGCAGCCGGGCAGCACGAGCACGAGCACGAGCACTGAATGTTGTTAAATTCCAATGCACAAATTGACAGGCCACCCAAACGAATCCCCTGCGCTGCCCTCCCCGGCCCTGGCTTACTGCTCCACCCATCCTCCCGCATAGCTGCTTTTGTAATGTAAACAACGCGAAAACTTTTTATTTTGTCGACGCTGCAACGCCTTCGCAGCCCCGACCATTCCGCAGAACAAAACTCGTACAATTCGAAATCCGTATGCCAAACTCTTGGGGTAGCAAAAAACTTTTCTTCTCCCTCTCCCTCCCACTTCCACTTCCACTTCCACTCCCACTCCTCGCCCATTGCACGCAGTCGTACGAATAACTCAACTCGCTGAATGCTTTGCAATTTCCGCTCTTCTAAATTTGTTGAAAATTTGCGAAGCGAACGCACGAAATAAAAAAATATTCTCCAAGAACTTGTCAGTCTACAACTTTCAACTTGGAAATACCCTATTCAAGGTTAAACATGAAGTAGAAAGCACTGATTGCATATGAATATTATGAATCTAGAATGAAGATGTCATAGTAAAGAATTCTGTTAAATATTTAAAAATTGAAGTTAAGTTTAGAAAAAGGCTCAAACTGAAGCCGAATCGAAGAAATCTGTTCTACGGATAGTTGCTAATATACCCCTTTAATCAACTTTGGCACAGAGTATTAAAAAAGGAGCTGTGCTGTCGGTTTGACAAGGGAAAAGCTAAGTTTTGTTTGGCAAAAAGTTTTATGCAAACACAACACAAGTTCATCTACCTCTCGCCCTCCCTCTCTCCCCCCTCTCCCTTCGCCTTGCGGACCCCACTTTCAGAGCGAACAAACTGACTGCCCAGCCTTGCGTAATATTTTAATAAATTTTTGTCGCCAGTCCTGGTGGCCAACAGTAGTTTACTGTTAGGCTTTGCCCAGGTTATGGCCAAGTTTCGTTTGGGATCCCAAAGCGCCTGCGTCGCAATTAGTAAAGTGCGTGACGAAAGCTTTTCGATCTTCATCAGGCATCGGTCGGAAGCGAGTGAATGCGCACTTTCAATGAATTGTTCTTTAGGTGGTTTCTCACTTGATGTTGGCAGCGCGACGCAATTTCCATGTCAAAGCTGATTTTCTAACTGATTTCATGTTCACACACACACACACACACACAGAGGAACACAGAGTCATGCACAAAGAGCTAGCCAGCAAATTTCTAGTTTCAATCATGTAGTATGTCGCTTGGCTCGTGTCCTGGTGGTGGCGCTGGCGGCGCCACTGATGTGGTAATAAACACCCCTTGTGCAGTCTAATGGACCGTAATTAACTCGTGCGCCAACTGCGGCAGCGCTGTCAACGCCAGCTGCGGCGTCGTCGGCGTCGTCGTCGTCGTGTGGTCGTTCCCAACAAGCGATGAATAATAATTTCACCAGGACAGCTCACCACAGCGCGCACAGTGGACAATAATGGCAGTTAAATGGCCAAAATAATTCGTTGGCCAATTCAATTTGCATATTATATCCATATAAATGAATGTACATAATATGTATGTACGTACTGGCATATAGAGTAACATATATGCCATATGCCGAGTGGCATGTGTTGGCTCATAATCTGGTCCAGATTGCGTCAATGTAATTGCGCCTTTTGATGTCGTCCACAGTTAACGCCACTCCATAAAATGCCAATTTATTATTGCGTAACAATTTATGAGCGTTTTCATGGCTTAGTTATCGATAATTAATCCACAGCAGTCAAGTTATGAACTGAGCAGTTGCTACACACATTACATCATAGAAATCCGCCATATAACCTGCAACGCCCTCTAGCCTATTCTCTCGAACCTTTTTGAGAAACTCAGCCGAAGTAGATAAAGAGAGCGGCGATCCTTGATGCAGACCCCAGGCCTAGAGAGAAGCTATAACCGCCCTCGCATACTCCTAGAAAATTAGATTCGGGCTCACAAAAACAATGCAACAATTCTGAGAAAAACAATAATACAAGCATATGGCAGATTTGTGGGTGTGTTGGATCTTTTGTTTAAATATCCGACTTAGGCCTTAATTGCAACTTGGCTATTGCAATTCAGACAATGACAATGTTGCTTGTGGCTATGAAATAATGTTCATTTAATAATAAAAATATGAATGATAATAATAATAGTACAAATAATAATAATAGTAGTAGTAATAATAATAATCATAATAATAATAATAATCATAATAATAATAATAATAATAATAATAATAATAATAATAATAATAATAATAATAATATTTTTTTTTTTTTTTTTATTTTCAGATACTTTGCAATCGCAGCATCTATTCTTGTTTTTATTTTACATATATCCGGTAAGTTAATCTATTAATATTCAATAAAAAGTTAATTTAAAATAAAATCTGAGGTTATTAATATAATAAATGTTTTTAAATAATAGTATTCGGTAATTGGATCAGGGCTCTTGAATGTGAAAGATGTGAACAGTTTAACTATTGGAATGTAGTTTTAGAAATGAATTAATTTCATATAATTTAAGGCCTGTGTGTAAGCTTACTCCAATATATAACCAATGAGCACGTGCAATATTTAAATGTAAAAAGTTTTAAAATGAACTTTAGCGAAATTGGTCATTGATTTCTTACCATTGTGCTTGACTGCTGTTGTTATCGTTGGTGCTGCTGTTGGTAGCAGGGTGTTGTTGCTGCTGCTGTAGCTGTTGCTGCTGCTGCTGCTGCTGTAGCTGTTGCTGCTGTTTGCGTGACGGATATTGCCTTGTCACTTGCATGTACGAGAAATGTTAAAGCACGGAGCGGGCTGGGCTACCGACCAACTGCCGCCTGCCTCAGTTTTTCAACTCTTTGCCGCGCAAACCGCTGTCCACTCAATGGGTAAACCGAAAGACCGAGCGAACGACGACCACTAACCACAGCGCGCCAATCAACGCACCAAAGTTATCCAACAAAGTCGGCTAAAGCAACAACAACGAATCTGTTGTTATGCTTGAAAGTTATGCAAAAATTTAATTAATTTTGCAATTTGCCTAGTCAAGGAACATCAACAGCATCAGCAGCAGCAGCAACTGCGACAACAACAGCCAGCGACACTTTCCTATCTGCTATCGAAAAATGACGATGATTACTGATTACCATTATTGCCGCTAAGCACGGGCGTAGCCAAAGTAAGGCGATTAAGCTGCCGACTATTATAAATACAAATTTAATGAGCATGACATATGCAGCAGCAGCAGCAACAGCAACAGCAGCAATAGCAACAGCAACAGCAGCAGCAGCAGCAGTGACTGGTCTTTAATGCGATTATATGGCAGCGGCACATTTGTCATTTAGTAGGGGTCCATTTGCCTATGTGTGTGTGTTTGCTGATGTGTGTAAGTGAGTGTGTGTGTGGCAGCTTAAACAAATCAAGTCAAATTACTGCAATGCTAAAGAAGAATCTGTAGCAGTCAGCCAACTGGCAACTGTCGACCGAGCGACCGAGCGACCGACCGGCGACTCTTGTACCAGTTACAATGAACGGTTGTGCGCATCCGTAAGATACATTTTGCTGCAGCCAGGCAATTGCATGGCCAGCGTGCATAACTTCAATTTTATTTGTTGCTCCGTCTCGCTCGCACAGTGTGGCATGCGGGCCACTGCAGCAGAGTAGCTGTCACAGCAGCAGCAGGAACAGCAGCAGCAGCAGCAGCCGTTGCTCATTAAGTGCCACTCTACGACAGTTGTCGCTAATGCCGCTGGCATGCCAACCGCACCCCGGACTGCGCCGCCCCATCCCCCTGCGCCTGCAGTTGGTGCCAGCGGGGTCGTCGTCACGGGCCAAGCTGGGGTTACACACAGTCAACGTAAATTTGCAAATATTTGCTGAAATCAGACGACGACAAATGCAGCAGCAGTTGCATGTGCAGCAGCCAGCAGAGGCTGAGGCACAGCAAGGGTTGAGCGGTGACTACACACCGATGAGGGGTACGCGCTGAGGGCGCTGCAAGTCCGCATAGGCATGCTAGCAATGGTAGTTAAGTTGATGTTGTTGTTGTTGTATTTTTTTGTCTCAACCAAGCAGAGCTTTTGGCGCCCGGGTTGCAGCCAGCTAACTGCGGCTAAAACGAGTGTTAGCTGAATGTACTACAGTGAAGAGTCGAGAAGTGGCCAGCAGAAACGGCCAGAGGATTAGGGGTCAGGGGTTAAGGTTTAGTGTGTAACCCACTCTCAGAGCAACAACTACAAATAGATTTAACACTTGAGAGAAGGAGCGAAGGAAGCCTCAACAAGCCGAAGAGATTGCAAGAATGAATTTAAGTAAACCTTTAGTCCTAGGATCAACAACTATATATATACATATATATATATATATATTGTGCATGTGTATACAAGTGCGTTAACTCAGCTGCAAAATGAGTGGAAATGTTTCGGCTCAACTGAGCGTGAATATTAAAAGGGGGTACAAAACTCAGAGAGATTTTTCCGTTCACCTATTTCTTGGCAGTTGGTTAACATAAAGCTGAAGCAGTTGAGCTAAATGAAAATGAAAGGAATTTCCTTTTGCTTGGAAAAAGACGTAACTCAAATTTTAAAATCAAATAATAGTTTTGAGTTTTCTTTAAGCCTTGAGCACTACAAGTTTCACAATTTTTCAGGGCATTAAATCCTGTGTGATACTAAAATGATTTTCGGTTTTCGAAAAACCAAATTAATAGGCAAAAATGAAAGCGTTTGCCATATATACATATATAGAATAAAGTTTTTGATTATAATTAAACCAAGTCATATTAATTATTTTAATGAACTGCGAAGAAGCTAACTCATCGCTTTTAATAATTGTCATATCCAATTCGATGGTATTTATATACATTAAACAACATTTAATTGCCTTTTACACAAACCAATTTGTTGAATTAATGTACGTTTTCCTCTAATTATATATTTCACTAGTTTCGTATTCTGACATCGTTATTTATTTTTGGATATCTGTTTAAAGGTGAAGGTCACATAATAAGTTAGTAGAAAAGGTTAAAAACAGACATAATACATATACATATATATTCCATATAATGCGTAGTGTATTTCTATTAGTTTTCCATTAAATTTAATTTAATTTAAAAGTATCGAAGGAATTTGTAAGGGTTGAGCTATACCGAGTTATTAAAGCAAACATTATCGAGCATTATCTTTTCGAATAAATTGTTTAGCTTGATTGACAATACTTAAAGTCAAATATTGATTTAAAGCCGGAAACACTTGTCAACTCCGATTTTGTTCGTTGCATGGGAGATGATAAATAATAAATAATCATCGGGCATTTCCTACACTTTGTAGCATTGTAACTTCGGAATCGTTTCGAGACCATAATTAACCGCCTTCGTAGACCCAACTGTGGAGTGTCTTCTTCAGAAGGTTGCGTGTGTGAACCACAGAGAGAAAGAACAAAAGAGCCAAAGAACCGAGGAAAATTCCTTTCTTTTGAAATATTTGTACAATAAGCAAATGGGAACCGTTTAATAAGCACTCATTGTGTCTTACCTGTGCTGACCCACTTGCCTCATGAGTCTGGGTATGCGTATGAGTCAGAGCGCAGCATATGTATGCATATAGCCATAAGTATCGTGTAATTTGTATTTTAAACGCAACAAACCATAATTTAAAATGTGGGCCCGACTCAAACTTCTGAATTCAGCGATTGGCAGGGAGCCACGTAAGAAAGCAAAGTCGCTCTCCTTCCCTGTGCGTGCAGTTTATCAAAGGAGCGATGTCTGGGATCGGGGCAATGAAAATGAATTACATGACGGTATGGTAACCTGCAGAGTTTGCGGCAGTTGTTAAAAATTATTATTAAGTATTTGCCGTGGTGCGCTGTCTGAAACAAAGGCCAAGCTTTTAAATATTTAATAAGTACACAAACAGACCCCAAAGGAGAAGCCAGCTGTTGAGCGAGTAGCGGGGCGACAAGAGAGAGTATGCCATTTATATAAATATATATATAAACATACATATATATATATATACGTATTTCACTGACTGACTGTTGTTGAGTCATGTCAATTGGGCTTTGGGCTGACTGACTGCCTGGGCGTCCCGCAGCGACTCGGGAAGTGGAATCAATACCCAGGCTCTGGCTCTGGCTCTGGCTGCCCGCCGTGTATGTACTTGTAAGGATACACATACATTGACACACACACACACACACTCGTGCGCCCACTAACGGTGACAATAAATGAGTAAAAATGACTTTCAACGAAACGAAAATCGACGCCCCGGCGGACAGAAAATCTGTCATCGACACGCACTCGACTGTGGGCCCATTGTGAAAGCCATGAAATTTGATACCAATGTGCATGGAGGACCATCCAACAGCAATAGCAACAGCAACAGCAATAGCAGCAACAACAACAATGCGGATACAGTAGAGACAAGTTAAAGTGCTCTAGCGAAGAGTGCTTGACTGGAAGATGCCCAGCACCTGTTTGAAGTGCTTGAAAATTATGTCGATTTATTAAATTTAAAAGCTGTTCAAAAACTTACGCTTATTTGGAACCATTTAGAGAATATCGATTTCCGCCGTTCATATAATGAGCATTTAATAGTCCTTTAGATCTGCAGATGTCTGAAATTAAATCAAATAGTGTAGAGTGTAATAGTTGTATTCTCCTTATCCGATAAGCTATCCATCATTTGTAGTAAATATGCGTACATATATGCATGTCTCCTATATAACTTGTCAAGGAGGGCTTGCTCGCTCGATATTCAGTCTATTATACCCTATTCACCACAATTAAATATCAAGAACAGCAGCTCTGCCAGGCGACTATTGCATCCGAAGTCATTTAAAAATTGCGATACTTTAAGCACACATCCTGAGTCCATGAATTGTATTTTTGGGCGGTCTAAAAGTATTCGTTTATGCTCTCAACTTTTACCATATTGTTGAAATATTAAAGTTACTTTGAGCTGTCACCCCGATCGATAAATACATTCTGTAAACGCTGCACTTGCCGCAATGGCAGTTTTATCGGTATTTATTAATGAAGTGGCTTTCGGGGAAGTTATGGAGCTATGGAGGCGCCATAACATTAATATAGGCGGACGACATTTTTATTATTTGTTTTCGAGCATGGCAAATGGGAAGAGTATTTTCATTCTTAGACCACAATGCATAATAGAGTGGATTTATTAGCCATCTAGTGGGCCAACGCGAAAACTTTGGCACTTATTAAACATGATTTCGTCAAGGCGAAATAATAGACTAGTTGAAAAGCGTCGGAAGAGAAGTGAGGATATAAATATAAATTGATATTGGTGGGAAAATCAAAGATGGCTTTGGTGGGGCCTTTTACAATGAATTGGCAAATTTAATAACGCAACATTTCAGGGCGCTAAAGCTTTGTCCCATAGACCACAAACCGTAAACAAAACGAACAATAACTTCCTAAAATACTCTAATAAAAGTTACAAAGTCAATGACAGTAAGAAAAACATACTTGACACAAAAGACTAATAAAGCATAAACTTTATTCACAGTGAAAATAATATACGCAGAAATTGGAATGAGGCTGTGTTTGGTCTTCGATTTATGCCATTCGACTTTTTGGTTTTTCAATACTTATACAATTCAATACACACGAAATAACGTGTGGTAATTTAATTTCAAATGAGGTGGGATATTTCTGAAAAGTTGCTCGAAATTTACTAAATACCAAAATATAATTGGATTATTCAAATTAATTTATATTTTATACACCTAACACTCTCCGCTCAAATCAGTTTTTCACCGTTCATAGTTTTTGAAATATTTTGATATTAAATACTTTAATTATATGTATTACTAAAAGAAAGGTCTTTAGATTAAAATGTCGCAATTTCGCATTACATTCTGTGTCTGCTTTCTTATTGTATACCTTTTCTCTAGTTTTTTTAAATATGTCTCTCTTGGGCAGTATATATATTATTCCTACTGTGAATTTAGTCAGATTTCTCATTCAGTATTTTCCCCTTTCCCTTACTCGCGTGTTCTCTATCTCTCTCCAGAGAGAACTCTGAGATTTTCTCTACTTCTGCCTCTAACCACACGTCCAACCTCGCTCTCTTTGTCTCTCTCTCTCAACACTTTCTCAATCTATCAACAGTTCATCTTTCTCTCTCTCTCTCTCTCTTCCGCTCCTTATGCGAGGTCTAACTTTGAGAATTGCGAAATGGAATATTGTAAAGTATGCCCGCTTTCCATAAATTTATGACACCAAGTACCATTTAATGCTGGCCTCGCTTGCCTCTGACTTCTGTAGCTCTGTGGCGACTCTCGTGCTTGGGAAATTTACTACCTGCACAAGTCCTAATCCCTGTGACGCATGCAGCAGCGAGTTGCGCTGAGACGGTCTGGCTGGCGTATGTAGTTAGAATCTCTGTTGTTGTTCTCGGTGTTGTTGCTCTGTGTAGCTGAATTCCCTGTAGCGGGATGGAAAACAATGCTCGGGCATTCAGCCGAAACTACCTGACCCCGTAAACCCCGACGAAAACAAAGCGGCCCTCAACAGCAATGCATTGCACCTGGTGCTGCGCCACGGATGGGATTGGGACTGGGCTTGGGCTTGAGCATGAGCATGGAACGGGGCGCTGCTGTGCGGCCTAGTCCAAGTTGAATATTTCCGACTTCTCTGTCGTTTTTATGCATTTGTGAAATAGCACGAAACATTTTATAACCTAACATGGAAATTCGGGTTTATGTTTGGTTTATTTTTTCAGCCTCATAATAAGTCGGGGGCCCCAGCTGATGTTGATGCTATAACCCCACATACAAAGAAACAACAAATGAGCAGCGGCGAGAAGAAGAAGAAGTAACCTGAAGTAATTTTAAGCTTTTTTTGGATGAACCCACACAAATACAAATACATAAAGAAACACAAACAAAAGATAAGCACAGCAACGGCACTTGAGGCGCCATTGTCATAATAAATCCAAATCAAGTCTAAATCAAATAGAGCAGCATAATCTGCCATAATACTCCAACGCAGCTCCCCCATCCAGCCTCTGCCCCCGCGGCGCTGCCCCATTGCAGCGCCCAATTTTGAGGTGCGAGCGACACTTGATCGCCCATCGTCAGCGTCACTTGTGTTGATCAAGAAACGAAAACTGAATATGAAATTATAAATGAAAATGAAAATGAAAATGAATGTGTGGCTGTTGGCATAAATTGAATTTGATTGTTCAAGTAGTCAGTCAACTTGTCTCGCTCACTGTCTGTAGCAGTTGTTGCTGCTGCTGCTGCTGCTGCTGCTGCTGTATCTAATGTAAATCGGAATGAAATGCACAGTGTAACGAGTCTTATAATCAATTTATAAAGACTTTTCCTTTTTTGATTTTCACTCCATCTACGAAAGCTATAAAATCGAACAAAAAGATGCGTTAATCTTAATTTAAATTTAAAATTTGTGCTCAAAGACCTTAAAAGTATTATTAATTGTTTTATTATAATTTTCTTATTCAATGCTAATGATTATAAATAGATCAAATTTACTAAATAATACCAAATAAATTAAGTTAACAGATTAAACTGAGTACATTTTTATTATTTATAGCTAATGATACAAAATATCTGCTATCTTAATTAATTCTTTTACTTTCAACTAATTATTATTAATTTCACGTTAATCTGAAAGCAAACTGAATATAATTTACCACTTGCCCTCATGAAACGATTGTAAGACACAAGGGCAGGAAACTGAATTCCCTTTTCCATTTTATTCACAACTTGCCCCACTGTGAGATGACTTGTATTCAAATTCAGTTCTCAAAAACAGCTGCTTCACTTCATTACCATAAGGTTTGCATCCGAAGGGCAGACCTTGGGTCGTATAGTATTATATCTGGCACATAAAGCACTCGTATCCTCAATTCCAATTCTCTCTCTTCTCTCGATCGCCCTCGCTCATGCGCCCTCGCCCTCGCCTTCGCCCTTCCAGCCCCGCATGCAATTTGATGTGTTATTATGCTTTTTGTTGCTTATCAAAATTGAAAATTCAAATTCAACTAGCGGCAGCACATTGTTTACATCGCCCCCACCTAAAGGCACAGAGACAACACACAAACACTTGAAGAGCTGCAAAAGTGACACTTCTAAGAGATTAAAGTGACATGTAGTGTCTGGAGCTGGAGCTGGAGCTGGACCTGGATTCAGCATTGCCAGCGCCGTAGAAAGTTGAGCGGCATGAAGTTGTTGTTGCTGTTGTGCAGCTCCCAGTTGCTGTGCCAGTGCATGGGTGTGTGTAAGCGTGTGTGTAAGTGTGTGTATGCTATGCATAGATTAATAAATTATAAGCCTGGTTGGCTTTGTCGAGACCTTTGCGCTTTCTTTCTTTTCACCCAACATCTCCTGGGGGACACGCATTGCTCTCTAACGTAACTCTGACTGGCTCCGGCTCGGCTCCGGCTCGAGCTGCATGAATGTATGAATGTGGAGCAATTAATGTACGTGTTTTGTCATTTCATGCCACGGCACTGTCTAGGGATTGCACAGACATACACATATATGTTCATATATATTTGTATACTTATATGTACGTGTATGTTATGCACATAATTAAGCCGGTGTATCCGTTAAAGTATGCGACACTTCCGGCTCTGAAGATGGGCTTACAAATAATAATAACAACATGAAGAGAGAGAAAAACCCTGAGACTTTCAGTCTCAGTCAGTCACTTACTCATTCAGTCTCCATCTGTGGCATTGCCTTAATACAATTCATTGAGCGCTGACCACGCTTCATGCTCGTAACGTACATAATACGTAGTATACAGAAAAGGGGTTATTTTCCTTTCCTTTCCTTTTATGCAGCATCTGTAATGCTAACTGGCAATGCTCTGGCAGGAGTTGCGGGGGAGCACGCACACACAGTGTGTCACATTGTGGATGCTGATGGAAGAGGCGGCGGAAATGCCAGAGCACGAGTGAAAAAATGCAGCTGGACATTGTACGTGGTCCAGATGAATAGATATAATGTTACATGGAAGAGGAAGGTCTTTAATTAGTCCTAAGTCTTGGCATACTTGGCAGCAGTTCCAGCTGAATGGCATTTCTAGCCATCAGATCCAGCTATTTAATAGACCTTTTAGTAAATTCAACGGGAACGGAGAAATGGTTTAGATGGATATAAAAGAACAAAGTGAAATGCTGAATTAATAATTAGTTTTTATATATATTTTTTATAAATAACTAACATTTAATAACTGTAATTCATGAACAAAAATTAATTAATTTTTAACAATTCCTTGCACATTAAACGGCTCATTCTCAGTTTATTGTTTCTGCTGAGATGCAATTGCAATTAAATATCCATTATAGTCCAAGAATGAATGCAATTGAAAACAAGTAAGGAAGCTCTAGTCGAGACTGCTCGACTAGGAGATACCCTGATCCCTATAAAGAGCTATTCACGCACGCATAAGCACGCGCTCTGCTAACTGCGCAGTAAGCAGCGACTGCGCTTGGGCTGCGCTGCAGTGTGGGCAATACTATGAGAATTTTGTTGCTGAATAATTTCTCCTGTAGTAGGACTATCTTCATGAAACTTTCAGAACGTGATCACAATGTGTAAATGTGTGTACATTCCAAAGCACAAGTCTCTAGTACTTAAAATACGTTTTTTGCAAATTGGGGGCGAAGGGGGTGTGGTATCCAAAATCTGTAAATGGCAAAATCTGCGTATTGATCAGATGTATATACACACCAAATCTGAAGTCTCCAGGTCTAAAAGTATTGAAATTACGGTGAATAAACAAAATCAATTTATCGATTATTCGCGATAAAAAAGTAATCGGACGAGTTATCGAAAAAAAAAGATAAACTTGTACTGCGTATGGTATACATGAGTATGCATACAAAATTTGAAGTCTCTAGCTCTTATATCTTCTGAGATCTAGGCGTTCATACGGACGGACGGACGGACGGACGGACGGACGGACGGGCGGACGGACGGACGGACGGACGGACGGACGGACGGACAGACGGACAGGGCTATATCGACTCAGCTCGTCGCCCTGATCAAGAATATATATACTTTATGGGGTCTGCCACGCCTCCTTCTGCCTGTTACATACTTTTCACAAAACCATTATACCCTGATTTCCCATTTTTAATGGGATCAGGGTATAAAAAATATGAATGAGCTGCTGTTTTGTTTCACGATGTTAAGTGGTTTTTGCTTTTCGAGTTGAATGAATTGATGCTGTTGCTCTCCAAATACATTTCCTTGTCTAAATACGCACCGATTCAGTTTTGTGGAAATTTTCTTGTAGTTGGCTGCTTCTGACTTTGTTTTATCTTGTTTGCCATGTCAATATTTAAGTGAATTTCGTGGGTTTTGTTTATTATTTGTGTAAGTGCTAATAAATCTAGTTATGATTGATACTCCTATATGCAAGATAAAGCGACAGACCCTTTTGGGTATTTTACTTGGGTTTGCCTGCGGCCTGCGGACAACTGCTCTTCCCGTAATTCTCTTGATGAAGCTACAACTCGTGCTGTTTTTCACTTTGCTGACTACAGCTTAATCCCTTTGACTGGGTGTTTATAAAAAATATCAACACATTCATAAAGTTCACCCTGAGCCCCGACTCTGATGCAGCTTATCTGGACAGCTGAGCCAGACAAGCTGAGAGGAGCACAACACGAATTTGACACATGTCATAAGCAATGGCAAACACACACACACACACACACACAGAGACACATTTATTCTCCTGGATGGAGGGGCCAACTTGTATAAGCCGCACAAAAACAAATCACTTGAGGGCAGCACACGACAAGTATAGTCCCTGCACCTCCTGCTCCCGTGGCCCCCGCGGCCCCTTGGCCCCGGCCCCTGCTAGATGAAGGCGTGCAACTTGGCATTATTTGAATTAAGTGCATACTTAAGAGTAATTTATTGGAAAATCCACAAGAGTCCGTGGCCCGAGGGGCAGCCATTTCGCCAAACAACAGATTGTGGGCATAGCTATAGAGATGTAAAGAGCGCCAGTGGCTCCACATAAATCTATTGTTTCAAGGCAATTCCTAGTTGCTGATGCTCATTAATCTAGAGGCCCAACCCGTCTCCTGGCACTCCAGCCATGCCGCTCTCTAGCAGCACTATTTGAATAGTGCGCTTCACTGTTTGCCCAAATGTCACTCGCTTTTTCACGCGTTATCTTAATAAACCCGGACAGCCAGTGTGGGAGGTTGGCCGGATTGTGGTGCTGATTGTGGTTCAGTTGAGTTCAGTTGTTGCCTCCCGCCTGCCATTGCTCTCGGCTTTTCATTAGACTTGTACACAAGTCCCCGGACAGTGGCATCTGCTTTCTGGCCTTTTGGTTTATGGTACGAGTAACGAGTTATTGGCATGCATTGAATTTTGCTGTTGGAATTTTTGTGTGTGTGCCGAAGCCAAAGAGTAGACAATCATTGGCATGTATAGAATTTCACTGATTTATGTTTCATATGAAACTCAAGGGAGCAGAATGCTGCCTCCATGCCTACCTCCCTCCCCCACATACCCCCACACAATCTTACCCGGCCAAAAGACTGAAACTGAATCTGAGTTTTGAGACTGAGGCCCGTCTCCGGTTGGTGACAATACAGTGATTACATCTTTTGAACATTTTACCCCACACTTCCGTTTTCTCTTCAGAATCATCATCATCAGCGTTGTCAACGTCATCATCGTTATAGGAAGAAAGGCATGCCTTTGCTGCAAAAATATTTTTGTGCTAGAGAAATGATAAATTTTTGATTAAAGGTCGTCGAATGGATGGATGGATGGACGGATGGGTGGCTGGGTGCCTGCTTGTGTTTGGCATGCCTTTGATAGGCAGTTCCATGCGAATATCCAACAACATGCTTCAGCACACAAGCAGGAGCTGCTCCGTGAGCTGATGTGCTCTACACTCAGATACCCTTTGATTGAGTCGAAGCCGATGCGAAATCCAATTAATCCTATTTACAGTACACTTACTATGTACTCTATAAATTATATTTCCATACAATTGCTGAACTATATTGTTGACTCGATATTTATTCGCAACGTTGATATTTAAGGCACTGCGCAGAGATCTCAATTATTTAAATGGCTCTTCAGTCAATCAAGTCTCCCGCATATTATCGTCTGGTAGAAAGCATATAAATACTTTCCCAAGCTTGTTAAATTACATTTGCCAAGCAATGTTCATTGAGTTTCGTTGATTGCCTGTTAAGAATATTTGACAGGTGGCTCCCCTCAGCCTCCCCATCCTCCCATGCTCTCAATGGTTACTCGAGCTAGAGCTATGTCTCGTTATCATTCATATTTTCAATCACATTTGAAGTCAATCGCTGCTGTCAGCTATCCGAATGTTAATTTAAACAATTAATTTCAATATTTGGTATGGAGCATGCACGACTGAGAGATAGAGTGCAGGACAGAGAGAGAGAGAGAGAGAGAGAGAGAGAGAGAGAGAGATAGAGAGCGGGACAGAGTGTGTATTTAACATGTCAATTTGCAAATTAAATACATAACATGACAGACAAACAGGAGACAGTCAAGCAGCGGGAAGTGTGCCACAGGCGGAGGCATGGCACACAGATGGAAGTGGATGTGGGGAGGGAGATGGAGATGGAGACAGATAGGCAGGGAAAAGAGGGGGAGGGGGAGACAAGACCACACATTGCACAAGTGCACTAAATATAGATCTGATTTCGGCAGCAGTAGAGCGTAGAGTTGGTGACTGATTTCGAGTGGAAGAGCTCGAGAACTAACAGATTGAGGACCATTACTTAGAAGAAGACGACGGCGACAAACACAATGTCTAAACACATTTAATTGAGCCAAAGTGCTCACTTAAGGTCTTAAATCTAATTTTTTGTTGTACGTCCAGCTTCAAATGAGGGCAAAATAGTTCAGGTTAGTCCAAGATTGCGCGCAGGCTTTTAAGATTCCAGAGAAGAATGTGAACTAATTAACAAATGAATTGCTTAATTGAATGAATACGGAATTGCCTAATCAGCATACATTCTAATTCTGAGTAATTTCGCTGGGGCATAGTTGGAAAGTTATCAAAACACATGTTCTCTTTTATTATACAGACCGCCAGTTGAGTCATTAGTTATTTTGTGTGCCTCCTCGGTGCTCTCTGCATGTTAGCTGCAGGTTCTTCGGGTACTCGGGGAAACATATGTTGCCAGTGCAAGATTCCATAATAATAGTTCTAGGACTAGGGTGATTAGTCTTCTTGCCTTTGGAGCTGTCAGCTACTGCTACTGACAGGTGGTTCGATAAAAACAAAATAGAGGAAAAACTAACCCTCAACAATGGTCGGCATGCTTAAGACCAAATGGTAAATATCAAGGAGGACCTAAATGGTCGCTGCTCATGTCTGAAGAATGTGAGTTTTTAGTCGAAAGTGAAATTAAAAGACAAAAACTTCAAATATGGAAGTGGAACAAGAATAGAGAAACAAGTGTTTTTGAAATGTATATAATACAACAATAGCAGTATTTGATGATATTCAAAAAAGGTTTCTTGAAGAATAATAGCATGAGGATATACACGAAATGTGTATATATTTTTTATATGTGGCTGAAAAGTATTCTATTAATATTTACAAAAATTGACTAGTCTTACTCTTAATTGATTATGAGGTTATGTTAAACCTCTCGTATTAGATAAATTTAATGTGTTTATAGTAGTTAATCTGCTACTCTTACACGAGACAAAAACAAAGCAAAAAACATCAAAAGTTAATAAATTATTCTGTAAAATTTATTGTTTTCCGCAACAGACAAATATTAAGAACTTTAAGTACAGGCCATCAAATAGCAACTGTCACATTAGTTTCAGTTTTATTTTATTTTTTATTTAAGTGATATAAAGTGCGGCATTCGTGATATGGACGTACATATGTGTATGTTATATATATTTGCCTGAGTCCGTGTATTTATATCGCAGTCGGTAACAATTTCCTGCCATTACATTGACATAGACACGCTTGCCGAATTTATAGATGATTTTTCATGATTTTTCCTGACATTCAGCTCGATGCTCTCGCTCGCGCTCTCGCTCTCGCTCCCGCTCTATCTTTCGTTCTCGCTCTCATTGTCTCTCTATCTCTCCTTCTATTTCGTTGCAGATGCGCGCAGCAGGTCACAGCCGAACGGACCTCATGATGAAGTTGCCGACGAGGCGTCTCTGAACTGCTGACAGCCAAGTGCCAGCGCCAGTGCGTGCGTATCTCAAAGCAACCAACAACAACTCTAAGTCGCAGCGCATTTCCGGCTGGACGCACCGCACCGCACCTACCTAAGTGGACGGCTCCGGCTACCTACGCGTTCGCTCGTCGCTCGTTACTCGTCACTCTCGACTCGTCACTCGGCGCTGCCATTGCTGGCTTTGCCACTGCCATTGCAACTGGGCAGCTGCTATCAGTTCTGCCGTAGCGCGCGGTCGCGACGGGCTGCAAAAATCGAAATAAATAAAGTGAGCGCCGGGAGCGCGCAGTGGAGCAATAACAATAACAACGAAATCGTCAACGAATATCGAACAACGAAATGCATCAAACCAATGCTCCGTCGTGAACAATCAAATACATGCGCACATATACATATACATATACATATACATATATATGTATAAATATATATAGATAAATACGTGAAAAGCAGGAAAACACGGTATACGGTTGCCGACAATCCTTTTGCCTTGCGCAAATATTTGTGGAAACGTGATTGCTGTTGACAAAGTGGCGTCCGCACACGCACTCGATACTTTCAATTAGGCACGTTGCTTATAAATGTGCCACAATGGCGCCGCCGTCCAGGACGACGACACCGTCAACGCTGCAACCACCGACGCGTTGTAAAGCCACAGCGACAGCCACGGCGACAGCTAAGGCTCTAATCCTGCCCTTGCCCATGTCGCAGTCCCTGCCCCGACCCCTGCCCATGCCCCGGCCCCTGTCCCTGCTACTGCTGCTGATACTAGCTGCTGTCACGGTCCGTGCTGAACCGTATTCGAGCGTTTTCGGCAGCTCAGCCATCGCCAGCGGCGGATTGGGCTCCGTGGGCATTCACATACCCGGCGGTGGAGTGGGCGTCATCACGGAGGCGCGCTGTCCGCGGGTGTGCTCCTGCAGCGGTCTAACCGTCGACTGCTCGCATCGTGGATTAACGCAGGTGCCGCGAAAAATATCAGCGGATGTGGAAAGACTGTGAGTTTTAAAAAAATATATATTTTTTATTCATATACTTACAACACGTATATTGCCAATCATATCAACAAAAACAACAACAGCAACAGCAACGTGGTGAAGCCTTGTGAAGCATTAACGCTCTTACTTGATATAAAATACCCATAAATGTCGATTATATACTTGGTTTGCGGGTCCATAAAAAGACTATTAACTGTTGTAATCAAACTATCGATGGACTATATAAGGGTTAACACTCGATATATGTATGTATGTACGCAAGTACAGATATGTACATATATCTAGCATTCCTTAAGTATGTGTGGGGAAAAGCTGTTCTGAAAGAGACCTTCCGAAAAGACTGGAATATCTTAACAAGCCTGATAAGGGTTTTCTGGCTTTAGGCTGGCAACAATGTAATCTAATGTTTGGCTTCTGAAACTTGTTTGTAAATATATGAATGCCAAAAAAAAAAAAAAACAAATTTGTATATCATATATTTCCCATATAATGCTTCTTACTATAACATGGTCAAAATCAATGGACATGTCTGTCTTATCCGGCTTTCCGTCTATCATATGTCTGTCAACTCAAACGTGATTCGGTATCTGTAGACTTGTTGGTCTCTACAAAAAAAAAAAACTTTAAAAAATGTTTTTATAAACTTTTGAGCAAGCCTATTTGAATAAATTTGTAAACTTCAAATTATTGTTAAAAAATAACAAAGCCTGCGTATTGTGGAAGTCTTTAAACCTGATAATAATCTATGGGGCGGAAAGCATTCCTAAATGTTGATAAAAACTAGCCAAGCTCAATTAGCAACAACAGAGCAATTTTTTACTATGGAAGACTACTCGAGCTGCTAAACAATAAACAATTTATTGAACTTATCGAAGTATTTGAAAAATCGTGGGAAAACTAAATATTTGCGTAAAAGCTCAAATATACTTTTAAGGCGCAAATGTGAGGGAACTTGATAAGTATCAACTAGAGCAGTCATAAAATTAGCAAATAAAGCTCGTCAAGAGCTTCAATTTGTTGTTCAAGGGTGAAACAGTTAGTAAACAAATATATAAATATATCTTTGAGGGTTAATAGTTGGTCAATTAAATAATATATATATCTCATTAGATAAGTACTCTAACGGGTCGTAGAAATATATTTATGTTTTGAAAATTCCGATAGAAAAACAATAGCCTCTATTTCACTAACAAACTGCATATGCAGCTGCTTATATAACACTGTTTTATGTAGATAGATGGGTTAGGCCTGATATGATAATCCAGCGCACACAGATAGTAATTTCACACACACAGACATATATATATATATATATATATATATATATATATATATATATATATCTTATCTGTGTATCTATTTGCATTGCGAACTGCATGAGCTAGTTTTAGCCTTGACAATGATCTATATGGCAGCATTCAGTGTGTTATATAATATATATATATGCGTATGTATGTATATTTACACAACACCAGGCGAACACAGCTGAGCATTTCTGGTATATGCGTCTAAAAAAGACAACAGCGAAAGCAAATAAAGCCGTGACCATTTCGTGTCGATAACAGCGCAGCAAATGGACAAATGGACAAATGGATGAATGAATGGATGGAATGGTTGAAGGCAGCCGCAGAGCGGCAAATCTGTCGTCTTGTGCTGTGTCTCCGGCGTCGTACATTAAATTGCCATTAAGTTTATTAATTGTCGCCGAAGGAGGCAGCATAAGCGCATCAGGCGACGCAAGCAGCGCAGCAACAGCAACTGGCGGCCACTTTGGCAATTGTTGCATGCAACTGGCAAAGTGGCAAATGCATTAAGCCGACGTCTGCGTACGCGGACGCCACATAAATTAACGCGCCGGCAATTAGCAAGTGTATGCAAAATACCACAGAGCAGCGCCCCAACGCCGAGCAGTGCCGGGCCATTCCATGCCACGCCCTCTGCCGAGCCACCTCTATCGAGCCCCAGCAGACCTGTCGACTGCTGCGCAGCGACCTCAAAAGCTGCAGTTGCAAGCGCTGGCGCTGCAGCAATTGTTGTTGCGTTTTCTCTACATAAATTAATAACAGATATCAACGTCGAGCAACAACAACATAGCCCAGTTATAAGCAGTCAAATAGCGCTCAGGGACACATTTGTTTTATGCAAAAAGCAAAAACGACCAGAAAAAAAAAAAACAAAAATACAATATGTGAAAAAAGAGGAAAAATGAAAGAGCAAAAACAAAAACCGAAACAGAAACAGAAAACATATCAACATGCACGGCATATTTGCATTTTAAAATACCAGGCGCCTGTCCGCCACAGGGTGTTTCAGGGCACGGAAAATGTTGACTGGCTGACTGATAGTCGGAGCATTAGCACTGGGCACTGAGAGAACTGAGTTATGAAAATTATAAATTGATAAACCCCGAAAGAACTTAGGTAGATATCAACATATTTATGCTCACATAATGGGAGCGTACTGGAAATATGAGTACCTCTTGGATGAAAATTAATTGAAAAATGAAACATGAGCTGCACCAATGCGAGAGGGGAGATACTTAAAAATATGATTGACAGTTTTATTTAAGATCCATGAAAAGAAAATGCTGAGAGCTCAAGTAAATCCATAAATATTTATAGCTCCGGGTAGACGAAAAGACGGAGATTTTTATTTTAATTGAAAAAAGTTCGCTTAAGCGGTTCTTACGGCCAAAGATGAATAATTAAATTTTGCTTGTTTATTTGGGATAAGACAATATTGATTAATGCGCAATTGTTTCTATCGACCGCGGTCCCCAAGCTCCTAAATAAATTATTGCAATTATTCAAACAATTTTTCAACTATTATTAAAAAATACATCTGTATATATCTGTGAATATACATATATTTATATTTAACCGGAATTCAGATTCTATTCGAGCTTAACATAAGATTCTTTATAATATTATGCTAGATTTTATAGATCATTTTAATGGGAACTGTAGAACGTTGTTGGATAATTTGAGGTCTAGTTTAAAGATCTCTCTGCTGTAACAAGTTCTCTGTAAATCCGATAGCTATAATTTATGTTGAGCTTTGACATACTTTATTCAGGGCTTCGCACATTTCTGCATGTTAATTCACTAGTTTTAATTTAATTAGGGTGGAGCTACTAGAGCCACACCGAAGTAGTGCAAGCACAGTAACCCTTTTACTAAACACCAATGAAAGTGTAATAAAAGCTGTCGAGAGGCTTTGTCGAACTAGGAACTAGTCAGCTGGTCTTAATTAAAGGATTCTTTGTGACATTTTAATTGATGGCACGTTAATGACTGAATACATACATAAAAATAAAAAGAACTGTTTATATTAGCTATGATAATCATCAGCAGAGTTGGGTCACCCTAATGCTAGCATAGGTTGTACATGGAGCTCTTCCACACACAGACACACTCATTGGGAGAGGCGCATATCAGTGAGTGTGTGTGTGTGTGTGTGTGCACATCAAATATTGAACATGCCCACAACTATTGGCAGGCAAAGCACACTGGAATAGCAAAAACAATGCCTAATGTAAAACTGGGGCTGTGGCTGTGGCTGTGACTGTGGCTGTAGCTGTAGCTGGGGCTGAGACTGGGACTGGGGCCTTAGCAATGTGGAGTCAGACCCAGGCCAAGCCGATTCTTGCCATTTAATTACACAGCACGGCGACAGGCATAGTTACAGAGGAAAGAGATGGAAGATGAGAGGGAACTAGCACTGCCTGTCAGTCAGCCTAGCAGCCAGCCAGGCAGCCAACCAACAGTCCCCCACCCACACGTTTTCTACAATCGACACGAAAACAGTTTTGCATACAACTTTGGCCGGTAACCTTACACAACCCTGGCGAACTCAGACCCCAATTTGTGCTCGAAAGCCCTTTCACACCTCTAGAATAAAAGCAACAAAAAAAATCAAGTCGAGATAAATTCAAAAAAGGTGAGCCTAATTTATAGCTGCCAAAATCTTCAAAGACGACCAAAATGTAAAAAAACGAGAATGAATAAATGAAACGAACCACTCGAGCTAAATTCTAATTTGGGCCCTAAAACCTGCAAAGCATTTTCTTGGCCAATTTGTGAATGCTCCAAAAGATTTAATGAACCTAAATGCCAAATGCTATATGCTAAATGTTTAATTATAACACAGCGCTCGAAGGGAAAGAAAAAGTTGAGCACACACAGAACCACGATGCCAAAGACTTGGAGACTGAAAAACAACTTGCGATTATTATAATTATTTTAAAAAGTATTTTGAAAAATGTCTAGCAATTAGAAGAGACTTAAACTTTTGTTTTCTTTTTTTATTTCCATTTGTATTTATTTTTGTCTTTTGTTTTAAGTCTCAGGCGTATCTCTATGGGTCGCCGTAATCAGTTGAATCTAAGCAAGAGATGCCCACATCTTGCCAAGATATTAAGCTCATTAAAAACTCTGCTGGTGTGCGTGAGTGTGTTGTGTTGTGTGTAGCAGCTTGGACCTGGTCATAATGCTACACTGAGATTGAACTGAAGATGTTTCTCAAGGTGCAAAATGAAGGGAGCAATTACAATTGAAGTATCTATTATGCCTGACACAATATGAATAATGGAACAATCCAAAAAGATATAGAGTGAAAGATCCTGTTAAGTTTGATAGGGTTTATTTTCATTAATATTTTATTATCGATAACAATAAATAGATAATATTATCGATAATATATTTAAATATAATGTTATTATTGAAACAACATTATTAAGGGTACAATTCAAAAAGGTGCTAAATATATATATTATATATTATGTTTATAAAATATATTAATATATATCAATTGAAAGCAATGGGAAATTTCTTTTCAATTTTGCGCTTGTAGTTTTGTTAAGCGATCTTTGTCCTAAGCATTTCTCTCAGTGTACGCGCTCATCGGCCACTTGATGCGAGTTTCATTAAGGCTTAAGCTGAAAAATATTTCTCGTTTGTAGCTATGGCTGTCGCTGTGGCTGTGGCTGTGGCTCTGGGCCCGTACTGAAGGTCTTACTACCTGTTGTAGCTCAGCTCTGGCTGCCAACCTTACTCAAAAAGCAGCTGAGCTGAGCTGCGGCACCGGGCACAACGAGTGGTTGTGATTGTTGTTGTTGCTGGCTGCGCATGCGCACACGGTCCGAGGCTCTTTTCAGGTATTTTGTATCTCTTAGGTTGCATTTCATTGTTATGACATCTACAGGTAACAAATTTTCTGTATCTCAGTCCGTTTGTCTGTCTGTGCCATCGTAAAACTAAAAACAAGTTTTCTTCCTGCGCATGTTGAATGATTAAATATCATATTTTTGTTATCAGACAAAAGGCTGGATTTTCAACAGCCACAGTCGCAGCCACAGCATCCCCCTTTCGGTGCTCCCCTTCTCTCTTCCTCTCCTTGCTCTGAGTGCATCTGCGTCTTCTCCAGCTGCTGGAATTCATATCTCAGATTGTTGCTGTTGTTGTTGGTGTTGTTGTTGTTGTTGCTGCTGTTCATGTGCCTTGTCTTACAAGCAATTAAAAATTATTATCGGCGCGCACATGGTTCAGCATTTGTCCAGCTGATTCCGATTACCGAGCTACTTGGGTTGCAACATAATTAAACGCGAGTCGCAATCGAAAGCTAAGATCTCGTAATTGTATTTTCTCTTTCTTTTTCTTTTTATTTTCCAGCGATTTGCAGGGCAACAATTTAACCGTGATATATGAGACGGATTTCCAGCGCTTGACCAAATTGCGAATGCTGTAAGTATATGTATATATATATATATATATATATTATATGTCTTCTTTACGAAGATACATACTTATTTGGGTGCCGAATTGAGCTAAGAGATAATCATTATTTAGACAGATAATAATTGGTCTACAAATATATTTATTAATTCCTCAATTATTTATAGCAACTTTTTATATTTAGAAAATGAACAAGTTCTATTACATATCTGTTAAGCATATTAGAATACGTATTCAAGTCTCGGCCAGTATTTTTGTTAGCAAAGTCTGTCTAAAATTGATCATTACGAAATGCAAAATGCTGCATGCAAAGTGACACCAAAAGTCGTGATATCAGCTGTAAATTGAAATTGAAAGTATGCACGAAACTGGTCTCACAACATATGTATTTACTGTACTCTACGACTGATAGCCAAGAATTTATTTCCATTTTGCAATTGGCAAAACGCTCGCTAGGCAAAGCAAAAATTGTTTGCAATAAAAAATATATAATAATTGCAAGAATCTCATTTAATATTTGATTAGCTCAGGAAACCAATAATTCCAAGATTACATATTTTTATACCCAGATGTAATACAATAAATAATATTTGACTATGAATTAAGTAATATGCAGATCTTCATTTTGTTCATAGTTCATATTTTGGCCATGAACCTAACACTATAGCTCAGTTTAATTAGATCTGTTTTATTTTATAAGCATATAAAAGAAATATATATAAAAGAAAACCTCTCTTATATTTGCATATTTATTCCACAGACAACTGACGGACAATCAAATCCATACCATAGAGAAGAATGCACTGCAAGATTTGGTTTCACTGGAGCGACTGTAAGTAGTGAACTGCATCGATTCGAAAGTTGGGATAGCAAACAACTCGAATGTCTTGCCTCTTCGATGCTAGTGCATGAGACTTTTACGACTAATTCACTTTTTGAACTAACCAAAAATTTGCCGCTCTTTATAGACCTAGATGCACATAGCGCATAGCTATATCAAAAATTAATCAATTAATGATATTATACTTATATTGTGCAAAATTCGATTTTTGTTGAGTTTTGAGTTTAACTTTTTGTATCTTTTTCTCGTTTCGTTTTATGCATATCTCTCTACTTTCGTTGCGTTTCGTTTTGCGTATCTAATATGCTCGTACACCAAACAAAAAAAAACCAAAAACAATCAAATACAAAAACCAAAAATATACCAAACACTTCACTCTATAAATCAGACGCCTAAACAACAATCGACTTAAGGCAATACCTGAAAACTTTGTGACAAGTTCAGCGAGTCTTTTGCGATTGTAAGTAATCAACGTAGATCTGTAGCAACTACATTAATATTGTGTAGCAGTAGCCCCATAGATTTCAAGCATTTACTGACTTTTAAATCCTTCCTCTTCCCGCCTGCCCGCCTGCCCGCCTGCCCACCTGCTCACCTGACTCCTGCCTGCCTTCCTGCCTGCTAACCTCGACTCGCATCGACAGGGACATCTCGCACAATGTCATCACAACGGTCGGCCGGAGGGTCTTTAAGGGCGCCCAGTCGCTGCGGAGCCTACAGCTAGACAACAATCAAATCACATGTATGGATGAGCATGCCTTCAAGGGATTGTTGGAGCTGGAAATACTGTGAGTACTGCGAGCCACTGCAATTAGGGATGGGCAAATACAAAGCAGCATTCTGGTTATTTAACTAGCTTAAGCACATGGTCTAGGCTGCTGTGCCATAAGTTCGTTGGAATACAGGAATGTAAATGGAATTCTGGTAAATAGTGTTGGAAAATGACGAAGGACTTCAGTAGCAAAACAATTAGAGTGTCAATAGTAGTCAAACAAAAGTCAATATATCATATAAGAAGAAGAAGTCTTAGGTGACTACCGAAAAAATAAATCTTGAAATGAGCTGGAGCAACAGATCAATAACAATTATATTGAGCTATCGAAGCTATGCTGAGAATCGATTTGCAGTCCTAAGTAATAGTGTAGTAAGGAGTTATATAGGATTGTTTCTAGCCAGTGCTGTACAACGACAATCACTGAATAATGAATAAATAAATGAACTAGGTGTTCTAACAGTAAAAAATGCTTGGCACACACGCGATTGTGTTTAGCCCATCCCTAAGTGTGGCTTAGCGAAGAGCCAAAGATGCATTCACTTGATAATGCAATAATGCAACTTATTTTCCCCAAGACCCACCTCTTAACCTAGCTCTGGCTCTCTCTCGCTTACTCTCGCTTCTGCCTTCTCTCTTGTTCCCGCACAGCACACTGAATAACAATAACTTGACCGCCCTGCCGCACAATGCCTTCGGGGGATTGGGAAAATTGCGGGCGCTGCGCCTCTCGGATAACCCGTTCGCCTGCGATTGCCATTTATCCTGGCTGTCGCGCTACCTACGCAGCGCGCCGCGGCTCGCCCCCTACACGCGCTGCCAATCGCCGTCGCAGCTGAAGGGCCAAAACGTGGCGGACCTGCACGATCAGGAGTTCAAATGCTCAGGTATGGACCACATGACATCGCTGCGGGGCTGAGGCCCTCCAAAAATGGACAAATGTCGTGGGGCCTCAGAAAGCGATGCCAAATTAATTAGTTTTATATGCCAGCATTGACTGGAACAAAGCATTGTAAATCATAAGCAGTCATATGGGCACGCCCCACTGTGCCGCCCACTCAAGCCAATAGCAACAACAGCAGCAGCAACAGCAGGAAGGGGTTAGCAAGGGACAGAAGCGGCTGCAGCCGGGGTTGAGGCGAGGGTCGGCATCATCATCATCGTGTGTTTGCCAAAACGTTTAACGCCGTCATCGCTTGCTTGATTGGGATGCAGATGCTGCGGGCTACAGCAGCGTTTGGAAAGCCTCCCAATGGATCGGCTCGACTCGACACGACGCGACGCGACTCTACTTGACTCCGAAGCAAAGTGAACAGCTCCAAACTCTGGCGTTCAATGAAGCGGAAAATGTGCGCCAAACGATGCCATGAAACAAGTTTTTCATCCATCGTTACATTGTACTTGTTATGCTCTATGTCATAAAGAGTTACACACTTCCATCAGGCACCTGGGTGCTTAAGCTAGCCAATAACGCAATGTTAAATGAGGCGTTAATTCGATTTGATTTCATTTGATTTGATTTGAGTCAATCTTTGCTGCCTGCTAAATGGCATATTTCATTTTTGATTGAATCCAGTTAAGCCTTTGGCTTTGAGTTCCTAATGAAGGCACGTTTGCTGGAATGAAAGGAATGGGAACGAGTTACTGACTATTAAATGAAGTTTCAATCAAATTACTCAGTTATTTATCTAGCACGAAAGTGAAAGAGCATCGAGCATTCGTCAGCTTAGCTCGAGTTGTATTTTCTTAGCGTGTGTTTGACTTTCGTTTTGTGCACAAAATGCTATGGAATTATGTGGGTAAACATTTATGACCAGCGGCAGCTGCGGCTCCAGTTGGAGCTTAAGTTGTAGCTGGGGCAGCCATCAGCTGCATCTTGGCGCGCTGCAGTAGCATTCATAATTATGTAGTTGCTGCCGTTGAGGCTGCTTCGGCTACTGCTGTGGATCAAATCAAAGCCGAGTGGCTCAGCGCTGGTTCACTGAATGAGCTCAAGATGCAGCCTGCTTTACACTTGCTACAATTGCTACACACACACAATTGCAGGTCTGACCGAGCATGCGCCAATGGAATGCGGCGTGGAGAACAGCTGCCCCCACCCGTGTCGCTGTGCCGATGGCATTGTCGATTGTCGTGAGAAGAGTCTGACGAGTGTGCCCGTTACACTGCCGGATGATACCACCGAGCTGTAAGTTTAGCCACATAGATAACAAATTTGGCCGCATTGTAACTACTTCCCCCTTTTCGTTAACAGGCGCTTGGAGCAGAATTTCATCACCGAACTGCCAGCCAAATCTTTCTCCAGCTTCCGGCGACTGCGACGCATTGATCTGTCCAACAACAACATCTCGCGCATTGCACACGATGCGCTAAGTGGCCTAAAGCAGCTAACCACGCTGTAAGTAGATGCACATTAGCAACAAGTAGCGCATGCATATGCCAACAAAATGTGCAGTCGCTTCGCTGATTGTGTGGAGTGTCAGTCAGTCAGTGACTCCGTCCGTCCGTCTGTCCGTCCGTCACACACTCCTCCTGACAGCCACTGGCCCTAAGGGTCTCAGCTGCGGCTTGAGGGGCTAATCGGCCTATGCTAAGCGTTGCCAACACCGCAAGGCATCAGATTACCCGTGCTTGCCACAATGTGCTGCCCCGCCCACTGCCCCCCTTTGCCAGAGTGTGAGGTTGTTTGTGTGCCAAACCAGTTGCCGCCCGCAATGACAACAACATAAGCCCACCTCAGCAACAACATGAAGCAGCACAGGTTCTGTCTGCCACTATATACACTATCTAGTGCAGGGTATTTTGATTTTGTGGGCGCTTAGACTTCCTGAAGTACCAATATATCCAGATCAAATGGGACTATGCTACTACTATTTTCTCGATTATGTTAATAATTGGGAAATCCGCCATCGTTATTTTACCCAGAAACAACAATTAGTCTTATGCAAAAGATTATCTAGAAGTGTATTCACTCATCAGCTTGTCGCATTCGTTCCCATTCGTACTGGTTCAGTATTTCCATTTGTGTTTTATTCATTTGCTTTGTGTGTTTTTAACTCTGCTTTTTTCTTTCCCTCTCTCTCTCTCTCTCTCTCTTTTGCTTGCAGCGTGTTGTATGGCAATAAAATAAAGGATTTGCCCTCAGGCGTATTCAAAGGACTCAGCTCGTTGCAGCTGCTGCTGCTGAATGCCAACGAGATCTCCTGCATACGCAAGGATGCCTTCCGCGACCTGCATAGCCTCAGTTTGCTCTCACTTTACGACAACAACATACAGTCGCTGGCTAATGGCACATTCGACGCCATGAAGAGCATCAAAACGGTGTAAGTACCACGCCCCTTGCTCCGCCCGCAGCTGCATAAGAACTTCCACGCCCCCACAGCCGCCGCCATTGAGAGGCTGGCTTTGGCTTGGCTGGCGAGCGCATGTAGCAAGTGGGCAGGCGCCCCTTAGAGCAGGCAGCTCCTTTGGCTTTTGAATGGAGGAGCTCCCAGGCACTTGGTGTTAAACCGCTGAAGTGCATTTAGTAATTCCTTTGACTTGGCAGCAACAGCGGCTCGCGTTGACATTTGTTTAGCAGCCAAACAACATCAGCACCGCCTTTTCTATGACTCCGCCCGCCCCCAGGGCCCCATCCACAAATATCGGCTGTGAACCGTAAAGATGTTCCACGAACAATAGGCCCCCAAAGGGCGGGAAGCAGGGACGATGGGGCATCGATAAATGCGCTGAGCTTAAGTGCTGTGCGGCTCTTAAGTTGGTCTACGCCTTTCTTGAGTGGGTTAAGTATTTGCCAGGGTTGCCAACTACAGCGCAAATAGCTGGCAAAAGTGTGACCAATGGTAGGTCGAATTGATATATTCACAATAACAGGCTGTTCAAAATATAAGAATGAATCTAGGTATATGCTAATAGTTAGAACAGTAGGTATACATTTTCCGGATATCTAGATCTGTGCTAGCCAATGTAAGTGCTTAAGGCTACTTAATCAACACTGGTTAAAATGAATAATACTCTACAACAATGTCCTCAAGATAGAACTCACCAAGACTGAGCTTAACAGCTGCATTTATAGTTCAGATAAACATCAAATTGAAATGATCCCAGTGAATCGTATTACTTTAACGTACTGTCCAGATCTCCACGCACCAGAGCCCTGCATAGTTTACAGGCCTTTCTAATTTACTGGCATGTGGACATCGCAATTGATCAATTTACAAATCTACATTTCGAACTTTATTCTGTATTTAGTTTACGATGATTCTAAAAATTCAAATCCTCACATATTTCTTACATGTGTGCCTTCTCATATTTATAATCAAATCAACTCGGCTCAAGCGTTCAGTTGGATTCGTTGCAAATGTAGCTGAGCAATTTATAAAGTTTTTAGTCGCTACTAATTTTAGCTCGCTTAGTAAAGTTTCATTCTCTAATTACAATATGATTTAAGATGGCTCTAGTTGCTAGCTACTTTATGGCCACTCTGTCGCACGGCATTGCCTGGGAAAACTCTTGGGCAAGGATTGCCTTTGAAAATAGTTTTCAAAACGTTGGCGACAACAGCAACAAACAACGGAAACGTTGCAGCCGCAGGGCTCGTGCACTTTTAAGACGTCTCAAGCCTCCATCCACAACAGCCAACAACAGTTTTGCCTTTCCTTACGCCATCCGCTGCCGCTGCCCCTCTGCCTCCTCCTGCTCCCCTCGCTCCATTCACTGCAAATGCTCAATGCTACTTTCTTTCTTTCTTTCCATTTGCAACACAACGAAAAATACTTGTATATGTATACAAACAAATATATATATATATATATATATATATATATATATGAATCTGTATGTGGGTGTGTGTGTGTGTATAGACATTTGGCCAAGAATCCTTTCATTTGTGACTGCAATCTGCGCTGGCTGGCCGACTATTTGCACAAAAATCCCATAGAGACAAGTGGAGCACGCTGTGAGTCACCGAAGCGGATGCATCGCCGGCGCATTGAATCTTTGCGCGAGGAGAAATTCAAATGTAAGTGCGCCCGACGGGCAAAGCAAGACAAGTAAAAGAATATGTCTTAACTTTGTGTCGTACCACCCCCCTCAACCCTCACCACCACCCACGGCCACACCCCCACTCACCCACTTGACAATTGTGCAGGTTCCTGGGATGAATTGCGAATGAAGCTATCCGGCGAGTGTCGCATGGACTCGGACTGCCCATCCATGTGCCAGTGCGAGGGCACAACGGTCGACTGCGCGGGACGAGGTCTCAAGGAAATACCACGCGACATTCCATTGCATACCACAGAGCTGTAAGTTACCAACAAGACCAAACTCCTAGAATACTTATCACAATACATTTTATATAAGTGTTATCCCTCCTTGAATGGTCGCCTCTTAAGGCAGTTCATAAATTATTCGCTAGCCGCTTTTTATAGCTGAATTCCTCTCCTCCTCTACTCGAAGTTATGTCTGATGGCGTAATGAGCTGAATTGTCTAGTTGAATCTAATAGAATATATTGATAGATAAGAATATATAGATAGATAAAGAAATTAAAATGGACGAAATCATAATTGATTCCAGATCAGGTTTGAGATATATATCTATAGCAATGAGTGCCAAATAAGTATTTTAAAAATCTAAATGAGAGACCTGAGTAACGACCAAAGAGGCAACATCCTTACTATTATTATTTATTATTATTTATTATAATTCTATATATTTCAAATTGTATAGCATTCCGTATAAATTTAGTTTCTTCTGGAGCCAAAGTCGCTCTTCAAGCTTATTTCGAATAATAAGATGAATGTAAACATATCGAATTCGTTCATTAAATATTAGCTCGCCTCGGTGTTCAAATAAATTGTTTTTTATTGTAAATAAGCAGCTTACTTTTACCATCAACTTAAACCCGAGCATGGGTGTGTATGTGTGATTTATTTACTTTCATAGTTTACTCAACGACAACGAATTGGGACGCATTAACTCGGATGGCCTGTTTGGACGATTGCCTCATCTGGTTAAACTGGAGCTGAAGCGCAATCAGCTGACTGGCATTGAGCCGAACGCCTTTGAGGGCGCATCGCGCATACAGGATTTGCAGTTGGCCGAGAATAAGATAAAGGAAATCTCGAATAAAATGTTCCTCGGACTGCACCAGCTGAAAACTCTGTAAGTCCACAAGACACTCATACACATGCATATATATTTAGTTACATATATACGAAAAGATCTTTCGAATTTGTGACTTAATATAAAACGTCTGCATTTTCCTGCTTTTCTCTTTTTCAATTGCAGCAATCTTTATGACAATCAAATTTCATGCGTCATGCCTGGTTCATTCGAGCATCTCAACTCGCTGACGTCTCTGTAAGTACCGACACGCCCCCACTCCCCACGCCCCTACCCCTGCCCCAGGCACAGGGAACCGCCAGAAATCGTTGGCATTTGATGCGTCTGCTGGTTATGCATAGCTATTAAAACTGTGCCAAGTGGCCAAGCGGTGCGCTGCATGCACTTCAATAGATAAATGATTTAGCTTTGGCATTAATTGGCCCGTTCTTAGTTTACATGACCCCGCCCACGCCCCACTCGCAGCACTGCGTGCCCAACCCCCGCCCTTCGCTCACAGGGCACAGGCACATAAAATGAGGTTAATGGTTTTGATTGTTCCCCAGTTGAACTTCATCTGATTGCCAGCATTTCACATCAAAACAGAAGCTGCTGCTGCTGCTGCTGCTCCTGCTGTATGGTTGCTTCTGCTAATGGGGATGCTGCCGCTTTAACAAATCACTTTTTCTTCGTTGCATACCAACAACTATTGTATATAATTCAATTGAACTTCAATTTATAGCAGTGCTGCCTACGATAAGAGCTACACACACACACACACACACACACACACTCATACATGGTTATATCTCATATAACTCATGGCGCGCCCGCTGTCTTCGTGTATCGCAGCCACAGTGTGACTGAGTTGCTCCACATTGTTGTGCCTGTCTGCTGTAAATCAACCCTCACTACACACACGTACACACACACACACACACACACACACACACACACACACACACACACACACACACACACACGTACACACACACTTGCGGGTGTGCGCTGCCTTCGATGATTTAATTAATTAAAATTGAGTTCAATAAAGAGCGCTAAAGCATATACAGTGCAACCTCGCTGAATTGAACAAAGAGTAACTCTAAAAGAAATCATTATTGCCTTGCTTATTTAGCTCTTTCATATTTAAATTTAGCAATTGAGATTTATTGCAAGCACGTTCAAGAAATCGATGGCTAATTTAAAATGAATTTACATAATGTGCTGTATGCATTGACTAAAAAACAGTTGCACCATTCATGCTGGATGCCGTAAATCATTCGGGAGAAAGCTATTATTAATACAAATTTTGTATCTGTTATTTGGAAATCCGTTTTGAAACTGCAAATTTCTTGATTTCAATTTGAACTCAAGAAGTCGAAGTATTTGCACGTCTGAAGTTATTGATTTTCTTCCTGGGCTGTAGCTCTTCTTGGATAATTATTTGTTGTCTACTTTCTAAAGTCTCAATTATTTGTATATTCAAACCTGTAGAAATTCAGTTCGAATTTCTGCTTAGTTTTGTTTTTTTTTTTTTGCTGCATTCTAGAACTCTATTACGTTGAAGCTTCAGATCTGTATGTGTGTGTGTTCAATTAAATATTTTAGAGACTTTCCTTCGACTAAGGTTCAACTTCATTGGGCTGCACTGTACTTAGTGTGTGTGGTGCCTGCTGGGGCGAGGTGCTGTGGTTCTCTGGCCGCATCTAAAATTATTGTAAAATTCATTTAACTAGCTAATAAATAGCATCAATGAAAGTCATTAAGTGCTGTGCACCACACGGCATTCACATGCTCCATCTTTCAGGTGGATGGGCGGCGGGCCAGTAGGTGCGAGCTGAAAGTGTTAGTTAGTTGCCTGCGGCTGCTCGCTCACCCCACGCCCACACACGCCCACACACACACACACACGCAGAGCCAGCTGCTAGCCAATGTTGATAGCATGACAAAGCAGCATTGCTTATTAAATTAGTCTGGACTTGGTGTAACGTTTGGAATTGCCAATGTAATTTGCGAGCCATTGTTTCGCCTGCTTTCAGCCGAGCGCATAATTAAAGGACTTGCAGCACTTATGTCGCTCTATATGCTGCTCTGCTTGTATCCAAGTGAGCAGCAAGTGGAACATATGCTCCGCAAACAATTTGCGTGCTAAGAGTGCAAAATTGGAAATAATTAATGAAACCATTCAAAGCTGTGCGCAGCCAAGGCTGATATTGAATATCATTGTACTCATAATACAATTACGGCTAGTGTCAATCAAATTTGCAAATCAGTTAAGCAGAACAGTCTGCCGCAAATCAAATGAAGAGCATTTTCCATAGGAAGTCTATCTAGAAATCTAAATTTGGGTAGTAGTTGCGTTTATGTTAAGTTTAGCTCATCAAAGTATCATCATCAAAGCTTAAAGCTTGCTTATTTTTCGTTTCCATAAGCTTTAAGTTTTAAGCTGAGAACTTGAGTCAAACTTGGATGAACTGGGAAATATATTGTATAGCCAAGTACAGGAAATTACTAGAATAGAAACCAGCCCGATGGGGAGTTCTATTTGCCAGACCGGCCAATAGATATGTCTTTGCAGAGAGGGAAAATTGTCTTTGCGCTTGTAGCTTTATAAATTGTTTGTGTTTCGTTTCCCATGCCGAAGTTTTAGACACGTATTTGTAACTAATTGAAATAAAACCTGTGCATTTATCCATCAATTTCGCAGGAATCTGGCATCGAATCCATTCAATTGCAATTGTCATTTGGCCTGGTTCGCCGAGTGGTTGCGTAAAAAATCGCTGAGCGGCGGTGCGGCACGTTGCGCTGCCCCAGCGAAGGTACGTGATGTGCAAATCAAGGATCTGCCGCACAACGAATTCAAATGCAGCAGCGACAACAACGAGGGCTGCCTCGGCGATGGCTATTGTCCGCCGGCCTGCACGTGCACCGGCACTGTGGTGCGCTGCTCACGCAATCAATTGACGGAAATACCGCGCGGCATACCGCCCGAGACGTCCGAGCTGTATCTGGAGTCCAATGAGATCGAGCAGATACATTATGAGCGCATCAGGCATTTGCGTGCGCTCACACGACTGTAAGTAACAGCTGCCACAGCCTGCTGCAGGCCCCGACTAACCGAAACACACAAATTGTTTCTCTCTGCCTCATTTGCAGCGATCTCAGCAACAACCAAATCACCATACTATCCAATTACACCTTCGCCAATCTAACCAAACTATCCACGCTGTAAGTACTGGGCCCATTTCTAATGACTTTTTAATTGCCACAATGCGGCTCGTACTGGGCATTAAGGCAACACGAATCGAAACGTTTCAGCGTCAAGAGGGCTTGACACAATTTTTGTTTTCCTTTTTCTTTTTCTTTTTCTTTTCCTTTTTCTTTGCTTTGTGCTTTTTTGCGGCAATTGCATTTTGCGGTTTGCTTTAGCTGTGGTTATGGCTGTGTCTGTGCCCCGGTGGTGCGGCGCGGTGGCTATGGCCGCCACCCTTGGCCTGGGCTCGTCTCGACCGGCCACGAAATTCATTCGAGACGTTAAGTCGTGACTCGTGCTTAAGCATTAGTTGTCCTCGTCCACCCTGCCTCTGCCGCTCCAGTCCGTCGAGCTTCTGCCGCTTGTGTGCCCAATCCGCAGTCTGCAATCAAAGCTGTGGCGTTTTATACCCTTGCGCAGAGCTGATCTATTATTATATTGCACTGTTAGCTAACGTTCAAATCATGATTGAATTCGAGTTCCTCGACTAAAGTGAAAAGAAATCTGCATAAAAGTGCCATATGCTATCCAACTGGCTAGCGGATCTCCCATCCCATCCCAGCAGTTGGGTGAGTGAGGTCGATCTACAGGGTATCTGCGTAGTCAGGCCAATGCACGCTCGCATCTGCAATGCATTTCTTTTCAATTTTCTGGGGCTGGCTTAAAACGTTTCGCAATTACTTTCATTTCTTCATCATCGATGTGTGTGCCGCATGTGTCCGCAATTCGGTAAACGCTTCATTTTCCACATCTTCTGCTTTTCCCTCGCTCGGACTCAATCTGATTATGTTGCTTTTTCCTTTCCTTGCCGTGTGCTGCAGCATCATTTCGTACAATAAGCTGCAATGCCTGCAACGTCATGCGTTGTCGGGTCTGAATAATCTGCGCGTGCTCTCGCTGCACGGCAATCGGATATCCATGCTGCCGGAGGGCTCCTTCGAGGATCTCAAGTCGTTGACACACATGTGAGTAACGGCTCCTGCCCGTTCTTCTTTTCATGCTTATTTTGTATTTGCTCCTTAACTTTGTTAACCTCTGATGACCCTTCACCCACTTCTGACACTTGCAGTGCCTTGGGCAGCAATCCCCTCTACTGTGACTGCTCGCTGAAATGGTTCTCGGACTGGATCAAGCTGGACTATGTGGAGCCGGGCATTGCACGCTGTGCCGAGCCGGAGCACATGAAGGACAAGCTCATACTGTCCACGCCCTCGTCGAACTTCGTGTGCCGCGGCAAGGTGCGCAACGAGATCCTGGCCAAGTGCAACGCCTGCTACGAGCAGCCCTGCCAGAACAAGGCCCAGTGCCTGGCGCTGCCCCAGCGCGACTACCAGTGCCTCTGCCAGCCGGGCTACCATGGCAGGCACTGCGAGTTCATGATCGACGCCTGCTACGGCAATCCCTGCCGCAATAACGCCACCTGCACGGTGCTGGAGGAGGGGCGCTTCAGCTGCCAGTGCGCGCCGGGCTACACGGGCGCCCGCTGCGAGACGAACATCGACGACTGCCTGGGCGAGGACATACGCTGCCAGAACAACGCCACCTGCATCGACGGCGTGCAATCGTACCGCTGCGAATGCCAGCCTGGGTTCAGCGGCGAGTGGTGCGATACGAAAATTCAGTTCTGCAGCCAGGAGTTCAATCCCTGCGCGAACGGGGCCAAGTGCTTGGATCACTTCACCCACTACAGCTGCGAGTGCATGGCCGGCTTCCATGGCATCAACTGCACGGACAACATCGATGACTGCCAGAATCACATGTGCCAGAATGGCGGCACCTGCATCGACGGCATCAACGATTACGTGTGCAAGTGCCCGGATGACTTCACGGGCAAGTACTGTGAGGGCCACAACCTGATCTCCATGATGTATCCGCAGACGTCGCCGTGCCAGAACCACGAGTGCAAGCACGGCGTCTGCTTCCAGCCGAATGCCGCCGGCTCGGACTACCTGTGCAAGTGCCATCCGGGCTACACGGGCAAGTGGTGCGAGTACTTGACCAGCATCAGCTTCGTTCACAACAATTCGTTCGTGGAGCTGGAGCCGCTACGCACCAGACCCGAGGCGAATGTCACCATTGTCTTTAGCAGCGCTGAGCAGAACGGAATCCTCATGTACGACGGCCAGGATGCGCACTTGGCCGTGGAGCTGTTCAATGGCCGCATACGCGTTAGCTATGATGTCGGCAACTATCCGGTGTCCACAATGTACAGCTTCGAAATGGTCGCCGATGGCAAATACCATGCCGTCGAGCTGCTGGCCATCAAGAAGAACTTCACGCTGCGCGTGGATCGAGGCCTGGCCCGCTCCATCATCAATGAGGGCTCCAACGACTATCTGAAACTCAGCACGCCTATGTTCCTGGGCGGTCTGCCCGTGGAGCCCGCGCAGCAGGCTTACAAGAACTGGCAGATACGCAACTTGACTAGCTTCAAGGGCTGCATGAAGGAGGTTTGGATCAATCACAAGCTCGTTGACTTTGGCAATGCGCAGCGGCAGCAGAAAATCACGCCGGGCTGTGCCCTGCTGGAGGGCGACCCCTCCGAGGGCGAGGAGGATGACGAGCAGGACTTCATGGACGAGACTCCGCACATTAAGGAGGTAAGTCTGTGCGATGGCTACCCATGAAACTTTAGCTAATCGTCTTGTTAATCCACGCAGGAGCCCGTCGATCCCTGCTCGGAGCACAAGTGCCGTCGTGGCAGTCGCTGTGTGCCCAATGCCAATTCCAAGGATGGCTATCAGTGCAAGTGCAAGCACGGCCAACGCGGACGCTACTGCGATCAAGGTGAGGGCATCACAGAGCCCCCAACAATCACGGGTACATATTGCGATCTCTCATTCTAACATGCATTCGATCAGGTCAAGCGGTTTGCGTGCTACGATTCAGGCAACAAGGGAGAAACAGTTTCGAGTTTAGTTTGCAGCATGAGAGCCATTGGGATAGGAAAACTATCATTAGCATTTTTCAATCCTTGAACGTTACGTTGATCTGATGTCATTGTCTATTCATTGTGAATTGTAAGATTGACTAATTATTTGCAATCATCATTTTGGATAAGGACTAGAGTAGTCTATTTATAAATGGGAATGGGAATGGGAATGGGAGTGGTAAAGGTTTACGAAAATTAAATTAGCAGGCAGGAGGAGGAGTGGCAGCTGCCAAAAAACATTTATCACATTCATCTGTCTATAATGGTCAATAGTTAGATTTCGTTTTTCTATTGTGACTTGCCATCACAAGTGCTGCATTATTGAGGATTAGTATGTATAATAATACTTATGAATATGTGTATTCAAAATATCACAAATTTTCGATAATCAACTAAAGATTCTTACCTAACCCAGACGGGTTTCATTAATGTCGTAGCTGCTCCGATTCCAAGTGTCTAGGCATTAAATAAAGTTCTCGCCACTTGCCATATATATGGGGTATAGCTTCCATTACATCAAGCAAATTGAGTGTAAATATATGTATATTATAAAGTTTCTGTAAAGTTGTACCAGTTCGTTGGCAGTTCCCCGCAGAGGGGGGAGGCTAAAGGCAGTTATAATTTACATGCAAGCATTCACGCTGATGCCACGCCTTGCGCCCCCAAAGAACCGTATTATATGCCAGCCGACCAACTTTCTGACAACTTAGACGCCCCTTCACCCAGCTGCCCCGAATCGCAACGCATCCGCTAGGCTATGCCGCATAACTTCATTTGCTTGCTCACACATACACACACACACACAGAAGCTACGTCAAGCACACATCAAACATTACACGCCCATTTCATCTCGCATGTATCTAGACTAGTAAACAGGGGCAGGTGTTCCAGGTGGGTCTTTGTGTATGTGTATGTGTGTGGGTGTGAGTGCGTGTGCGTGTGTGCGTAATCTCATTAGCCGGCCGACTCCGCCGACTTCTTGTCAAAGGAGGTTCACTAATTGCATTTTCCCGTTCGGCTCCACTTTTTACTGCAGCCGCCGCGACGTGTCGCAAGGAGCAGGTGCGTGAGTATTACACGGAGAACGACTGCCGCTCCAGGCAGCCGCTGAAGTACGCCAAATGCGTCGGCGGTTGCGGCAATCAATGCTGCGCGGCCAAAATTGTGCGAAGACGCAAGGTAAGTGGAAATATGATTCCATTAGCACTACATTTATACGTACCCTACCAATTAGATAACTACTTTCATATATGAAGAGGCTTTCACATATCAATTACAGCTATTATTACGTTGGCTGAGCATCCAGTTCTGACACACCTTAGCCGTAGGATATGTGTTCTATCCGGAATCTTGGATGCCTCAATTCGCCATTTAACTCTATCTGACTATAGCTTATTCAAGTGTTCAAAGTCGACTTTGTTTAAACAAACATCTTTTTATTAAGAGATAGTTGAGAATTGAATTAAACATCACAATGATCTCATAAGTAATGGACAAATTGTTCAGCAAGTTTTTGACATGAGTATAGAAGAACAATAACATTAGCAAATACCTATAGATGTCTATATCTTTATATAAATGTCATATGTATTAAACAGAATAGACCTAATAGATACAAGTTGAACACAGACCTTAACAGGAGCTCTGTAAAGTTTTCTTAGCAAATGCAATATTGTAGCAAATGCAATATTGATTTAAAGATGCCATAAGTACTTGGCATAAACTTGAACAGGAGCTTGACAATCAGGTCTGAGTAAAGTTGAAGGCCTCAAGTAATTTTATTCACAAAACAATTCATATATGCATAAATAATCAATCGTCATATTAGAATGAAATTAATCATATTGAAATCCCCTTTCCTTCTCTTCTGTCCACAGGTGCGCATGGTGTGCAGCAACAACCGCAAATATATCAAGAACTTGGATATTGTGCGCAAGTGCGGATGCACCAAGAAATGCTACTGACTGAAAGATGCGACTACCCCATTGCTTATACGAAGCAATAGCAGCTTAGATGTTAGTTTAGGAACACAATTAAACTTAACTTATAATATGAGTAACAACAATAATAACAGTAACTATAATAATGATGATAATAGTAGTAGAAACAGTAGCAGTAGCAGTAGCAGTAGTATTAACCTTAGACTTAAGCCGCATAGCAGTAGATTTAATGGCACGGGGCAGCAGCTGGGCGTGGCTGCTGCTGACGAGAGACAGGAGGCGGCTTCGGTCGCGATGGAGGGCGAGGATGACTATGCCATGGAGGACATTGAAGCGGACACAGAACGCATGCAAGCGGACCTCCATGGCGAGGACGTAGACGATAATGATGATGACGAGGTGACGAGCTTATTTGCGGATGATGACGATGAAGATCACGATGACGATGATGAAGATAAAGATGATGAATATGATGAGGACGATGAGGAGCCGGAGCAGTTGCCAGATCCCAAGAGTCTTATCTCAGCGGCAGCCCAACAGCAGCCACAACTGAATGAAGAAGAAGAGGACATGGGCTATGACGAGGACGATGAACGTCTGGCCTTGGAGCGACCCCGCACAACGCGCCCCCGTGCCGACGAGGAGCATTTCGTGAATGAGGAGGGCAGCGGCGCCGGCGCCGGCGCCGGCTACAAGTCACGCTTCAGACCAAACAACAGCTACAGGCAACTGCACCTGGAGAATATTCGGAAGAAGCTGCTCACGGAGAGTCAGCAGCAGGAGCCGGCTGTGGCGGTGGCCGTGCCGAGCACTGCGATTGATCTGCGCGAGAGCAGCGGCCATTTTGCTAACGATGATGAGGATGGCGAGGATAACGATGACGGTGTCGATGATGAATACCCTGACAATGGCGACAGCGCTGGCTTCTTTGGGTCGCAACGCTCGAAGAGCAACTCCGGCTCGAATCATTATTTCCGCAAGAATAGCAATGATGCGATCAAAATTATATCCACGCCTCTGGGCAAGGTGGGCATTGTCTATCAGCAGACGCCCACCGATGCCGATGGGGAACAGCAGCAGCATCAGCTGCATGCGAACAAGCAGCTGGAGCAGCAGGCGCAGCAGAAGCCAGCGACACAGTTCACAGACTTCGATGCCTTGTCACCGGATCCGGAGAGCAGTCATCGTTTTCCGTCGCCACATCCGAAAATAACGCCCGTACTAACACCCGATGGCAAGGTGGCGCTGCTTTATCGCGGTGATTCGGAGAGCTCCAAGTACGAGCCCATACGCAACCTAACGCATAAGTTCACTAGCTCCAGCTCTGCTAAGTCAGCATCCGAGCAGGTCAAGGCGAACACTGACGACTCCTCAGACGACTCCTCGGACGATTCGGTCTACACGGACAGCGAGGATGAAAGCGCAGGAGACCGACCAGTTCCGGCCTCCGGCTCAGCTGTGACGCCCAAGCCAATGCAGCCAGAGATACTGGAACCGCCGGCCCATGCGCCAAACGGTGGCAGCTTCATAATACGACCCACCTCTGATTCACTGCTCCCCATGATCAATCGGCCATTGTCCGAGGTGCTGGGCATCAAGAAAAATCAGTTCCAAGAGACGCGCGTGCGCGACCAACTGCCCATGCTTGGCGTCACTGAGGCAACGCCGCGCTCTCTACTCGCTCAGCCCGCACAGCAGGCCGAGCACAAGCCGAGCAGCAGCCTGCACTTCCTCACCAAGGTCAATCTTGCCGAATACCCTACATCCAAGCAGTCGCCGCCTTCGCTGGGCCAGCTGCCCACAGGACGTGACTTTGACTTCAGTCTGGATAATACCATGCTGGACGAGAGATCACGCGTGCGTGAGCTGGAGCGGCAGCGAGAGAGGGAGCGAGAGCACAATGAAGCCACCAGCAAAGGCGGCACCGAAGCACACACAATTGCCAACGAGCAGTTGCTGTCCAAAACGGAGGTCATCAACTTGGCCATAATACCGCAGTTCGATGAAGACATGGAGAGTCTGCAGCGCCTGCACGAGAGCAGCGGGCTGGGCAGCCGCCGGCACCATCGAACGCGCCACCGCCACCGGCAGACGGACGAAGAGCTGTCCGGCATTCATTGCGTCATGCAGGTCATGATGGGCATTGCGGCCGTATCCACAGTCTTTGGAATGCTGGGCACCTTCTTTAAGCAGCGCATTCTCGATCAGCTGCGTATGATGCACTGGTAGTACAACAATGGGTATTCGATCCGCTTCGAATACCTTCCCGAACCCAACCCGAACGCGAATCCCCGAGAAGCACAGGGCTCATCAGTAAGACGAGTAGCTTCATCGCTATCGTCATTATCATCATCATCATCATCATCATCATCACTATTATCAACATTACTATCATCATGTCGCTTTTGTTATTATGATCTACTCCTCTGACCCACTCTGACTACTAGCACAGGAGGCAACACCTTCCCCCTTAATACTACTACTACTGCGCTCACTCTATATGGCCTCCACAAACATACATACATACATATATATACACATATATCATATGCCATATTTATATTCATATATACCATATATACTCTCTATTAGGTAGAGCTGGAAAACTGTCGTCCGATTTAGATAAAGATTCCCCAACCTCCGACTTCCTTAAAACTAAGCCCGAATATTGTTGACAAACTGTTAATACAATGTTAACTCATTAGCAGCTGGGAATGTTTACTTCATACAGCATTCAATCTGTTAAAGTGTCAATAGCATCTGGTATTCTCTCCCTCTAACGTAAGGCTGTTAACGTCATCATTTACAGTTAAATGACTGTTACTGTTAATACCACAATGTTAACTATATGTTAACAGCTGAGACTTCATTGAAGCATTCTGTCGCCGTCACATTAGCAGTTGAACAATTGTGTTAAAATTATTTATGTTGTATTAACTTCAAGTTTTCCACTTCTGCTCTCTATATACACACATACATACATATATCAAATCAAATATTTATGCAAACTCTATTTTATGTCACTAGGAGTGTCCCTGCTATTGCATTTTCCCATACTTCTAGTATACTTCTGCTTCTTGATATATAAAATATATATATATATACAATATTTATATACTTACTAGCAAGCTACCCAGGCGATGTACATATAAAAGCACACATTAACTGAAAACTATACGACTATATGTATATGAACGCAACTGTAGCCCCTGCCAAAAAACTAAGGATATTTGAACTTTCCGCACTTTTCCCCCAACTTGTTTTCGCATTTCCAAACCTGTTTTTCCCGTTTATATCAATTTCAAATACATTCACACACACACACACACACACTGACAGACATGGTTGAGTGTACAAGCTTTAAGCAAGTCATTGCATGTGCCACGCCCACATCACCAACGCACGCCCACAAATATATGCCCCGCCCAAGAAAAGAAGATGATATATAAGAACATTCCCCCGCCTGCGTCCTGTCAAAGCGAATTGAATTAAAGCAACAGTTTCCTTTTGTAGATAGAATACAGTTGTTTAAAGAATTAAAACGATAACGATAACAATAACGATAACCGATAAAAACAATGAAACGATAATACGAACACTTCAAATTCAGCTGCACACCACAATATGTAACGGTCGTTTTAAACGCGCCGTGCACTCAATGAAACGAGTAAAAACGGTAATACTAATGATAAGCGTGCTTAACGAAATTCTGTTTAAGTTAGTAAGTTGCTCAACAACAAAAACAAACAAACAAACAAAAAACAACAACAATAAGCAAGCAAATGAAATGAAAACAAAACCAAGAACAAAAAGCTTACGAATTTTCAACAATTGTTGCAAAGTGTTTTTCTAGCATTAGTTTTAAAGTAATTAATAATAATAAAACCGTAATAATAATAATAATAATATTAACAGTAACTAAATGTGTGCTAAACGTAACTAACGTAACTAACAAATGAAAAGCAAACAAACTAAAAGAAAGTAAAGAAAATCCTAAACATAAATCGGATAACAAACATCTAAGCTGGGTAGTCGCATGTAAATCTCTAACAATTAACAATTACCAACCTAAGTTAGACCTAATTAAATATTATAAAATATAAAAAAAGAAAACAAATTACGAATTGCATTTAAAGAACCTACACCTAAATCTAAACCTAAACCTATATATATAAATATATATATATATATAATTATTTATACTAATCTATATATATGTATGCTATATGTATGTATAACTCTATGTATGTAAAATGTTTTTGTCTATTTTTCACTATTTATACATATGCTATATACGACATATACTATTTGTAAACGTTCGCGTTCGTCTTTATTTCGTCAACGTTTTTGTTCAGTTCTGTCCTTACATGCTATATATACAATTATACATGTATGAATATGTACTACATATATATTTTTATTAATGTATAACTATGCGCACTAATTATATGCATATTATTGTATATGTGTAACCAATCGAAAATTAAATGTGTAATAGCTGTTGCTAAACGTTAACTTCAGTTCCGTTTTTATCATTATTATAAACTATAATTGCCATTATTATTGTTTTTCTGGTTTGGCCTAGAGCCTAAAGCAAATCGATGGCTAAATCCAACTTATACAGAAAGTTCAAAAAGAGAATTTAACATTTTCGACATTACATTATAGGCATAACGAATGCTTTGATTTCCGTGTGTAATATTTATTTGATAATAAAAATGCTAAATATGTTCAACAAGACCCTGAAGTTTTCTCTAAGCTTTAAGAAGTCCCTGATTTTATATATATAATATACATATATCCCTGGTTTTACATATGTAAACTAGTTGAATGATTTTGAAAAGATATACAAATCGCTCAAGTATTTTGCCAATCAAATTTATTATATTTGCTCTTTGATTAATTTAAGTTACGCAGATTATATTCTTTTTTCGTAGTATGCGATTGTGCTGCAAAAGCGCAAAAACGATCATTGTCGGGTGCAACGAGTCGCAACGAGGGTTTTCTTTGCTATTTTGCAATGTTTTCCCGCTAGCTGACGCTGGATACGGCACCTCTAAGACCTTCTTCATTCACCGCACCGTTTTCAGTTTCCCGTGGTTTTTCAGTTTCTCATCCTTTTGGAAGGTCCTGAGGCCGTCTAACATTGTGGCATTAATTGATCATGCCATTTGATTCTTGAACACAGATGACGAAAAAGGCTCGCTTTCAACGTAGTTCGGAGGGAGCTCGCAGTCTCGAACACTTCTCTTCGTATGAAGAAGTTGGCTTATTTTGTCTCTGGCGAATGCGAATTTATTGTCACTGACACGTCGGACATAAAAATTGTTTCTAGGCTATCCTACAAACTTTTAAAATTAGCCTTTAATGCGAAATTTGTTTTCAAGATTGCTCGAAATGTGCCAGTCTCTTTCCAGCTCAAAAAGTTATACCTTCTCAGAAGGTCCAGCAGATTTTGCACGAGATGTCAGTGAAAGAGTTTGCCAACTTGGCTACACTGAATGTGGGTTAACAATAGCCACGGTTTGTTGCTGTTCGACTGAAATTCCGTTGAAATACCACGATGAAACGGCTGGGTCGGCAGGGTATGCAATTGATCTGCTTGGTCCACCCTGAGGACTACGCCATTGGCAATTAAAAGGAGAGTCACTCATGCTTACGCTTATAGATACATATATATTCAAATTTATTCAAATCAATTCATTATCGAAGGCATCGCTCAAGGACAAACAATTCAATGGCAATCCATTCATCGATAGGTCATGAAGGAGGAGCTGTGGAATAATATCAGAAATGATGAGTTAGATCCCCGATTCGGAGGAAGAGCGTTTACTTACCCGCCATAGCTGGGCTTCTGGTTGTTCGGGTTGCTTGTTTGGGCCAAATTGCCAAAGGTCAGACCCGTGTCGGTGCCGCCGAGCGTTTCAAAGATATTGCCCTCTGGCGGCTTAGCTGGAGCACCAAATGCTGGAGGAGATACGATTCCTGAGCTGTTTCCAAACGAGCCGAAGCCCTTGGGACTACCGAATGTGGGCGCGCCGCCAAATGTGGGACTTGCACCAAAAGCAGGACTACCTCCAAACACGGGCTTGGCGCCAAAGGCGACAGTCGGCGGTTGGGATTGCTGCTGAGGCGAGCCAAACCCGGATTGGGCCACTGAGCTGCCGCCGCTCTGGCCAAAGACACCACCGCCGCCAAAAGCGCCAGGTGTGGGTGTTGTTTGGCTGAAGCTGCCAAAGCCACCAGAACTGCTGCCACCCCCAAAGATGGAGGTTCCAGAGGAAACTGGAGAGGATGCACTGGCAGCGCCACCGAAAATTGAGCCGCCTCCCCCAAAGGCCGATGGCTGAGGTTGAGCGGAGCTGGCATTGCCAAAAAGATTTCCGCCGCTAGAGGCAGCCGGTTGACCAAACACACTCTGCCCAAAGATGGAGCCTGAAGGCGCAGCGGCCGGAGAACTTTGCGTGTTATTGCCACCGCCACCAAAAATGGAGGAACCGCCAGCAGCACCGCCACCAAAGAGCGAAGGACTGCCAGCACTGCTGCCACCGCCAAAAATGGAGCCGCCACTGGCGGGAGAGCCAAAGCCGGAGGGCTTAAGAGCCGCAGCTTGCCCAAAGATGCTGCCGCCTGAAGTGGCACCAGTGGCAGCCGGTGCGGCAGCTGAACTTCCAAACGGGTTGCTCGTCGCAGCAGCCGCGAATAGGCCAGTGGGCGGTGCAGCTGGGCTAGCAGCAAACACGCTTGTCTCCGGCTTGGGCCCATTGCCAAAAATATTGCCCGACGGCGGCTGGAGAACACTAGCTGTAGCAGGAGCAGTGACTCCAAACGGACTGCTAACCGTTGTGGCGGGGGTAAAGGAGTTCGACGCACCAAAAATTGAGCCAGGTGTACTGCTCGTCACAGCTGTAGCTGAGCTGGTTTCTGCTGCGGAGCCACCAGCTGCACCGCTTGCCGTGCTCAGATTGCTGAAGGAGTTCGCGAATGAGAAGCTGCTGCCTGGCGCAGCGGCTGCATTCGAGCTGCTGGCGCACAGAGCTGTGGAAGTGGGTGCTGTGGTGGCACCAGCAATTGTTGGCGCTGCAGATGTTGTTACAGCTGGTATTCCTGATGACGTTGGCAATGCAACTGTTGCTGTAGCTGTAGCTGCTGTGGTTGCTGTAGCAGCTGTTGTTGCTGCCGATGCTAATGCTGATGCTGTTCCTGTAGACGTTGTTGTTGTTGTTGTTGTTGTTTTTGTTGTTGTTGTTGTTGTTGCTGCTGCTGTTGCTGTTGCTGGTGTTTTGCTAACTGCAACGCTAGTACTGACTGCACCACCAAACAAACTCGTGCTGGCATCGCCCCCGGTGGAGGCAGCTGGAAAGCTGCTAGTGGCGCCTTGACGGAAGCCACTAAAGATGTTGGCCGGTGCAGCAACTGTGATTCGAATAACAAAAGATTAACATAAGCCAGGAGTTACAAGATATAGTTACTGACCTGCTGCGTTGTCCTTAGTCTGGGGCTTGCAAATGCTCACAGAGCCAAATAAATTGTCAATGGGCAGAGCACTGCTGGTGGCAGAGGATGCAGCAGGCGAAGTGGTGCTGACGACGCTGCTGGAACTGGCTGCATCGCTGCCTGCAGCAGGAGTAGCTACAGTAGCTGCTTCTGTCACAGTAGGCGCTGCTGTTGTTGCGGGTTTGCTGTTGCTTGCGGTAGTTGTGGTTGCAGCCTGAGGAGCAGCTGGTGCACTCGCTGGAGCAGTCGCTGGAGCAGCTGCAGGTGCAGAAGTAGTAGCAGCAAAGGTTGAGCCGCCAAAGCCACCAAAGGTGAAGGTCGAGCTGCCGCCACCACTGCCAACACTGCTGCCCGCATTGCTGCCAAAGCCAGCGAAGCTGAAGGGCTTAAGGGCTGGCTCAGCTTTAGCTGCGCCGCTGCTTGGTGCTTGAGTCTTTGCAGACTCGACGACAGCAGCCGCGGGGGCTGGCAGATTCACAGGCGGTGGCATATCCTTTTTAGCCTCTGCAGGCTTCACAGTCACTTCCTTGGGGGGTGCCGCTGATGGCTTAGGCTTGGCTGCTTCTGCACTGACACTGAGATTGCCAAAGCCCGCAAAGAAAGAGGGGGCACCCGCAGCTGCACTTTGGAACTTGGTCGTCGCACTTTGGTCGCCAAAAGACATCATGGGCTTAGCACCAGCAAAGCTAAATGGCGAGGCGGCACTGCCAGCGCCGCCAAAGAATGATGATTTAGGCTGTGCAGGCTCGCCAGTGCTCACCGTAGCCGTGGTCACCGTCGTCGCCGTAGTTTTCACAAACGGACTGCTCTGGCTGAAACTGAACGGCGACGGTGCAGGCGCCACTGCAGGAGCCACAGCAAGCACACTCTGCGCCTTTTCCCCAGCAGCAGCGGCTACAGGCTTCGAGTGGGTGGTGGGCTTGGAGGCGCTGGGTTTGGAGGCGGTAGGTTTGGCCAGCTGCGTGGGCGCTGCGGTTGCTGCCTGAGTTGCCTTATGAGCCACCGCTGGCTTAGCGCGCGCAGCAGCAGTGGTGGCCGCGCTTGCTTGTGCCTCTGTCTTTTTCTTAAGGTCCGCTTTGAGCTTTGTCTCCAAAATCACTTCAGATTTGAGACAGACACGATCCGGCCTCTGTGGACGGATGATGGTGACGGGGCGCTGCTGCAGCAGCTGTCGTATGCTCATCAGCTTCTGCTGCGAGAGCTTGGCACGGTTCGTGTCCACCACATGGTTCAAGTTCATAGAGAGTATGGAGTCCGCCAAAGTATCGACGCTGTCGCGAAAGCAATGGGGTAATTAAAGATATTTGCATTATATAATCTATATACCCACGTTTCATTAGTTCGATTGCGACTGGACTCCTGGTTGAGCACGGCAGACTGCAGCAATCCGCGCTCCTTTAACTTCGATTTGATGTTGTTCAGCAGGATGCGCTGATCGGAGGTCGAGTTCTGCATACGCGTCAAACGCTGATAGATGCCTTCCAAACAGGGCATATTCATTTTCGACTTGGAGTTGCGACGCAGCACGTCCTGGTACTGCTCCCACTGAGTGTCAATGTGCTGCTGAACCAGCTGCAGCTGTGCTTCGTTGGCAGCCAAGTAGCTCTGCAGTCGGGATAGTACACGACGTCCAGCTGCATCAAAGTTTGTGGAAGTCATCAGACGCGTTATACTAAAAAAAAAATGACTGTAGAATTGAAGGCAGGCTCAGTTGGAAATCCCACTTACTCTGGTTTCTTGTAGACCTCCAGCTTGGCGCGACAATCGGCGACCATGACATAGGCTTCGCTTAGAGCATGGCGCAAACCCTGAACATCCAGCTCGAAGTCTACATCGTTGGCCTGATCGTTTAGCTCTTGCAGATCCTCCAGTCTCTTGGCATAGGACTTAATCGTGGATGGCGACTCAATCTGTGAATGATCTCTTATTTCTGTAGTAGATATGACAGAGAGCTGCATAATACTTACTTGACCAAATAGAGCTCGTGTCTGCTGCATTTGCTGCTCGATCTGCTCACTGAACGCACCGATCTGCACGTTCATGATCTCAACGATCACGTCGTCCACTTCACCAGCGTTGAAATCGGAGCTCTTGCTAGCAGCAGGAGGCTGCTTCGGGGCAGCAGTGGAAGCAGACGCAGCGGGAGCGGGCGTGAAAGTAGGGGGCACTGTATAAAGAGGTTTGCTGCTGCTGTTTCCTTTATTGGCAATCGTCGCGGCCGATGGCATGGTCGACAGTGGCTGCTGTGCAGGAGCAGCTGCCTTCAAATTGCCAAAGCCTTGTGCATTGTTACCTCCGACTGGCAAGCTAAACATAGACGTTGCTGCCGGGACTGCAGCTTTACCAGCTCCAAAACCACCGAAACTGGGCGCAGGCAACGGATTTGCTGCAGCAGCGCCGAAGTTAAGCGAGCCACTGGGACCACTGCTAAACGTGAGAGGCATTTTGTTCGCCTCGTTGGCAGCAAAGCCAGCAAACATCGACGAAGGCTTATCCTTTGTGGGCGCCGGAGTGGACGTGACTATGTTCGATGTGAAGGCAAATGACATGTCTTGAAGAGGGGCGGGCGTACTGGCCTCCACTGGAGCTGCAGGCGCTGCAGGTGCAACTGCTGCGGGAGCAGGTGCTGAAGGCTGCTGCTCGGCGCCTAATAGCGAATCCAGTGCACAAAATTTCCCTGAAGTGTCCGCCAGGGGCGGCGGCGGAGAGCAGATGCAAACGGCTCCCGGCTGCAGATTGAGAAAGTTAAAAGTGAGCAAGGTGCCATCGGAGCCCAGGACATGGATCATGGGCATGGTGGGCAGCTGTTGCTCGTTGATGCTGAGCTGGTGTGTGCTGGAGATGTCCAAGGCGAAACCCAATGGAAATGTCTCCTCCTGCGTAGCTTCGCTCAGTGGCATCTCAATACGCGCCTCGTCCAGCAGCGTCAGTTGCTGCCAGCTGGGCGTGTCGCCCGCCTCCGAGGTGCCCAGTACTCCGATCTCTACGCCGTTTGCCGAGCTAACCAAGAGGAGATTCCACTGGGACACATGCGTGAAGTGAAACTGATGACTGCGTGGTCCATTTAGACTGTAGCATATGTCGTAGTAATTCGTGTACGTGGGCACGCCTGCCTTGGGTGCATTGACTATGTACAGGGCGGGGTTGCAGTCCTCGCCATGCTGCAAGAAGATCACAGCAAACTGAAACGTGGACAACCAGTGCACGGCAATCGTATCGAAGGGCCCATCGTGCACATTGGGTGGGCAAGGCAGCGTCTTGGCGGGTGTTAGATCCGGCTTGAACTGTTGCAGGCGGCCATTGGGAAACCCGAGTACCAACTGCTTGCCCTTGGGTGACCAGCACCCGCACTTAACCTGCTGGCTCTTGTCCAGCGAATGCAGCTCCGTGCCGCCATCCTTTAGGGTATACATTGTCAATCCTCCGCTGCTGAGCACTACGGCCAGGCTGTTGGGCAGCACTGGATTCCACAGCAGCTGCAACCCGAGGACATTATCCTCGGGAGCTAATCTTATATTATACACGACTCGCAACTCGGGGTCCATAAAGGACTGCACGGCATATATAGGCAACATGCTGGTGCCATTCGGCTGCGTATAGTTAATGGCCAGCAGGTTTCCATCGGCGCTGCAGGATATGATGTTGGGTTTATTAGGTAGATTGACAAGTCGCGCCAGAGGCTGCTTTCCGCTTGTCTTTGCTGCAGCTATATCCTTAACGATGATGACTATTGATATGAAAAACAATTACTTAGAATAGTGTTCTTCAAAAATTAACAAGGAATAGGGAAAATACCCTTTAATTCAGGCGCATTGGGATTGCCGGCAAAGAGCAATCCACGACTGCTAGAGACTGCTAATAGATTCACATTGCTGCGCGGATCGCCGCATTTTCGAAATGCCAAAAACTTGTCGTGCAATTTGAATTGAATTTCCTGCAAATAGAGCACTCAGTGAAATAAGTAAAAAAGAAATTATATATATGTACATATTTATAACAAAGTTATCGACATGCCTGTGTGTCTTTACAGTTGGGTGCATTTTGCGCCATTTTTACGTGAGGTGTGTGGCTGCCTTCAGACGTGCTTTAATAGACAAGGTGCGAATATTTTATGATAAAGAAAAAATTTCGTAACCACTTGACTGATAAATATAATTATGACATTGTATTGATCACATATAAATGAAATGCAAATAAAAATATCTTGTCAACTAAATCTGCAAAGAACGAGTTGCCGATGGAACAATTGATGGAACTTAGATTAATGTCGGCGACTATTAGACTATCGATAAGAATATCGATAGGTAGAGGAAGTGGCCAATTTGGAAATCTGCAAATGTATGCCTGTTGGCAGTTCCGTGCAACAGCTGTTGCTTGATGGATATCGAAAATCGATAGTTCATAGCTATATTTTTTGCGACATATACACATCTCCAGCTGTGTTGTTGTTTGTCTATCTCTGTCTGCGTTTTTGTTTAACAAAAGCATTGTTCGCGCGCGCAATGCTAAAAAAAAGAACTGCATCAAATAGTCGAGACGGAAATGAACAAAAAATGTAGTTAAAACGATTGGGCAATTTATAGGAGTGCTGCGCAACACGGTGCTACAGTGTTGTTGTTATCATTGTAATAAGCAAACACAGAATCACAGCAACCTAAAGAAAAAAGCATAAAGCATCGTAAATGTCAAAATTTCGTATGTCTTGAAACGAGTACACATTAAAACAGAAACTAGCTTTAGTAGAACGACTGCAAATTAGGCGAGTTATTGTGCAAGCCAACATAAACAGTAAGGTAAGCCCCAGTACCAGCCCCAGTACCAGCCCCAGTAACAGAGCGCTGCTAATTGACGAAGAGTGCGAGTTCCTTCACATGTAATTGAATTTCCATTTGTTCTATGCGACCGCAACGCAGACACACACAAGAGCAGACGCTGAAGCCGCCGCAGTGTCATTGCCAGCTGAAAAAGAGCGTAACAAAGGACGCGCAGAACTTTCAATATGATCAGCAGCTTGTTTTCACGCCTGATAATGTGAGTAAGAAACCAAAAGAGTTCGAGTTATAATGAGCGCTTTGGCAAGCCGAAGATTTAATACTCTTGCAGAAGTGTGTAGCTAAAGTCAAGTAAAGTAATAGTTTAACAAAACAAAAGTACAACCGTGCTCCCATATATATAACTCTAAATACAATACAAAAAAAAAAAAAAAAAAAATACTTCATTTATTCATTCCGTAATACAAAAAACAGAGTTTTTGCTCATCATTAGAGTTCAGGAATTCGTAAATTAGATTCTACAATTTAAAAATGCTTTTAGATTATATAATTAAAAATGATATGAAAGCATTAAATTAGTCAATATCCCTTGATAAATTTATTTATAATTTTACCATACTTTTAAATTATATCATAAATTATATGTAATCTAATTGATATCGGTCAAGATACTCCCTGCAAGAGTATATATATATATATATATATATATATAAATATATATATATATCTTTATCTTATGAGGCCAGCAACTACAGCAACACACGCACGAATGCGTTGTCACTGTCGTGGTTGTTGTTGTTGTTGCTGCTGACCCCCAAAAAAGAAAAACTGGTGAGCGAGCAAAACTCTTTTCTTTTTATTGTTTATTTTTTCAGTCGAGTTATTGGCCTTGCCTCCATAGCTCGCTTAATTTGTTTGATTCTGCTTCCTAATTGTGTGGGCGTTACGCTGTGATTTTTCGAGCGTTACCTTCTTCTCATGTATTTTACTTAGAGTGGATATGGCTGTTGCTAGCGAATCCATTGTTTGTTTATTAATCAGCGCCAGAAGTTACCGTTAGCCGCTGTGCAGCGTCAAAGTCAATTTGAGCGGGCGCCTTATAAGGCATTCAAAATGAGTGAGCTGTGTGTGTGAGTGTTCGAGTGTTCGAGTGCGAGGTTGACGCACTCGTCTGCCATGCATTCGTATATATAGACACCTCAATGGAGGCCAGTCTAATGTTCCACTTGCCACACAGCGTTGCCCCGTCGTAACTTTATGCAAACGCTCCATGCAAACTCTGCTGCCTTGATTCATATTTTTAGCGCCTCCAAGCGCTGATCAGCTAATAGATTGCGAATTCGATTACGATTACGATTCTCATTCCCATTCCGATTTAGATTCAGATTCGGACTCGAATTCCGATCAGAATCAAAAATCAGATTCACTTTTTCTCTGTTTGAATTCTTCTCGCTCACATTTTGGGGCACCTTGTGCTGCAATAGAGCGCAGCAGCTGGCAGTTGCTGAGCTATTAATAGTCGAGCATTCTGTGTTACGGGGAGCATTAGACGCTCTCTGGCAGTCGCTGCCAGAATAGTCTTTGCGCGTCGCCTCAGCAGCTAGGAACGAGGCATTGTGTGCTCTGGCGCTGGGCAATGCGTGAGCCATGAGCCGGCCTAGCTATCTGCAGGAGCAGCTGTTCTATCAACAGCAACAGCTACGCCAGCGTCCGGCTAATATTAACCGCCTACGTCAGCAGCCGCTGCCCGTATACGGACGCAGCTACTCGCTAGAAGAGCAGCAGGCGACTGCTGGCCATTATGTGCCCGTGTACTCCAAGTTCGTCTATCCAGCCCCACAGCTAGAGCAGCTGGAGTTGCAGCGTCAGCTCGGCGGCCTGCACGATTCGGTCAACTCTTTGGGCAGCGACTTCACAGACTACGACTATGATGGGCCCTACATTGTGGAGCAGCCAATGGCACCAGACGCCCCTGCGCCTGTTCCAGGCTCCAACGTAGTGCAGAACCTGAATGCCCTGGGTCGCTTCCTCGAGCTTCTACAGCGCTGGCCACTGCCGCGTCTTTCTTTCAACACGGCCTGCATTTGCTCGCTCATCATTATATTTATAGCGCCGCGCACTTGTGCCCAGAGTTTACTGTTTCCCACTTTCAGATTGTTCTTCGGCACTCTATATCCGGCCTATGCCTCCTACAAGGCGGTGCGCACAAAGAATGTTAAAGAATATGTGAGTATTACTATATGTAAAAAATAATAAAATATTTGGATCTCTTGAAATCTAGTAGAATAAAATAGAATATGACGATTGCATGATTCTTAACAGATCCCAAATATAATTGCTGCAAGCCTAAGAAAATTACCAATTAACTTTGGAAATAAAGTTGAATTTTGCATATTTATTTAAAAATGTCATGAATCTTAAAGTCTGATATATGTATGGTATATTTATATAGACACAAATCGAGTTGAACGTATTTACACATATACCTAAAATCTCGCTCTCTAAGAGGCAGATTCGTACATTTATATTTGGTCTCACATATTTGATATGATTGTATATAGGTCAAATGGATGATGTACTGGATTGTCTTTGCATTTTTCACGTGCATTGAGACCTTCACGGACATATTCCTATCGTGGTTCCCCTTCTACTATGAGGTCAAGGTGGTGATTGTCTTGTGGCTGCTGTCGCCAGCCACAAAGGGCAGCTCCACATTGTATCGCAAATTCGTGCATCCCATGCTGACACGTCGTGAGCAGGTGCGTTTCGACATATATATAAACATAACTGTCTCTCCCTCTCTGTCTCTCTCTCTTATTAATTATGCTCTCTTTGTTTTGATTTGGCACAGGAAATCGACGAGTACTTGAATCAGGCACGCGAGCGCGGCTACTCAGCGGTTCTGCAGCTGGGATCGAAGGGCGTTAACTATGCCACGAATGTCATCATGCAGACTGCCATAAAGGTAACTCGCACAAATGCAGCCTCACACCAGTAATACATGCACACTCACACGCACACACACACACACACACTCACATGCACACACGAACGCACAACCAATTCATCTGGCACATTTTTCAATTGCGTCTATAACAATTTGCCACCAGCGCCGTTGCATAAAATGAAAATGAAAATGAAGTGAAATTAAATGAGCAGCAGACAACAGTATTCTCCTGCTCAGTCGCCTCAGTCGCCTCAGCCGCATCAGCAGCCGACTTCACCGGTTTCTATATAGAAAATGCTTGCGCAATGTTTTTCTTTTTGCCGAGCGAGCCCCTTTCGGTGCTCATCTCTCATCATCAACAATTACAGCCGCAACAACAAATCTTCAGCAACTATTGAGCAGCTGCCGCGTGCCAGCCTCGCGACGACGTCGTCATCGTCATCATCATCATTAGTTCATTGTTTTCATTAACTTTAAATATCATTTAAGCAAACAAATAGAAAATACTAATATGTATGGTCGCCTCTGTGCCTTTTGTTTGCTTGTTTCGCTTTAGTTATAAGTTTTCAGTTCGACTGTAGACGTAGGTTAGCCAGATTGAAAACCATCTAGAAATACAAATTTGAATAAAAATGCACAACATTTATATACAGTATACATATATGTATTTATGGTATATATAGATTATCTAAATGTAGCACAGATTCGGGTCCCAATCAGAGAGCCAAGTAAATTGTTTCCCTAGGCTAATACCCGAGTATGTAAACAACATTTCAGATTGTAATAAACTTTGTTTAGACGTTGCTTGTTGCTGGTGTTGTCGTTGCTGTTGATGTTTATAAAATTACAAATAACAAGTGGCTTCGCTCTTTTTATAAGAAACCTGATTCAGTTCGTGTGGCTTCTTCAGTACAAAGCGCGTTAATCATCAACTGGAACGCCATGAGAGTGTGTATGTGGGCACACATAGAGCTTTTATTGCTATGATGCATACATATATGTATAAATAGGTGCTTTATATATATGTATGTACCCACGACTCTGTTTCTACGCTTTGTCCTAACGCATTCTGCGTGTTTCATTGGGTCAAGTAGCAATGAATTTCAAGTAGCCACAATACAATATCTATATATATAGTTTCAGCTGGCACATATCGAACCTTTGTGTACCATGCAATGCATAGTGCTTAGTCATCCGAAGATATGTGTTATTTTTGTACCATATATGTTATCTTAATTAGCACTCACTTATCCTATTTTCACATATTTTCTTACTAAAATGTAAACCATTATGATAATATGCAACTAATTTGAGCACAAGCCCTATAACTTATGTATATATAACTCAGTAACTCTATTCACAATTCAATTTCTCTTGTTTTATTCTATTAATACCTTTCTAATTTAGTTCATCATTGTGAATATTTCGTTACGTAGATTTCTTTCCCATAAATATTTTTAGTTTCATAGTTTGAGTGGATTGAGGTAAATGTGATACTATTCTAGATTTAGTGTAGATAGGTATAGGTATTGCAGTTTGTATTCATAGTAATAGATCGTATGAGTATTATCAGATTAAATTTTTTTTTTCAATTGCCTTGTTATTCACACTATCTTTTCTACAAATGCAAGCCCATTCAGCTATAACAATTAGGTATTCTATTTCAATCTATATATATGGATGTACACAGATGCATTTATTGCAGAGCCTCTGGGTAGGGCATATAAATAGATAGGGGATTGGCATGTTAGCCAGGCTAAGAGAGTATGTCTGGCTGTGTGTGAGTGTGCTCGTGTATGTGTGTGTATGCTGCCCTACTTTGTTTGCACTTTGTGTTCATACACATATTTCATTTAAAACACACTTTGAGTTCGCCTCTTTTATTAACTATAATTTTTGACTATTTTGGGTTTCTCACTTACGTTTCTTTGCATTTGACTTACAAACAATTAAAACGAACAACACCCGCACTCCCGCACACCTGCAACGCCTGCCAATACTAACAAACCCGCCACGTACGCCACGCAGACAATTCAATTGGCATCGCCAGTAGCGGCCGATGTGCACCGCCTGCAGAGCTCCCAGTCGGCCAGCGACCTGTCGCGGGACCAGGATATGCTGGATGCCAGCGAATTGCTGCAGCGGTCCAGTTCGCTGAATGGCATTGAGAGCTATGCTGAGCAGCGCGTGCTCATCACAGAGCTGCACGAAGAGGAGCTGAGTGGCAATGAGGCGGGTGCTGCCCGTCTGCGCGATCTGCCCGTGCGCAAGACCCGCTCGAGTCGCACAGTCCCGGCCAACGGCCCAGGCTCTGCGGCTCCAGCTGCGTCGAAGCGCACCACGCGTGGCGCCTCAAGGGCCAAGGCAGCCGATTTGCCGTCGGGCGATGGAGCTGTGCGCGGACGCCGCAAGCTGCGCGATGCCACACCCGATGTGGACGTCGAGGGAGATTAGGAAACGAGGAGACTAGGAGCTGCTCGCATATTAATATACGCCAAGCAAATCGCATGATACTCAGCAAAGCGCCACACGCAAGAGCAAAAAGCACAAAATTAAGCGAATTTTCAAATGTTTTGCACAATGTGAACCTAGCGGCACTCGAGAATGTCGTCAGCCGCCGTCGTCAGTCACCAGAGACACTTAGACATAGTTATTCCTTAAAACAAATCTATATTAATCGTACTTGTAGTCGGTCTAGTTTGTAATTGATTGATCTAATTGATAAACACGCGAAATGATGCCAAGCCAAACTCTTTGCTCTCTCTCTCTCTTCCTCTTCCTCTTCCCTCCTTTCTCACTTCCTCCGTCAAGGGCGGCGGCAATCTGGTGCAGACCATCAAGCGCAGCTACAGCCTCAGCGATCTCAGTGAGCCCGATGTCCATCGGACCCAGGACGAGCTGGACGATGTCATGATGACGTCGGCGTCGTCGGTGATGATGCGTCCCCAGCCGGCGCGGCTCATGCGGCAGCGCCACCAGACGCCAGTAGGCCGCTCCGCCAGCGGCACGCGCCACTCGACGGGCATGTACTTCACCGAGGTGGACGTAAGCGCCGGCTCCGCGGCGGCGGGCAAGCACGCTGGGGATTTCAAGTGAGTTTTTGATCAGGCCACGATTCTGGTTCCACATTCTGCACCCACATTTAACACGCTTCCATGCACATCCATTCAGCTACAATATACGCAGCACGGATGACATCAGCTCGGGCTACTCTAGCGCCGAGCCGGTTAGCGCTCCACTCGGCGCCGGGCTGAGTCGCACCTCATCCATGACAAATGCTTCCAAGGCGCGTGTGAAGTCCAAGCGCAACGAGGTAAGAATTATTTGAATTTACTGTGAAAGCCGGATTTTATTTAGATTTGTTGTAAGAAAAAATCGAGGAAATTTATCGATCATTATTTTGAATGAAATGTGCAGTTAGGAAATCTATCGATCTCTTTTTAATGAAAGTATTGTTAAATTGTTAAAGGATTTCATTGAGATTTTTCGTAAAAAGAAAATGTTTGGTGATTTATTAAATGCTTCGAATTGATATTTCGATTAATGATAATATTTATCTTACAACACAAAAAACCATCCGATCCTTGCCCATTTTAGTTTGTGATATACCTGCTGAATTACGACTCTATGTTGGCTTACATTGACTAGCGATTCATTTGATTTTCATTGAAAATATTCATCCTAAAAAACAGCTACGAGAGAACATTAACCCCAAGTACTAGATCGTACTAATCTAGATTGAGATAAGAAATTCCTCTAGCATAGCTTTTGATCAAGTTGAGAATCCTATTCATAAATGCGAGAGACCTAAAATGTATTATTTGACACATCCTATGAATTTTAACTGAATTAAATTAAAGTATTATACAAAATATTTAATATTTCTCTATTTACTTTTTAATCATATTAAATTCATTATATATGTATTGTAGTCACGTAGTCTATTCTATTGAAAACGTGTGAAATTGGAAAATGTTTAATGCAGTAAAAAGCCTTCACATAAAATATATTCTTAAGCTTTGCTTTCGATAGTTTGCCGGGCCGCACTTATCTGCCTTATAGAGTTGTCTAATAGTTATTATTATAATTTGATTAGCAAATTCTGGAAGAAATGCGCTCTGAGGTATATTTGGAAAATGAGCGTTACTTTGAAATGATGAGAGCACAGCAATCTAAAGAAGTTCAGAGACAAGTTCAATTAAAAATTGTGGAGAGCGAAGAAGAGAATGACAAATTCAATGAAGAGAAGAAGGAGAAGGAGAAGGAGGAGGAGAAGGAGAAGGAGAAGGAGGTGTATGGGGAAGAGGAAGCGGAAGTAGAAGTAGATGAAGATAGGTTCTACGAGGCCATGGATGTCGTGGAGAGCACAGAAACAGGTGACGAGGAACTGCCATTACCCGTTACTAAGGCTGCAGCAAATCAGGAGCAAGTGGAAGTGGAGCAGCTTGGCGATAATGAAGAATCCTTCAAGGAAGCTCTCAATGAAGTGCCCACTGAAAAGGAAATCAATGTGGGCGCCTTCAAAAGTGAATCCGTTGAAATAGAAGACTATAAAGCACTTGTGGATCCTTTTTTGCTGGTGGTCACTGAATCCAGCTTTGACGTGGCCGTGAATGCAGGAGATTCACGTAACGCGCATCCAGTTTCCCCGCGAGAGTTGCTCGCGACCCTGGAGGAGATCAAGCACAGTTTTCGCGCCCAGCTGGAGCCGGAGACAACACCACTGCGACCCAAGGCACAGCATACTAAGGGACGTGCACCAGCGCCGCCAGTGCCGCCTTTGCCGCCTCGCAGGGACTCCCGTGCAGCGGACAGCGTGAGCCTCCACTCCACGCAGTCGCAGTCTCAATTGGAGCGCAGCAAGTCCTCAGGTATCGGCCATCTATTCAAAAGTTTCAAAGATAATGTGCTGCGCAAAGCTAATCAGCAAGCCGATGAGGAGCCCAGCGTCAGCAGCGGCTCAGCTAAAGAAACGTCCATTTGATGTAAGCGGTATGCCTAGGCACAAACCCGAACTCATCCGCTCGTCTCAGCTACCCATTACTACTCAAACTCCCCTCGCTGCGCACTGTTCAGAGTCTTGTTTGTGTGTTTTGCGTTTACTAACAAGTCTTTTGCATTTCAGCATGTGCTCGACTAGCATATGATAATGACTATATCCTATCTCATATACCCGATCTGGTCTCTTTCCAGGACAAGTCCATGTCCGCTAGTTGCACTACTTTGCCACGTAGCAGCAGCCGCAAGGCGGATAAGTCTCAGCCAACGAATGCCTCAAGCCAGGCCAAAGCGCGCAAGTCGGAGAAGTGAGGCGCAATCTACCAAACGTAAAATAAAAAAAAAAAAAAAAAATATATATATATATATATATATATATATATATATATATATATATATATATATATGTAATATCGCTCTTAATTCCTTATGGCAATGTGTTTTCAAGAAGTTGCTCGGTGCTCAAATTTAGCCAATGTGGAAGGTGGACAGCAAAGGATAAGCATAATTGAAGGGAATGACACTAATGTAAACCTCATCTTTTAGTTGAAATTGTAATTGCATAATGATCGAACTAGTGATTGACATTATTATACAGAAAATAATTATATGTTAATGTATTCGGATTCCCTACCTATTTCCTTATCCCCTTGCTCCTTGGCAAGCTTTCCTAGCCGATATACATGTATATTCATTTATGTGATTGCCGTATTTGTCCTACAGCCACCTCCTATCACTATAAATTAGAGGGGAAAGTAATATGATCTATCTCTCTAGTTTTCAATGCATTGTAATTGATAATTCAATAAAACTTAACTATATACATATGTAAATTAAAGAAAATCTGTTTTAATTGTGTGTTTTGCAAAACATCTTGTAGCTTTATTATTTGTTGTAGGTGTATCGAGTTGATCGAGTTGACCAGTATTATTGTTTCTCTTTAGATATTAAAACATATCATTTTCAAAGTACATACATATGTACATCATATATCGAATAGAACGGAAGCAATTGTAGCGCAACGACGATGCCAGAAATCATATCAGTTGAAGAGGTACAAAGCTGAGATTTGCAATCTAGAATCTAGATATGTATATATATATATTGCATGCACGTACATTCATCAATCTGCGCATATTACCTATGTATGTATGTATTTGTGCACTCATTTTATGATTGAAATTCCAGTTTCGGTTCCAGTCTCTTCCAATCGTGACTACTCCTGCTATCCAGCAGATTCGCATGCACTCTTACGCAGGCACACAAACACACTCTTACAAATCGTGCACAAGTACAGTGCATATAAATCCAGTCTGCAGTTTGGAGAGCGCCCATCAGCAGCTTTGCTCAACTCCACATGAAGCGCGTCGTAAGAGCTGCACATGCGCAGCAGCTGATGCGAATGCTCGCTGACCTTGACCCTCAATCAAAAGCAAGAGAGCGCAGACAAAACGGTTGAACGCGGTGCGCATGCAGCTAGCCGGGTGTAACTTGTTGCCAAGTGCAGCAGCGAAGACCACGCAGTCAAGTTGAAGTTATCCCTCTCCCCAACAGCCCTTCGCCATGAACACTGACAGCTCACCGTCGCCATACATTGTACATACATGCATTCATACATACTTATATATGCGAATGTGTGTGTCGCTTGCAAGTTTTCACCATTAGCAGCGCAGTGCGACGACTGTACTTTGTTTAAAGAAGCAGCACATACATATGTATGTGTAAATGTATACGTAACATACATGCATACATATATATTTGTGTCCAAACATATACATAGGTATACATACGTACGCAAGTATATGGTTTATGCCCACGTGCATGTGTGTGCCGATATACATATGTACATACTTATAGGTCTCGGTGCATAAGGAAGCAAAGAAAGCAGCGCACCAACACAAACACACACGCGCACGCACATATACACGGTAATACGCTAGAAACAATGGCAAAATTTTTGCTTTATGTGGCGGCACCTCCACCAAGCTGACTCAGTTACACAGCGACTGAGAGTGAGCAGGAAAGAGAGCAATGCAAGACGGCCGGGCCGGTCGGGCTATCAGCTGCCGTGCCATGTGTTCACTCAAAAATCAGGGGGCAGCTGCTCTTGCTTCGCTGCTGCATTTGCCGGCTCAGAGAATAAGAACTGGTATCAAAACTGGTTCGGAGAGGGAGACTGGGTACAGGGGAACGCGAGAACGAAAGAAACAGCGGGCGATCTGCAAAAATAAAGAAGTTTCTATTCAAGTGAAACACGCATTTGTATTGTGGGGTTATTATTATTATTTCTTTTGTCTCAAATCAGCAGCTCCAGCATTTTAATTTACAATTAAAAAACAATCACAGTGATATTTGAATTTTATCATAATCATTATCTTCGTAGTTCGCCTTGTTTTTTTTTTTTGTCTTGCTCAAGTGAAAAGGTTCATCTGTTAGCTCTTCTTCCTCGTCCTCGTGTAGCTTTATACCTATTTTCTTCTTCTTGTGTCATCTACCATCTGCCATTGTCAAGTTGTTCTGTTGTTGCTGTTATTGTTGTTAGTGTTGCCAGCTAGTATAGCTAACCCGCTAGAGATCTTGCTTGTTGATGTGATAGGTGAAGTGCAAAAGCTCGCCAGCCGCAGCTCTGTAGGGTAACATTCGCTTCTTTTCTTTTCTCGCTTCGCCTCTTCGCTCCTACTTCCATGTGTTGTTATTTATCTTCTGCGTGTTGGAACTCCTAATAGGATACTTTGTAGTATATATACATATGTATTTTTATATATATTTATTTTTCGAGTTTTTTTTAAGGTAAATTATATATTCTTATATAGTTTTCTTTCCATTCGTTATAATTGTAATTAGTAAATTCAAACACGTTTGCAGCGTAATAATAATAATATAGTTGTTTATGTTGTTGTTGATATTGTGGTAGTAGCTACTAAAATACAACGACGTCTGTTTCTTCTTCTTCATCTATTGCTGCCTTCCAGCGCCATTAGCGCCATCGTTGTCTTCTCCTCTATCGTCCATCGTGCTTTCTCCTAGTTGTTGCTTGTGTATTCACTGTACTGTTCTTTTACGACTACAGGCTCAGAGCTTTGGAATTAGAGATGTGCTGCTTAGATGACGGTTACATGTGTGTGTGTGTGTGTGCGTGTGTATGTGTGGGGGTATGGATGTGATTCTGTGTAGGTGTGGGTGTGTGTATGTGTTTGGGGTTGATTTTGTGTCTGTTGATCTTGACTCGGTTTTACTGATTGGTCGCTTCTTCTTCTGTTTTGCGATTTGCTGTTTTTGTTGTTGTTGGCTGGCAATTGATTTTTTCATTAAATATTTTTTCTTTTCATTTTTTTTTATTTGACAAAACATGTTCGTTGATTTCTCAGAGAGCGCTCATGCCGCTCTCCTCTAGTTCCGTCCACCTTTCTCGTCGCATTCACGTCTCAGATGTCCACTCTTGCCGCAGCCGTAGCAAGTCTTTGACGTCTCCGGGCAGTTCTTGGAGATGTGTCCGGTGCGGTTGCACTTATAGCATGAAACGTTTGCTGGCCCATTGCCGCGCTCATTCACCGCATCGGGGCAGTTGCGTACCCAATGTCCGAGCTTGTTGCACCTGTAGCACGTCGGATTGTCGGCTTGAGTGCAGTCCTTGGAGATGTGGCCAACGCCGTTGCACCGATAGCAGCGCTCCGCTTCTTCGGGGCACGCGCGTGCAAAATGCCCAAATTGATTACATTTGTAGCACTTTTCACGATTACGACGCATGCCGCCGCCGCCACCGCCATCACGCATGCCACCGCCACCACCGGGTCCGCCGCCTCCTGGTCCACCGCCGAGACTGCAGTCCCGGGCAAAGTGGCCCGGCCGGTTGCACTTGTAGCACGTGGCAGACATCGACATTGTACTGTACTTGAGTTAATTAGAGAATAGGTGCAGAACTGTTTTAACTACACGTTTCGTTTCGTCCGACAATCACACACGAGCGGAACTACTACTGCCTCCACGAGCAAAACTGACTTGCGTTAAATGCAATTAAACAAAACTACAGGATATGCGAAAATCGCTCGCCGTAGTTTTTTCGACGCCAAAAATTAAAATGGCTACCACGCAAAACTAGTACAATGGTATCGCCATTAATTTGGGTATCGAGTATAGAAAAATGCCGCTGAGCAGTCACAGAGCTACGTGCACACACAGGGATGCTTTGATTATACAATTGCAACACTGCAATTCCACGCGGTATACCTTGGTACAAAATAGTCGTAATATGCTGCCAAATTTATATTTGCACACACAAGCTCTCTAACAACTTTAATATACGGTAGAGCAAACTAAACCGAATTAAAACGAAAATGCTACTATGTTTTTTAGATGACTTACATGAATTTAATCTGATCGTTCAGCTTGCAGGACAAGTGCCACATACTGTGAGATGAATAATACAAGCTTCATCGGCTAGTGTCGTTGATATCTTAGGTCGTATCAAGTGTGAAATCTTGTCGGTAACACTTCGGCAAGCTTTTTGTACATTCCCGAGCTGCTTTCGGGTATGTCGTTGCTAAAAATAAATAATTCGTTCTCAATCAAGTTTATTTTGTTTTATGTGCACGCTCGCTCCACTGTTCACAGTTTAGTGTGCTGCCAGACCTGATGCCGGCAGCCTTGCCACATTCACGCAGGCGACAATGAGTTGGCAGCCCATAAAATCTCAAGCAATATTTTGCAGCTGTGCAATGTACTTTTATGTGATTTTACCAACAATAAATTAACGCTAGTTATGTATGCAAAATGTTATTTGTTCTGGTAGCGATTGCCATTCTGAGCCAATGTACAGCCACGTCCACAATCCACATGCCCGTCACCACACAGGACATCATTGCAGGTGACGTGTTCTTCGAAATCATTTCCCCGCAAAATTTGGAATACACTTACCGCCTGCGGCCGGCCAAGGACTTTGGTGTCTCATTCAGCCAGAAACTGGAAGGTGTTCCCCTGGTACTGGCCGATCCGCCCGAGGCTTGTCAACCGCTTCGCAATGGGAGAGAGATGCATGGCAGCATTGCCCTTATGGATAGGGGGCAAGTATTAATATTATCATTTATTATCAAATTGTGGAACTATTTTTAACCTACCTGCCGTTATCTGTGCGACAGCGAGTGCTCGTTCCTTACCAAAACACTGCATGCCGAGGCCGCCGGCGCCATCGGTGCCATTATCACCGAATATAACTCGAAATCGCCAGAATTCGACCTATACATTGAGATGATTCACGATAAGACGAACCGCGACACCAAGATTCCAGCTGGCTTTTTGCTGGGAAGGAACGGCATGGTCATACGCAGCACGCTGCTCCAGCTGAAGCGCCTCCATGCGCTGATCAATATACCTGTCAACCTGACCTTCACCCCGCCATCCAAAATCAATCATCCGCCTTGGCTGGGCTGGTGAGTCCGAAATGGGCGTCTACCAAAAACTACAACTGAAACTGAAACAAAAATAAAACAAAAGCAGAAGAAAATCTGAAACCAAAGTGCATACTTAGTCAGTCAAGATATATATTACACGCGTAAGCTGATTCGCTGGGTTGCAATTCGGTAGAATTTATTCAAAAAACAATTTCGAACTTTGCTCTGGAATTTAACCACAGTATTTCAAGCATTGCTGCACAATTTTAAGTTATTTAGTGAATGAATGAAATAAAATAATGTTTAGCGGGATATGTGTACACATATGATTATAGTTCAAACTTGTATTCTACACAAGCTTACCTAAAGCACATTTAATTCTTTTCAAGACCAAAAACAAATTTTATTATTACAGCTTTAAAATATCAAATGCATAATTAATTTAAATTTTTGTAACATTGCGTTAATTGCATCAATTCTGAAATTTTAAATTATTTGTATTTAAAATACAAATTACTTGAAAATATCAACTACAACAGATTAAAGGCGAATCGTGATTTTGTGAAGGCTTTAAAAATGTTTTCTGACAATTTGATAAAAACCAGATTTTGTTTTTTTTAAAGATAAAGATCTTATGTTCAAATTGTAATGAATATATATATATATATATATATCTATGTATATAAATGAAAGTAAATTTTTTAAGTAGAAGATAAATTGTTATTTTGTTTTTATTTTTCTTTGCTTATATATTGCTCACTTTAAACTTTCGTTCAGTCGCATGACGCAGTCTTTTGATTATTATTATTAATTGTTAAAATTGTTACAACTTTACGAAGATTTGCTCTCAAGTTTGAAGCAAAGCCCAAAACATAGAGTTATTCTAAAATTGTGTTTTATTATTTAATAACTATATATATTTGTGACTAAAAGAAGAAACACAAATGAATGAAAATAACTAAAAACGAACTGAATTTAAGTAGTTAAATTTTAAGCAAAAGCAATCCCATAACAACAGTCCCACGAAACGAGGCGAGATGAACCCAAGCGTAATTTGTAAATAAAGTAATTGACTAAGCTAAAGACAGCTTAGGATTAAATCTATACTACGCGTAAATCTTGATTTAAGCTAAGTTCAATTACATATATAAATATATGTTATATATGCGATATTGGAAATGTCAATATACCAAGCGTTCACTGTATCAGAGTTTGCCCAAGGCGCTCAGGTTAAGGCACATGCCCAGGGTGAGGACTACGATGGTCACCACGAGTATTGCGAAGCAGAGATAGTTGGACTGGATGGGCATGCGGAAGAGCTTCGCGGACATGTCTAGCGAGGAGGCGAACAACAACGTCGAGTTGAGATCCTCGGCGGACGTATTGTGATATACAAAGGGACGCACCCGTATTTGGTGTCCGTTTGCCTGGGCGTTCTGGCAGACGCGAGTCACGGACCCGGCTACAAAGAACGGTAGCAGACCTAGGAAGAGCCACAACATGACATTCGCGATGTTCAGGAGCACCAGCTTCAAGGCACAGTAGTGGAAGTCGAAGTCCTTGAACAGGTAGACGAGCCCCGCAAAGGCGTAGGCCAGATTCATGACGATCAGGAAGCAAACGGGTATGGAGACGTGCTGGTTGACACGCTCGAGCAGCTTGCGAAACTCGAGGATCTCGCGCATCCAGTCCAGCGAATCGATGGAGTGCATCAGAAGCTTGTGCGACAGCGTCTCCAGATGCACCCGCAGCAAATAGCATTCAATGTAGTAGCTGCTCAGCACAATGATCTCCACGAGATCCTGCAGCAAAATGGTGCTGAGCAGACCGATGCGTAGCCAGAGCTCCCAGTCGCGCAGCGCCTCGGCCAGCCAGGCCACCTTGATGATCTGAGCCTGCTGCATGAACACCACGCAGCAGGCGTAGCTAAAGAGCAGCAGCAGCAGGGCCAGAGCCACGCCCAAATAGAGCCAGAGCATGCGGCACAATCGCTTGGGCTTGGCGGACAGCAGGAACACGCGCTCGATGAGATTCTGCAGTTGCTCGTGCTCGATTACCTTGCATACGAGCACCGCTGAAACGAAGCTCAGCAGGTTGAGAACACTGGGCACTACATAGCCGAAGAGCAGTTCCCCAATCGTGTTGGGCGTGCTGCTGGCGGAGGCGGAACCGCAGACGTCGCTGCCGTTGCCGTAGCCGTCGGGTCGAATGTCCCGATAGCTGCTGAAGCCGCGATCTCCACTGCAAGAATTTTTGGTTAGCACTAACTTAGATCTCTGTCTCTCTCCCTCTCGAAACACTCACCGATAGCCACACAGGTAGCGCAGCACGTAGCCCGCCAGGAGGACGAAGAACACCATCAGCGCCTGGACGTAGCTGCTGCAGGCGCCCACAGTGCTCATGTCCGTGGAGATGGGATTGAGGCCGACCACGGTCAGGATGGCCACATATGGGCGCAGGAACTGCAATGTTTCAATAACTTCAATTGGGTACAGTGTGCACTCGCTGTAGTAAACTTAAGAAATCTGACCGTGCTTAGCTTATAAACTCTAATCGATCTATATCAACTATAATTTATCGAGTGTCCACCGGATCAGCTCCTGCAATCGGGCGTTGCTGACTACTAAATATTTATTACGATTGAGATCCTAGGGTATACCCACATACAATTGTATGTTCCATATGTCCAGACTCTAGCTCCAATAGTGGCAAACAGACGGACGAACGGACACAATTCCCATTTGAGTCCAGGTATATGTATGTACATATATTTTCTGCATAAATGTAAATAACTAATTCGCATTTTTATACCCTGATCCCATTAAAAATGGGAAAGCAGGGTATAATGGTTTTGTGAAAAGTATGTAACAGGCAGAAGGAAGCATCGCAGACCCCATAAAGTATATATATTCTTGATCAGGACGATGAGCTGAGTCGATAAAGCCTTGTGCGTCCGGCCGTCCGTCGGACGCCTAGATCTCAGAAGATATAAGAGCTAGAGACTTCAAATTTTGTATGCATACTCGTGTATACCAGACGCAGTACAAGTTTATCTTTTTTTCGATTTCTTTTTTATCGAGAATAATCGATAAATTGATTTTGTTTATTCAGCGTGATTTTGATAATTTAAGACATAGAGACTTCAGATTTGGTGTGTACATATATCTGACCAATACAAATTTTGTCATTTACAGATTTTGCATACCACGCCCCCTTCGCCCACAATTTGCAAAAAAGTATTTTAGGTACTAGAGACTTGTGCTTTAGAATGTATATACATATTATGATCACGTTCTGAAAGTTTCATGAAGATAGTCCTTTTACAGGAGAAATTATTCAACAACAAAATTCTCATAGTATTGCCCACACTGCAGCGCAGCCCAAGCGCAGTCGCTGCTTACTGCGCAGTTAGCAGAGTGCGTGCTATTGCGTGCGTGAATATCAGCTCTTTGTAGGGATCAGGGTATCTCCTAGTCGAGCAGTCTCGACTAGAGCTTCCTTACTTGTTAAATATAATTTCAATAAATGTGTCTGATAATATTACTTTGTTTATGTTTTGACGCATGGTGTTTGTAATTAAAGATTAAGCACTACGATTTTTCGCTGTGTACTTTTGCAATTAAATAATTAAAATAATAACGTTAATGCTCACACACACACATACATGTATGTATATACATATATATATTTTTTGTGCAATTTATTATCGCAGTCGCGTTTACTATATGGAGTGCACACTGTTCCTGATCATTTCAGTACATTTTTGTTCCGCTATATCCACGTAACGTACCTTGCGTTTGCAGTAGTTGAGGATCGCCGATGTCGGCTCGTGCTCGCCCGGCTGCTGCGTTTCATCGTGGGTGGCACCGTTCAAGCGGTTGATGAAACAGAAAGAACTATCCGCATTATTACGATACATGACAGGCGTCGAGACAAAAGGCGTTTACACGCAACAATAGAAATGACAATAATAACAATAACGATAGCAGTAACAACAACAACAACAACAACAACACAGGCGCGCGCACTCGCACACACACACATAACGAACGACTGGACGTTGGCGGCTGCTGATGAGAGTGACAATGAATGGAAGTGGAGCGATTGGAGCGACTGGAGCGACTGAAACGATGATCGCCGGCGTCGGTGGCGCAGCAACAACTGAAACGGCACGCAAACAACGGCGAGAGAGCTCGAGCGAATTTGGCAAAACTTACGGCGAGTTCGTGCAGCCAGGATGAGACGGCGGATGTGGCGCGGCTGCACCGTAAAGCCGATGGCGAATCACTGAGCCGACTTGTTGCTCTTTCTGTCTCTGTCTCTGTTTCTGTTTCTGCTTCTATTGCTGCTGGTATTGTAGTCGTTGACGTTGACGTTGTCGCTGTCGCTGTCGCTGTAGCCGATGGCGTTGTCGTTGCCGTTGCCATAGTCGGCGATTTCATCAATTGCTGTTATAACGGTAAATTGAATAAATTGAAACTCGAGCCGCGCACACAGTGAGCCGAGCGCGAGCTACACAGAGCCGATGCCTATATGACAACGTCGACGTCGACGTCGACGTCGAAGCTTTCCTGCTATTGCGTTGAAGCTCTCTTCGAGCTTTGCTCACTACGCGCTCACAGTGCTCGCTCTCCCGAGGGCCCCTTATCAATGGAATATATCTCGGTAACAGAACGCGACGCCTGCTCTGCGCTGCTGTGCACCTGTTACAGTTTAGATAGGAATCAGCTTGTTATCGTGACCGCTATCTATCCGAGCTGAATGTGCACATATGCAAATAAACGAATACACGTGCACTGCACATATGCACATGGGTGTGGGTGTGAGCGTGTATGTGGCTGCTATATAGAATGGCTTCTATGTATTTTATGATTATCTTGAGAACTTCTCGCGATCCGTTTATTGTTCTTCATTCGTCGTGAGTCAGCACGGAATTTGTTTATGTTATCTACATATACGGCTGCTCGCCGGCGAATACTGTAATGTCACCGACAGCCTAACGGCAGTCGTTCGCTGCCGCCTCAGCTTCTGCTCATGAATGTGTGCGTCTGTGTGTGTAGCTTCCCGATAACCCAGAGGATCATGTATTGTTCGGTGCGCTACGCTTAAAAGGGGCGGCATGTTGCTTTCGGCTTGAATAAACGAAGAAGGAAATTAGGCTAGGGCTCGCATATCATGAGAAATAGTTATCGAGTTTGACTTTTCGCAGGGGCGTAGCGAAACCGTCACACACCGAATGTGTGTGATTCTTATTGAATTGCTACCCCATACCCCACTCACCCCGCCCTCCTCGTGACACTAGTGACACCATTTTGGGTAATAGTAATTAATAATTAGTAATTAGCAGTCTGTACATACACTCATGGTCAAATTAATAGGTGTGAATTTTTTTGTTTTTTTGGATTTACTTTTTAAATAGTGTTGCCAAACCTAAACAAAAAAATTCTAGCTTCTAGATGTTGTCATACCGTAATTATTCTACTATCTGTTAGAGTTTTTGGGTCGCACCTCTTAATTTGACCATGAGTGTATGAACGTTAGACAATTTATGTTTTAAGTTAGACATTAATCAAAAGATTAACTGACTTGATTCCATGTCATAGTCGAGTCATAAATATTTTAGATTTAAAAACCATACAGGAAAAGGTTTTGAAATTAAAAAAGCAAAACAAATGCAGCGGCTGGCTCAGTCGCCTTGGCCGTATCAGCTCAATACCGAAACTGAGTCTTGCTTGTTATCTTAAATGAAATGCGAATAACAATAACAGACTAGGCGAACAAAAAAATAAAAAATAAATAAATAAATAAATGTTTATGTTATAAGAAGAAGCAAAAAATGTACAAAGCGACACTCAAATATGTTTCTCTCGTTTCTCCACTTAGCTGAGATTCGTGCCGATCACTAAAAGTTCTCCAGCTGATGATTCTCAAGCTGCTGCTGCTGCTGCTGCTGCTGCTGCGGCTGTCGTCATGTGCGCTCCCTCCTTCCTGCCTTCAGTGCACTGGCCGCTGCGGTTGAGTGCGATGCTCGCACACGCAAGGCAATAAAGTATCGAAATGTACATTGAGAAGTAATTAAATTAAATTAAAGTCAAGTCGCAAGTTGCTTGAAACTTTTTGTTTCTGCGATGACGCCTCAACTGGAATTTGTTGCTGCTGTTCGAGTTCGATTTGCATGATGGGCAGCCGCAGTCGATGCCGCAGTTGACGTTGACATTTTTCGGTGGCTCTGGCAGCTTCCACTTTCCACCCGCAAAACCATCAGGCATTTCCACTGGCAGCCGCTGCTGCTATGGAATGGCCTCCTCCCACTGCCAGGGGGCTGGGTCGAAGCTCTGCTGGTCGATGCTGTCGTTGCCTGAACTCTGGTCACTCATGTAAATTAGCTGCGTTGTCAAATAATGCTGATTTGTTGTTGGTTCGTTGGCAGACTAACAAAAGCAACCCATGCCAATGGTCATACTTACGCTCACGCCCCCTTCTCCACAAACTTGACAGACCAAAAACTGTCCAGTGGCCATCGCATTACGCATATCTCGATCCATCCCATTGCCAGTTGGCAGTGTTCAACAAGCAGCTTTTTGTTTAAAAATCAAATCAAATATTACGAGAAAATTTCAATGCGGTTAAATGCATAGCAAATTTTATCATCCACCTCTCTCTCTCTATCGCTCTTTCTCACTCTCGCTTTCTCCCTCTATCCGAAGGGGTGGGCTGGGTGGATTGAGTTGCAGCCGCAACCGCAAAAACGCAAATGTTGTCTCGACACACGTCGGACTCGGAGCATTTGGGTTGTTCTCGGTTTGACAAATTTTGAGTGAGTGTTTCATTCCAGTGTTTCATTCCACATCAAAGCATGCTCAGAGGCTCACAGGGAACTTAGAAGGGGAAACCTGTCCGGTCGCTTCGGCAATATCTTTAATATTTGAATTCGAATTAATTTATATTTATTTCATTAAATTAATATCATATATATGTATAAAAATATTCAAATTTGAATTGAAATCGGAAATGTTATATAGATAGATAGCCAAGTCAATTAGAAATATGGAAGTTTTCGAAAAATTATTGTTGGCCTCTTATCTAATTTATAACGAGGCTAAAGAGCTCCTGTTAGTGTTAGCTAAATATTCATACTAATTAATTATTATTATTAATAAATTAAATACATATATTATAAATTATATAGCAAATAAAGTAAAATATAAATTTGTAAATTTGAACTTTAACATTACGCTTACATTGAGTGTTTATAAAAAGTATTACTTCTAGCAAAACCTAGGTTTGTTAGGTCTAACATACACTGATCTTTCATCCCCTTTGAAATATCAGATATCTAAACACACAATTCTTCCGAGGTATTTTTCTCATATACATATCATACTCTTTTCTCCACTAAACGCTTTTCATTTCTCCATCGAAATTGAAAATGAGAACATTTGAGACATTTTTGAACTCATAATTTGTGTCTATAGCTGTAGTAAATGAATACGTGCACGGGTTTGTCTGCATTGGGGGTGTAGTTTAAAGGTCTTAAAGTGTGCATGCCACGCCCATTGAGTCTGCTCGAGACCTCGCCTCTGAAAAGATCAGATTGTGCGACGTGTCAAGTGTCCAAAATTCAATTAGACTTCATTAGCATTAGCAGCCGGTGGCACCTTGCCTTGTTGTTGTTGTTGTTGTTGTATTTGGCGTTGTTGTTGTCTTGTTGTATTTGGTGTTGTTGCTGTTGCTCTGTCTGGGGCCACCTTGTGGCTGTGGCGTGCACAGATTTAACCGTTTGCAGATTAGCATAAATGAGATCATTAAAATGCGCTTACGTTTGTGTTGAGTGTGTTGTGTTGGGTTGAGTGTGCCGGTGGCCGAGTGTGCTGGGGGTGGCCTGGGCAGTGGTGTGGGGGGTGGGGTGGCGGCAAGGTGCTACTTCCTTTAGCACGTAGCAGACGCAGCCTGCAAAGTGCTTGCCAGTAAGTGTCGCTGCTGTCAAGGTTCGTGTCTTTGCTACTCTCGCCGCACACACACCCGAACACACCCATGCCACACACAGATGATGTGTAATTTGCATAATTATTGTTGGCAGCTTTGGCATTAATGTTTAATATAGCAACTAGCTTAGCTTTTTTTATTATCTACTATGGCTTAATTGGGCATTACATTTCGTGTAACGAGTACGTAAACAAGCAAGGCTGGCCAGGTTGCCAGATCAGCAGGTGGGGACTTATTGGGCTAGAATAGTGGACAATGGCCGGATGCATTAAGCTTGAAGGTGAGTTTCAGCTATGTCTGCTTCTGCCTTTGCTTTATAAATCAATATTCTCGCATATGAGCAATAAGTGTCCTCAGTTGGTGTGCACTCTAATCCGTTATGCATATGTTCAGTAGCATTATTTCCTATAAACATTAAACATATTCCCACAAGCTATCAATTAATATACTCCTCATCCAATTGGATGTTCAATCTTATTAGATTTGATAGAAATCGAATGAGATCAAATGCAAACTACTTGCGGGTAATGTAAAGAATAATCATTATATTAAATATTTCCAAGATACTTATAGTATGTATACTTCTATATAAATATACTCTATACTGTTTTATTCAGTTAATATTGATGAATAGGAAAAATGTTTAGCTTTAGATCAGATATTGTATAATATCCCCTAGTAACACAAAATAAATTATTAAAGATAAGATTTAGAAAAATAAGTAAGAACGAGATTCCCTGAACTTTTCGAGGAACTGATATATCAATAATTCCTTGCTTCTATTGTTAAAATAAAAGAAAGTGTGGTTATCAAGATAATCTAATATATAATAATATATAATTATAATTAATATAATATAATATAATTAGATACATAGATTCATTAATGAATGGCTATTTTTGTTACTTATGCTGGTATGTTCAACTTGTTCGCTCGTTTTCTCACTCAATATTGAATTGGTTTTATCGACTTATCCGATAACTGATCTCGATAACAGATTTAACTTAGAAATCAGGGGTTATTCTGCCGATAGTAATTAAGGCTACAAATTGTGCTAAATAATGACAAATGTGCTAAATAATGACAAATGTGCTAAATAATGACAAATGTGCAAAAAAATTACAACACATGTATGTATGTAATATGAATTTACAGAGCACAAGGTCAAACCATAAGGAGTTAAAGTTTTGAACTTAATGCTTCTGAGTTAGTCGCCATAAACTATTAGTCGTAGTCTCCTCTAGCTATAGCTGTAGAGCTAGTGCATAAAAACAATGCTTCCAGTTGATTATATTTTGGGCATAAATCAAACAATCCACAACTTGTAAATCCTGTCAAGCAACTGACGTCTGTGCATAAACACAGCGATTTATGTACAGACCTGCATAGAAATAAATAAATAAATATGTATGTATGTATATTTATATGTATGTATAGGCGTGTATATGCAAATAGAGAGTCTAGTTAATTGGCCTGTCATAAACCTGTTGCTATTGCAAGTTTTTCGCTGAAGCGCAGTTGCGGTTGCATGCCAGCTTTCAATGGGGCATGCAGCAGCCCGTATGTGTGGGCCGCACACCAATGTGTGTGCGTGTGTGTGTGTGTGCTGCATGCAGCTTTTGACTGTGCAGTAAAACCCTTCTTGCCCGCCAAACGAGCTAATTTTGATGATATCCAGACAGTCGTTGAGTTTTGGTCCATTTTGACAGGGAGATGCGCTGTGGTTGTTGCTGCTGTTGCTGTTGCTCCTGCTGTTGCTACCACTGCTGCTGTTGCTGCTGCTGCTGCTGCTGCTGCTGTGTGGGTGAAGTTCGCACTAAAAGCCTGTCGCAGCCTGCAAATTGAATCAGCGCATATGTGTGTGCATGCGTGTGTGTGTGTGTGCCCAGAGGGCGACGTGCGCGCTCTCATGAAATGTGACCGCAATTGCGGTTCGTTAGCTGCATTTCAGCTAGTCCACATGGTCCGCACGGCAGTGGAGCCACACACACACACACACACACACACACATGCATAAGAGAGCCAGACTGAGCTGAGGCCACGTTGCACGAGCAGGTGGCAAACGTGCATGGCCCGCCGAAAATGAACCCGAAATGGGCGCGCCAGGTACAATGCAAAAGCATTGTGCTTAAGTGGTCAACTGACCAAAAGCACTTTGACCATGCGGTCCTCGTGGCCGCCGCGCTCAGTTAGCTCTTTAAATTGTCGCTGCCGGTCTTTATTATTTATGACAGAATGCCGAGTATCAAAATGGCAATGGCCAAGGATTTCAATGGCACTTAGCGGCAATTAGAAGCAGATATAACCCACACACACACACACACACACGAGCGCACACACACCTGTTGTAGCCGCAATCACAGCGAGCATATATGTGTGTGTGTGTGTGGGTGTGTGGTGCTCTTTGTCAGCGTCTGGGATTTGCGCGCCAGCGAACGGCATCAAATGTGGCAGCCCAGTCAAGGTAATTACGACAAAGACGCATATCCTCCTAGGCACATCCGGCCAGGCACGCACAAAAGCACACAAAAACTTGTAGCAGCCCCGCCCTCCTGTCCTACTGCCCGCCTTTCCTCCTGGCCTCTTCACTCTGACCTGACTTTTCAACGCTGGCTAAAACGTGACAAGCATTGCGATTTGCCGGCCAGTTTAAAGGCTCGCAGGATATGTCGCCAAATACATGTATATATATATATATGTGTGATTGCGGGTCCTTAACGGCCTGACCTACTCATGAGTGCCAAATGAGTTGTTAGACCAAAACTACAGACGGCTCTCCAGAGGAGTTTGGCCCAAGGCAAGGAGTTCGCCCGCCTCATCCGCAGACACTTGCGTGCTGCCCGTGCCTGCCGGCTGCGGGGGGGCTGTGAGAGGGTGTGGGGGGCTGCGTGGATGTACGCCTGGCTTTTGTTGGCTAACTAAATATTGTTAGGCAAAGTAAACGACATTGTAGACATTGGCAAGCGACCGACAGGGCCCCAATCTGCGGCCAGAGGCGTAGCTGGGCATGTGTTGAGCGGTTTGCTGGGTTAGCCTCTGCTAAGTGAGACGCTTCAAGTTTTTTAATCCTATTTGCTGCTGATATGGATACTGTGCCGAAACTTAATTCGCATAGCATAGCACACAGACATCCATTGCAATATAAAATTATATTATTATTTCATTTAATTTTAAAAATTATTTATTTGTTGTCAATAGTATTCGCAAAAGTGTCGCAACCGAACCAAATTTGTCAAATGCAAAAATAGATCTATATATACCAACTGCATAACTATATATTTCGAATATGACTATAAAACTTCACAGCCAATAATATCGAGTGAAATTGCTATATGAATCAAGAATCGGACTAACAAGTACCCAGTTGGCTTCCGATTCTGGGAAGCCTACGAAAAATGAATTTTTTTTTTTTAATTTCTTACAAACAAAATTCCAGAGAGTGCAATAAAAATATAATCACAGCTGGTAATAATTTAAAAAAAAAAATGAAATAATAAAGCAAGTAAAGTAAAGGCACAAACGACTTGGATATAAGCCTTCAAGCGCTATAATAATATAATAAATGACTGGAATTAGTATAAAAGACAGAGAGTTCTCTGAATATTAATATATTATTATTATCATTATAAAATCTTATAAGTTAGTATTTTAATCTACAAAGGAAGGGAGACGACCTGAAATTAGGGGCTTCCAAATTGTTGGTTGCCGAGGAACCCGTTGATTGTTAATCCGGCCCTGTGTGTATGTTAATTAGTATTATAATTCAAAAAGTTTAATACAATAAAATTTTGTATATATAATTAAATTAAATTGTATATGTAATTAAATTTAAAAATTAAAAATTAATTTAATTTAAATATGAAATAACAGTCGATGCTTCAGTTATTGATTAGCGCTACATATCGTTCAGAGAAAACGACATCTTGATTGATCTTTCGTTTCCGCTTTCCTACCCCCTCTCAACAATTGATTTCTATGGTACGCCCCTGATTTCCGCTGTGGCGGAGCTGAGCCCTATTAGCGTGCCTCAAACACAACTGCGACTCCATTGAAGTCGTCATCCTGTCATGGGTGCAGCTGCCGTTTATTACGAGTTTTCTTTTTACCGCTATTTTGGTTTTTCTTTTTTTTGAGCAGCCGGAGCACCGGATCCAATGTCTTAGACGCTCCGCTGCAACTTGGCCGCACTGCAGCTGCGGCATAGACAAACACACACAGAGAGGCATATATAAAACACACAGCTGAAGGTATTTTTGGCTCATGTCCTGATATCCTGGCTTAATGCTGGCTGCCGTGACTCTCTGTTGACACAAGCTGCTCATTAATTTTTTACGCTTAATGTGTTTTTCTAATGATTTTTAAATTGCGTCTCCGATTTCAAATTTTTCGGCTTCAGCATTGTGCAATATTTGGACGCGCTTCCTCGTTTGCTATCTCCGGCGACTGGGTGGCTGGGGGAATGGGCGAATGGGCGAATGAGGGATTGGACCCTTACTGGAGTACCTGGCCATAATCCCAATTTCAGCCAAGTGGACGCCAGTGCAAAAATCGGCTCATTAGCGACGCATGTGCAGTTGTTTGTCTATCAGCCTCTGTCTGGCTCTGTCTGTCTGTGTGTGTGTGTGTGTGTGTGTGTCTTGGGTGTCTGGCTATATCCATATTAATTTACAGTTGGGGTAACAGCAGCAAAAAGGAAGAACAAAATCCAGAATGCAATAATTAAAGTCCAATAACAACAATCTGTTAGCCAGTATTCAATTTGGACTCTGTCTCATATTTACTTCGATATACCTCAGGAAATATATCGCTGGGGTATGCCGATTGTAGCTTGTGTTTGTTATCATATAGTGGGCTGATTTATGATACAAAACAAATTAGGTATAAACGTCGAGTAAGTAACAGGTAAGTAACAGTATGTAATAAATAAGTATGTATGATGAAGTATAAGTATAATGATTAAATAATAAAAATAATTTGCAAATTAATAAAATTGATTTTGTATGTTAATTAACTGTTATGTATTTTACAAGTAAAATAAATGCACTTTTTTTTAAATATAAATTTTAAGCATTATATTGTAAAATTGTGTATGCCAGCATTGTAAGGTATTTAAGTGTTGTAAAACAAAGTATTTTTGGGAGTGTGCGATATGATATATCCATAGCTCAACCCGCTTTTGACTTGCACTTACGGCTTGCTTACTTATCCGGCTCTCTTGGAGGCAGAGTGGCATTGTTTGCCGCACTCGCACACACACACGAATCGCACACGTATGCTCATGGTACTGCATGCAATCGCATCACGCATACGACGCGTTGTACACTTTGCCACTTCTTTGGGCGCTGCAGCAGCGTTTTGTGTGACTGACAAATTTAATTACTGCCGGATTCATGTCTGCTGTGTGTGTGAGCCACTGAGTGTGCGTGCATGTGTGTGCGTGCGTGTGGAAAAGTGTTGTTTGCACCGCTACTGATATGGCAACAGGGTCAGGAGCAGCAGCCGGATCAGGGCCAGTGGCAGCAGCAGACGCTGACTGGGAGCTGTGAGACCAGCACCCCAAGCCCGTGCCCGAACTCGAGCCCTGAAGTCACTTCATTTGATGCGTCAATCAGCACAATCAAAAACTGCAGCCCATGAAAATCAATTAAAAAGCCGTTGACATTCCGCCCATGCCCAGGCTCTGGCCAATGGGCTGCTCATTGGATTGTGTGCACCATAGGGCGTTGGGTACTGGTCACTGGGCAGTGGATGTTGTCCGTCCGGGTAGAGGCTGTCAACAGCGCTGAACGTTTTGCAATCGACGCTGCCTGGATTAACATTTATATTTCAGCAGGCACGGCTCCCGTTCAGTTCACAACATGATTCCACTTGTTTTTTTCCGCTCTTTGTTGGCTTTGGTTTGATATTTCTCCGGGGCGTAGTAATTCATTTGAAATGCAAATTCTTTTGTAGCGGATATAACAACAACACACTTGCAAAACAAATCAAAGGCGTCATTCAGCAGCAACATGATGCGGCATTTTCGATTCCTCTGGTCCGTGGACTGGGCTCTTCTGGCCCAGTCACAGGTGCTCGACTCGGAGGTGAAGTCGGAGTTGGAGTTGCAGCTGGTGAGGTCAGCGTATTGCATAGGTAATTGCTGGACGCGCTGAGTTGACGAAATACCCATACATGCTATGGTATGGTAAAGTAAAAGAGAAATGAACAAGAACCGGAGGCAGCGCCACTTAATAAATGGAATGTCATTGAGGCGTGCGGCAATCAACAAAACAAAAATCCAAACGGATTTAACACCACCCGGCGCAAATGACGCATGAGTAGGCTATGGAATCGTTGATGGTGCGAAGGCAACTGTAAATCGGCGCACTTGCAGACTGGCTAACTGACTGACTGAGTGACTGACTGACTGATTGACTGATTTACTGACTGACTGCCTGGAGAGACTCATTGCCTGACGGACCAGGCCTGGCTAACTGACAGCGTCTGAGTGAGCGCTGAGCTCGCGTTATCTGCCGTAGAGGCACACACACACCCTTACACATACACATCACTTGTCGGTGGCATCCGCTGCTCTACAATGCTCTCTACTTCGGTTGTCAACGGCTTTTGTTTACTCTCAGCTAAAGTGCTCAAGCTCGCATTTGATACGACTTTTTTTCAGTGTAGTTCAGATTGATATAAATAAAAGCAAATCGATTGCAAATTATAATTCATAATTCATATTATATTACCTACTTAGATTTTTCAAGTTGAAGATATGTATTTTTTATGAGGGCAGCTTTATCCAATTTACATTACACACAGACTTGGGACAGTGGACAAGTAGTATTCGAGCACCCTGCGGGCATAGCACATTCGAATAAAAAAATGGATAACAACTGCAACTGCAACTGCAACTGGCCCAGCTTCAGTAGCTGCAGCAATGGCCACGAGGCATGGCCCGGGGGCAGCAGTGGTCGTGGCATTGGCCAGTGTCGGAGGCGGACACGGACGCGGAGGAGGAGGCGGTATCACTGTAGCTGCAGCTACTGCTGCTGCGTCAGCTGCAACTGATGACATTGTCAGACAGCAAGGCGTACCCCGGGCTATAAAGGGACTAACAAGCCTGACAGTCACTCAGCGTCAGTCAGACTCCGGGCTGGCTGGCTGCTCCGGCCGGGACGTTGTGCAAATTAAAAGTTTGGCCCACACTTGACACGTGCTTAGAACTTGCAGTGCCGCCCCTTTTCATCCTCCGCCCCCTCTCTCCGCTCAACCAGCCGCAACGCACATTGGTGCAATGTCCAGTGGCTCTTTTTTTCAGCATGTTTGCGGTTTGTGGCAGCGTTTTGTGCTCTGTGTTTTTCAGTTTTTTTCAGTTTTTCAGCTTTTATCTGTCGAGGCAATGGGGCGGTCGGGGCGGAAGCATGACGGGCTTTGGGAGCTGCCAGACGAAATTTATGAGACCGAGCCGAAATGTCAACTTGCGTGCAGCTGCATAAACTTGTTGCATACGTGCAGGCGCAGCAGCCTGGCAAAAGGTGCACCCTCTGCGGGCTGAAATGAAAGCCTAGCCGCTAGATGGCGCTCCTGAGTGACCAAATGTGAATAGACTCTACTCATAACAATAAATAGACAAATAAAACGTTTTCGAAGGATAACTGCAAATCCCGTTAAAGTAGTGCATGCATTTAAATATTTCATATTATGCGATCAATTATTGAGTAAAATGCAATGTAGATTTGAAATGATAATTAAGACAAATTAAATGAAGAGTTATGAGCTTTGAATGAACACAAGTTAATTTGCTCTCATGAAATGCTGACAAAATCTGCAGAGGTAAGATTCTTCGGGTAATTGAGTTTAGGGTTCTGTCTATAGGCAAGTTCTTACTCAATCCATGGTAATATTTACACAAATGCTGATTAGACAGATATTATTCGATGGGATACCTTCAATACTTTTGGCACCACTTGACATAGTTTGGCAAAACTTGAATATTAAAGAAATGGTCTAAATAAAATCTAATGATTTCTATATCTTGAGACTTTGTGTTTCATAGCATTCTGTTCATGTTCCAAAAAATGTGAATATAACTCGACAGCTAAAAGGTTTTACAGTATCTGTAACGTCACTCTATTCAAATGTAATTTTAATAATCATATGCTGATGAAATATATTTACATATGTATATATCGATATAGCTGGACTTAGCTGACTTATGTAACTCGGTGTACGCATTATAGATTATAGGGTTTACAGTCAATATAAATCTAAATTCTATGGAATTAACTTTAAGAATTTGTATAGAATTATTGTCGTAGTCACAGTTGTGGAATAATTACATATATTTGAAGTCAGAATTGGACCCTTGAGATATATAACCTGAATGCATATATTAGAATTGACTCGTTTGGGTATACTTAAGAAATATTTTGTTTGTCAAGACTTCCATTTGATTGAAATAATTATAATACATAATAGTAAGAAATGTTGTCATATGGGCTTAGCTTTAACAGTAAGGTAAGCAAGTAAGGCTTATAGAAAAACAATGCTTATCAATCCATATCAATTAAAGTGGAGGTTTTCAATTTCACATACGAAGAAGCGTAGGAAAATAATAAGTAATAAGTAATAGAGATTAGAGTTATGGATGGATGACAAGTATAATATATGAAATATAGAGTGATAGAGAATTAAAGAGTAGTTTAGAGACAGCGGAGGCTGAAAAAGTCAACTATATGGGTTGTAAAAATTAAATTTCTTTAATTCAAATCTAGTTCCAAGGAAGAGTAGCGTCAAAACCAGGTTATTTTCTCTTCCCTTCATAAAGTAAAACAAAAATTTAGGAGCCTCTCAAATAAAAGCTTATAAAATGATATTAAAACCAATTCTAATTAGCATAGCTACTTATGCACGATTTCTTAGTGAGTCAACTAGCTGCTCATCCCTGAGTATGAAGTTCAGATACTCGTCGAAGTGATAGATTATTTTTTTTATAGACAGCCTTAGCGTGTCCGAGAGCACATTAAGGGTTTGGCATGGCGCTTGTTGTCGCCATTCCAGCAGCTTGAGAAGATCGACGATCTGTTTTTCCAGGCCGAAGAGGACATTGAAGATCATTGCCAGATCCTGTTGCAACGAACCATGTTTGTCCTTCAAGGAGCGTACGCATACGCAGACGAGTCCTGGAATCAGCCAGACCAACGGCCGGCCCACGCACAGCTCGCAGTCTTCCTTATCCGTTCTCATAAGCTGCGCGGCCTCGACAGGTAAGCTGTTGCAAAAGCATTGCACCTGCCACAGCAGCTGGCAGTTTCGCAGCTGCAGCTCCAGTTTCTCCAATAGAGATACGAAGGGGGACTTCTGCCGGACTAGCCCCTTCTTGTTCTCGCAACACCCACTCCAATCATTTGAGGCTGCCGTCGGTGGTGCAAGGAGTCGCATGTTGGGATGGCAGCGCGTAATCCGATGATCTTCAGTCCTCCTCGCTAGGCATTCGTTCAGCAACTGCGCAAATTGCGTAATGTTGCCCAAAATCGCATTGCGCAACGCCCACCAGTTCTTGGGCTTTCTGCGCAAGAAGCCCTGCCCTTGGAATAGCACACATAGCTTGTCGGTGGGCGAGGATGCGATCATGTAAAAGTCCCTGGCTGCCTGCAGCCTGAAGCCATGCAGCTGGCTATCCGCTCTTAGAGCCAGGGATATTGGGAGTCCACGATCATTGCTCCTCCATTGCTCCTGCTGGTTCTGAAACGTTAGCGGCAGCTCCTCATGCATCACAGCGCTAAAGACGCATTTGATGGCATTCAGCTTGATCGTGATCAGCGTGACCATGCAGCTGGATAGGCAGAGCAGCTGGCAGCTGGCACTGCGGTCGCCGCTCATGTTGGGCCAGAAGATGGCGGCGAAGCCAATCGTGTAGAACAGAGATCGGGCTAGGTTGCGAGGTAGCTCGAAATGATGGAAGAGCAGCCACTGCCACGTGGCACACTCCAGCCGTATCGGGGGCAGCGGCCACACCTCTTTGCCGAAGTGCAAGTGCTGAGTCAGAAAGCAGACGAGCCCACATAAGACGCCATTCACCCGCAGATAGTGTCCGATGAAGCTAGTGTCCACATCAGCATTCAGGTCAACCATATACTTCAGGTAGAACCAGCTGCTCCAGTAGCCCAGGCTGAGCAGAACAACCAGCAGACAGAGCTTAATCAGCAGCTCCTCCTGCAGGCGCTGCAGCCGCCAGCTGTGGCAGCTGGGCACCTGCTCGTGCATGCGCACCAGCAGCAGGCTATAGGCGACAATGTGGATGCCCAGCAGCTGCATGCGCACCACTGTGCGAAAGGAGAACAGAATCTGGTCCAGCCACTCGAACAGCCAGTTGGTTGGATTGTCGAGCTCTATTCGTTGGTAGATCATAAAAATTGTCAACAGTTGATACTCGGTCAGGTAGCAGAGCCAGGTGGCGAACAGGTAGCGATTGAACAACAGTCTAGCCACCCTCGCATCCGGCGCATTCAGTTCGTATGGTAACATATTTGGCATTCTCTGATTTAAGTACTTTTATAACGCTTAAAATTCCAAGTATATATTTCTTGCTCTTGATATAAAATATTATAGAATTTCATTTCGTTTGTTTCCAATGTCGGCTTAGCCTCGACAAATGAAGCCTACTACGCTGGGTCTTGAGACTAGTAAGCAGATATAGATTTGTACAATTTGTAGGGTTATCTTGCATTGAATCGGAATTACGCATTGCCGACTTCCAGGCGATGCACAGTGGGGCCTTTGCTCATCTTGCGTGGCAAAAATCAGAACTTTTGAACAAAGCAATTGCCTAATGCCCAGGAGTAGATTGTTGAAAATTGAACCACTGTTCAATAAAGTTATATTAATTGCAATCTTTCATAATTAAATAAAATACAACTTACATTCAAGCAATTATATTGTTTTGGATCTCGTTTAAGGAAATGTTTGCAATCTCTTTTTCTGGCCACGGCTTCACTAATTGTCAGGAATAACTTTGAAGTCCGCTCTATATATCAATGAAAGTAAGCTTTTTAGACTCTTAAATTAATCGAATGTGTAAATACACCGTATTATCGAGTGTGTTTATTATACTTATACTTATTTTACTTTATTTATTTATTTTTGTATTATTAAGTGTAGAGCCTGTAGAATTATAACAACACAAGGGTAGAACATTATTAAAAGAATCAAACCCCATATCCAGATATGAGAATTTCAAGTGGTGGAGGTCTTAGTGATGGCTTTCACTATACCTGATTGTGGCATTCCAATCTGTTCTTCGACTGTATGCAGTTTTAGGTCTGCATTCTGCAGTACTTGTATACTTTCCTATATATGAGTTTAAAAACGCAGAATGATGATCCCATCCATAGATGTAAAGTATATGAGCCGCCCTTTCAGCCATATGTAAGTGAATTGAATATATTGAATTTTGTTTGTATTTGACTCTATTTTCTATGTAACAAATGCAGGAACTGCATTAAATTTGTGTAAACTGCAACGTTTGTAATATATTTAGTTTGACAGTTGCTGTTATTTTTTTAAAGCCGTGCAACACTCGAGACTGATTTTAATATTGTTTATGGGCGTGCAGTTTTGCAAGCATGGCAAAACCAAATTTTTTGTTAGGCAAAGTTACACACATGGAATTGCATAATTTCGAGGTATAATTTGAAAAAGCAACGGCGGCCTTTTAAGCCAGCCTGCCATTTGCAGAGAGAGAGAGAGAAAGAGAGAGCGAGAGATAGTGAGAGGGAGGGGGAGAGAGGTGGAGCAGGGCGGGGGCTTAGATGGGGACTTAGGCTGCCCGTTACTGGCACAGGCCGAGCAGCTGAGGGACTGGGCTGAGGGAGAGGAAAGGGCTTTCGTTGGCACTTAACCCGTTCACAAGTCACATTTGTTTTTGTTGCCTGCGCATCGGATCGCACTGCGCTGCGTTTTTTCAGCGCATGTTGAGCGTAAATGCTTCTACCCTGTTAACTAGGTATCTAGGCAGGCAATAAGCGACTTGAATATTTCATATTTCAATAAAAATATACAAATTGGCAACTACAAATTTCAGAATGTAGACAATATTGCTCAATTCCTACAAATCCTACAAACTAAATTATCTATTTTTTCTAAATTTTTGTTGGGATACCACAAACTCGTTTTAATTATTATTATTGTACTATGTTGGTGATCCAAAATCCAGACTTTTAAGACATTCGAGTGTCGATTTTAATGGGTGCGCCACTCCCCGTCATGAATTTCAGGCTTCGGGGCTTCGGCCTATTTGTTTGCTGGCTCTGCTGGGGTTTTAAGTTGTCAACAAAAATATCACTTGTTTGCATGAAAATCTCAGCCGCGCGGAGGTGGGGAAGGCGGGCTGGGGAGGTGTGTTGCTCTTAACCCACCACTGAATTGTGAATGCTGAGTGGTGCCCATGGCGCCCACATCTGTTTGGTGTCATTCACGATGTCGCAGCGGAGCGATGATAAAGGGAAACAAAACCGTGCAACAAAAATAGCAAACGCGTGCGGAATTGAGCAATTTTTATGAATAGCAATAGTCACAAATGGAGAGGGCGGCAAGCTAACAACCATGCCTCCCAAACACACTCACACACACACACACACGCACTTTGACACAGGCAGTTAGTGTGGCCAGGCCGTTAGTTCATCTGTCAAGCGCTGGACTGGGAGCGTGCTTGACAGTTTGACGCCCCGTAATTCATGGCAGGATGAACGCCAACTGCAAAGCCCCGTTTTTTGTTGCCATATTGTTGTTGTTGTTGTACAGTTGCTGTTGCTGTTCTTTTGCTGACATTTTACATATGACAAGAAGGGCCTACAGCATATGCTGGAATTTTAAAAGAGTTTTTCTGTGCTGCTGGAAATGAAATTAAACATATTAAAAATGTTGCTAATTTCATTTCGCTTGCACATCAAATTCAATTTTACCAAATGAGCTGCGCCTGACAAAAAAGGTAGCGAATTAAAAATAAAATACGAAAACGGTTACAGAAATATTGGCAAAGGGTTTTCCTGCTCATAATTTATTACCTGCAGTCGGACAACTTAATTATGCGCTTAACGTAATTATACGAAGCGAAAAATCGAAGCACAAATTGCGCAAATGCCAAACGCAGTCAGAAACACGGACAGAATTACGTATATTCTAGCCACGATGTGGGAATGCCCTTACTCTAGTCTCCTTCAAGACTCAATCGGAATGCTGAAATGCAGCAGCAAATAGGATCATTTGAAAGTTCAATTTATTAACATTGAATCAATCAATATATGTGAAAAATAACATATCCCCCAATTATTTGAACTACGCTCACTCATTATGTAGAATTATCTCTATATTTAATTTAAGAATTATATTAATTGTATATAGCAAATTATTTTTATGTTTAAATGTAACTGATCTAAAGAGCTATGCTTTCAGGAATACTGGAATATTCACATAATATTATAGTTATATATAATAGAATTATATTTATGCAATATATATATCAAATTATTTTATATTTAAATGTACCTCATCTAGAGTTCTATGCTTTCAGCATTACTGGAATATGGCGAAACAAATACATCTTAACTTTTTGTAAAGACTTCTACATATCAATGTGTGATTGGATTGTGAAATAAATAAATATTTGAACGAAGAGCGATTCACTTCATTGAGTTTTCAGTTGCCTGACATTACTCTACCTGTTACAAGCAGGTCATTAGAATCATTATGCCGATAATAGAGTAGGATAATCAAAAAGTTCCGTCAAGGCAGACGACGCGTCGCTGGCGCTTTGCAAAATTTGCTGGCCATTCATAAAAGCGATAATTGAGTCGGCAGCGCCGCCGACTGCACCGTGCAGCATTGACCGCAGCGCGCAATTTTTATTCAGCTGCGTAATGGCCGCGTCGACAACTGTCCCAAGTTCCCAGCAGCCGCTGCTCTCCCCATGCCTAGATCCCCAATTCCCTTATCCGATCTCTGGACCCCCATTGCAAGGGAAAGCGGCTGCAGCTGCGAGTTGAACTAATTTAATTAATTGAATTCATTTGGCGACGCAGCCAGCGACCAAAACTGTTTGCGTGCGAGCGAGCGAGAGAGAGAGAGAGAGAGAGAGAGAGAGAAAGAGAGAGAGAGATAGAGACAGCATGTGTGTGCTGTGTGCAACACCAAATTAACGGTGCAATTGCCGCCAACCGCTCTAACCCTACATAGTAGTTGCTTCCCCATATCCAGGTGTTTGTAATGCGCGTGAGGGAGCGCATTTTTGGTTTTTCGGTTCGGGATTTGAGGTTGAGGCTGCCATTTTTATCTACGTTTAACTGGTAATACCTGGTAATACCAATAGCAGCAGCAGTTGACTGAAGCGGGGTGTTCTATAAACAGGACAGAATCTGCGCCGTGTCCAAAAACGAGCTGGGACTGTAGTTGGTTTGGGATTTGTTATTCTACGTTTCCAAAGGAAAGGAAACTTGATTGCGATATATATATATATATATATATATATATATCTTAAGTTTTACTTACTTAAGATTTTATTTATTTTGCTATTTAAAACAGCATAAATAATTATACAAATTTGTAATTTTGTTGTCAATGAAGAATATTTCTCATTTTAATGGTGGCTTTAGAGCGGAAAGTTGCTTGCATCTTAATGAAATGATGATTATTCTACAATTCACATTAAATAGGCGTAATGAATCCTGTTCAGCTTGTATTCCCTCTCTCTATCACTGGTTGCTCTTCCAGCTTAATGCCATCTGGTTACTCGAATTGCCTGTGTAGCCAGCATCCCGAACTGAAAATAATTGCAATCAGTAGCCAGACGGCGGCAATACCTTTGTGGCTATTCCAAATTAGCGAATCGCCGCCCACCTGCAGCCCGAATGATGCGGGTCGAGGTCTGCAATTGTACGCAACTATCAAAAGAGTTGCCCAGTTTACAGCATTTTCACTTTTAGCAACAGCTTTAATGGAATTTGTTTATTGTTTCGGGGCTGCATTGAACCGTCAAACTTCTGCATGCGTCTTCAAACCAGTTACACGCAAAAGTGTTTATGTTGATATTATCAAAATACCCCGTACTGAGACGTGAGAGACACTTTCGTCCTTATTTTTGAATATTTTATTCAATCATTTACATGACTTTGTGTCTTCTGACATTGATTGAGTTAAGAGTCTACAAAATGGCAAGAATAATTACGAAACTCTTTTATTTAATTCTATTTATTTTTTTATAATTATTTTTTGAGTTTTCATTCAGTACATTTAAAGTTATTAAATTGAATTAGAATCTAACTAGAGTCAACACAAATCGAGGCATGATTCCTTTTTTATTGATTACAAATCCTACTTTGCTTTATTAAAAAATATAAAAAATTAAAAATATATTTGAGGCAAGCTGATCTAATATTTTCTGAACAAGATATGTAAACTTCTTTAAACATTATTTTGCGACCATAAGTATTTCGGCATTTTACAGGGTAGTCCAATTACAGCGCTGTTGTTGCTTATCCTGATTTTGTTGCATGTATTTAGCAGCAGTTGGAGCTGTGCACGCAGTTTTAATTATCATATTCCCCTAACGTCAACTTGATTAAAATTCAATACGAAACTTGATGGCATTGTTCTAAACATTGAGGAGGCATACGGCCTGACTGTGGATGGATGAATGAATGGACGCGAGTAATGCTGAAATGCAGCTGCCGGCGGCAATCCGAGCACCGCGAGTCATAATGACACCCACGCGCTGTCATGTCCACGCCCGCATCCCATTCACATCAGCATCCGCATTCGCATTCGCGTTCGCTTTCGCATCCGCATCCGCATCCGCTTTGCTTGTCGCAGTTCGTCTGTCTGCCTCTGTATCGCTGGCTCTATCAATGGCACTGCAATTGGCGTTGCGACTGGCAGCCAGTGTGATTCTCAATTTCAGATTCAGCTAAAATGATTTCAATGGCCAAGCAACAACAAAGGCAGCCGCGGAAATGTTGTCAATTATGCGTGTGCGTTTGGCGATTCTTCACCGACTGCCGACTGCCGACTGCCGTCAGACATGTGCCGGATGAGTTCGCTCATGTCGATTGACTCAGCAGACAGACAAACACACAGACTTCAATTGACTGCAACTGCTTTTTAGCTGCCAAAGTTCACAAAGACACCAATTTCGTCCCAGCTGAGAGTTGTCAAGTGCTTTTCGATTGAAAGAGCTGCGCTTAAGATTGGATACAAGCATCCATTGTTAAGCTGCTGAAGTCAACAGTGTCAAACGCAGCCAGAAACCCCGTTCCCTAGAACGTTAAAGAGTAAGACTTCAGCCAGTGTTCATTAGGTAACACCGAAAACCATATCATTTGGAAATTGTTTTATGTAGTGAGCATTATTTAGTTGTTTTAGCATTTCAATTACCAGCTGGGCGATTGAAAAGGTGGCCTGATTGACAGCAGATAAGCGATATTTGATGAATCAAAAGTATTAAACAGACGAGCACAAGGAAATAAATAGGAGATGCCATTAATAAATCAGCGCCGTCAATTTGTGTACAATGTTTCCATTTGCAATAAAAAATGCACGCGAGTCGTGTTGGACTACTCGTCATAGCAGATATATATTCCGATTCTAGACAGGTCTGGATTCAAATTTATAAACGCATTGAAGGAACTCTTCTCCTCTCTCTTTCAAAATACCCCAAATTCGCACTAATCGGTTGTCGAATATTAAGTTGCACAGAGAATACTCGATTGTACTCCATTGGTCGTAATATTATTAAACAAGATGTCTAACTGGGACCGAATCAGATTTGACTCCCAAACAGATTTAGGCTAACTTGCCAGGCTATGAGACGAAGGTCAGTTGTGAGATTAAGCTGAAGGACGAGAGCTAGGACTAAGCTGATCTTCAGCTCCCGATCAATCTTCCTTGCCTCAGTTCTATGTGAGTTCATCGAATAAATGTATATAAACTAACTTCTGGCATATATGTGAAGTGAGTTGCCTTTTGCTCACGCTTATCAGTCCATGCCTAAAGTGAGTCTGAAATCACCGGCTGTGGATTAATTAAGAATGAATCCGATAGTTACTCAGTCTGTCTGCTAAGCAAGTGAAATCAGGTCAAATCCTTTTGACAGGGCATTCCAAATATTAAATCATCAAATATTACTGTCTAATGAGCATTGTGCGTTTTCGGCTCCCTAGAACATTATTCTATTGCATTTAGTCCTTTGACTGTGGCGCGAGCTCTTGTGCCTTTTGAAAGTCAGTATTTGATTGGAGTCTGTGTTTGGGAATGGGATTTAAATTTCAGGCTTGTAAGCAAAGTCGAATGGGGATAGGATTCGGTCTTGGTATGCTTAGCCAGCTGCTTGGCATGTGAACATGGTTGCTGCTGCTTCTGCGGCTTCTGCCTGCTGCTGCTTGGCTTTGCGTCCGCAATTTATGAAGTTGGAGCCGTAATGCGCTTTTAACCTGCAGCAACCAAGTGGTCGGTAGACGCGGTCGACAGACGGTAGCTGGCAGCTCTTATTATGCCAAGCACGTGGCCCAAAACTAAACAGAGCGGCACACACACAAATACACACCAGGGGCATAAATAGCCTCGCCCTGCCCCGCCCCGCCCGCATTGGTCTATGGCCGCTTGGGGGCGCGAGAAGCAGAAAATGCTACACGGGCCCTCCATGTGCCGTGCGCAATAAATACGCGATGGCGCCGGTCTGAATGGGAACCTGAGGGAGGCTGAGGGGTGCTGGTCGAGGAGGGCACTGTCAAATCGCTTGGTCAAGTAGTTGGCGCTGTTTAAAATTGCGAATGCACACGAACGCACACATGCACACACGCACACACATGCAGTCCCACATAAATAACAAACATGATTTGGCTTGTTTTGTTTGGGCTAGGAATTCGAGATTGGTTTTCCCCTCAAATTTGGTTCTGGTTTCCCCTGGAGGGTGTCCCAAATGCTTATTTAGCTTTTGATCATGGAGTTTAAGAGTCCTGGTCATTATTAATATAAATCGAATAAATGTCGCTTCGCTCTGATGAATACTCACGCTGATCACAAAAGATTTAAAGATATGGCGGATATATAAAAAGATATGGTGGACTTTATAATTATTGATGAAAATATATGTCAACGTCCCCTGAATATATACATATATAGATTCCGATCTTTTAACAGTCTTCGTTAATAAAGTACTTCCTTTGAAGCCATGTTCATTTTGGCCAATATTTCTAGTAACAGTAACTCACAGGGAAATCAGGGTATAATGGTTTTCTGAAAAGTATGTAACAGGTAGAAGGAAGCATCGCAGACCCATAAAGTATTCTTGATACTGTCCGTCGTCCGTTAAAACTAATCCGATTTTTTTGATCGAGAATAATGGACATGTGCTTTCCGTTTCCCACTTTTATACGATTTTTGTTTCCAATCAATCTCGGATTGGTCTTATTGCTAATGTATGTTTATATTAAGCAGCTGGGCTAGGATAATTATTTATGTTTACAATATGCTTATGCTTATAAACAGTCATATATGTTTACAGTACGGGATATGCCCTTTGAGTTAATTGGATTTCAATAAGTGTCCGCTATTCGTATGACACTTACGGTTAATGGATTTTCTACATTAAAGAAGATTGTAAGCCTTTTGTGTCTACTGTAGTTATTGGTAATGATGCGATTGGTATGGTGTCAACTGATACTGTGCAAGGTGATGCTGATGGCATAACTTGCGTGAACATCAGCTCCTTGTAGGGTTAAGGGTATCTCGTAGTCGGGCAGTCAGATGTATATACACACCAAATCTGAAGTCTCCAGGTCTAAAAGTATAAAAATTACAGTGAATAAACAAAATCAATTTATCTATTAGTCGCGATAAAAAAGTAATCGGACGAGTTATCGAAAAAAAAGATAAACTTGTACTGCGTATGGTATACATGAGTATGCATACAAAATTTGAGGTCTCTAGCTCTTATATCTTCTGAGATCTAGGCGTTCATACGGACGGACGGACGGACGGACAGACGGACAGGCGGACAGTGCTATATCGACTCAGCTCGTCGCCCTGATCAAGAATATATATACTTTATGGGGTCTGCCACGCCTCCTTCTGCCTGTTACATACTTTTCACAAAACCATTATACCCTGATTTCCCATTTTTAATGGGATCAGGGTATAAAAAGCAACCAAGCAAGATTTGGAAAGAGACAAATATCCTAATGAGGATGGCACGGCTATTCGGGGTCAGAGAGCAGCAAGCTATAGCTAGGCTGTTTAGGTTCAATTCCGACTTAGAATGAGAGAGTTGTAGGATGATAATTAACCTAACCTAACGACGGCAGAAATCAGTTCCTCGAAGGGCTCAATCTATCTTACTTGCTATTTCCTGAACCCATTGAAAATGCGATGTCAATGTGACAAAAAGGAGGCGTAGATTCTGTCTGTTTATCTGTCCGTCTGTACGTCCCGGCTTTCGTAAGTAAATTATATTATTAATAATACAGAACAAATCTATTTCCTTTTCATTTTCGATAACAATCGATTAAATCGACTAAGTGTAGTTATTAATTGCAGCTTAAATGCTATTAAAAACAAGTAAGGAAGCTCTAGTCGAGACTACTCGACTAGGAGATACCCTGATCCCTACAAAGAGCTGATATTCACGCACGCATAAGCACGCGCTCTGCTAACTGCGCAGTAAGCAGCGACTGCGCTTGGGCTGCGCTGCAGTGTGGGCAAGTAGGACTATCTCCATGAAACTTTCAGAAAGTGATCACAATGTGCAAATGTGTGTACATTTTAAAGCACAAGTCTCTAGTACTTAAAATACGTTTTTTGCAAATTGGGGGCGAAGGGGGCGTGGTATCCAAAATCTGTAAATGACAAAATCTGCGTATTGATCAGATGTATATAAACACCAAATCTGAAGTCTCCAGGTCTAAAAGCATTGAAATTACGGTGAATAAACAAAATCAATTTATCGATTATTCGCGATAAAAAAGTAATCGGACGAGTTATCGAAAAAAAAAAGACAAACTTGTACTGCGTATGGTATACATGAGTATGCATACAAAATTTGAAGTCTCTAGCTCTTATATCATCTGAGATCTAGGCGTTCATACGGACGGACGGACGGACGGACGGACGGACGGACGGACGGACGGACGGACGGACAGACGGACAGGGCTATATCGACTCAGCTCGTCGCCCTGATCAAGAATATATATACTTTATGGGGTCTGCCACGCCTCCTTCTGCCTGTTACATACTTTTCACAAAATCATTATACCCTGATTTCCCATTTTTAATGGGATCAGGGTATAAAAAACATCCAATTACTGGGACTTTCTGGGCTTTCTTCGGCTTTGGCAAATATAAATGTATGGAAATTTTATTAATATAGTCAATATAATATACAAATTATTACACAATCATACTTCTGCTTGAACTACATATATATCATGCTGCTCGATGATATATAGATGATAGGGATGCAGTTCATATAAATTACGTTGTAGTTTACGAGTGTTTTTGCATTTCTAGTAATATCCAATATTGGAAGTATGCCACACTGGCATAAACTGCTGGATGTTCCTTTGTAGCACATTCGATGCCCCAGGAAAGAACACCAACTAGGTTTCCATTTTCAACCAGCGGGCCGCCAGAATCCCCTTGACATGCATTTTCATTATTGCCGATAGCGCAGACCATGCTGATTGTAGCTCTAATTTGTCCATCATCAAAAAATCCAGATTCGTTGCATATATTGCGATCTACAATTCTCATATTCGCATCATGTAATTTTCGAGAATGCTTTGAGCTGTCCGCGATCGCAGAACCCCAGTCTGAAGCAAGCGCGCGAGTTATGTATAAGTCCACTCCTTTCCCAGAATTACAGAAACTAAAAAACCAAATAGAAAAACAAAAAGTACAAATTATTGAACGCTCTAAATACTAGGAATGACCAAGTTCATCAGAAATGTTAAGCATTCCGTCTCGCAACAGAAACGCAAATGCAATAGCCCAAATATCCAATTAATTTTAAGCAACGTATGTAAAGCCTCAACTAAAAAGATTTGGAATAAAGAGTTCAGTTGATGAGAAAGCATTCATATCGTTTCTTTTTTTTAAAGAATAATTTTTAGTTAACAAAATTGGCGCAGCCGGTAGGATCCTATTTTGTTAAAAAGGATTCAGTGACATTCGAGCCGGAAAAAAGAGAAATTAATTAAACTAAACTGAAAAGAAAAACTAAAAATCAAATTTTTTTTATAAAGTGTAACTGTGGTCAATTCTAAATCGAACTGATATCAATTCAGTTCAGTGTTCAACTACAAATAAGTTGACAAGCGAAGAAGATTAACTCAATCTGACCTTAAGAAAACAACAGAGAGCAATCAAGTACGACGAGGCAATGATGACGACTGATAACCCCGAAATGCCACAGGCGGAGTTAGTGGAACAATTGGCCATTAGAGAACGCCAACTGGAACAACTGCAGCAAGCTTATGTGCAGCTCCAAGCTGACACCAGCAGCACAGCACAACAAGAACGTTTATTTAAAAACATAAACCATCTGGCAACGATCACCGGGACAGGGGACATCTCGATAAACTCATTCTTCAGCAGCGTGGAGTACTTGCTCATGTCAATACAGGACCCAGAACTGAAGCGAGAGGCCACCAGGACGATATTCCACAGGACGATTCAAGGACAAGCAAAGGATGTGGTGATCAACGTACCGAAACCCGACAACTGGGAGCTGATCAAAGCAACTTTAAAACTGAGATATAGACCGGACACCGAACCACACCAGATTTATCCAAGAATCTGCAATCTAAGAGTAAACCCAGTGAGCGAACTCGCTGTAGAAATACAAAACATAAAATATAAAACTGATGAACTAATAGTTTATCATTATTTTATTTTATTTTTATTTTTTTATTTTTATTTAATTAAAAAGATATTGACAATTTACTAGTCAACTTAGGTGTAAAAAACTAATACTATACATGTAAAGCCTAAAAAAAAGTACAGAAAATTATTACAAAAGTATCACCAACCCGATGGGGGTATTTTATTTGCCAGTCCGGCCAGCTATGCCCCAATTCACAGCCAAATATGGTCAGTGATACTATTGAGCTAAGCAAAGAGAGTGTTAACATGAAAACTTAAACTAAAGGTTAAAAGAACTTAAATATAGTTAATATAATTATAGATAACAATTAGTAATTAAATAGAAGGTGTTTAAAAAAAAAAATAAATAAATAAAATAAATAAAAAAAATGCCAAGATAGATACAAAAAATAGAATAAAGAAAGAAAAAGAAGTGCTAAAATAGAAATATAGAGTAGGATAGAGAAATCACTGCAAAAACATTGGCAGCAGAATGTTACCAATGCATATGTCTAGGCATTGCGAGTGATTACCTTAAGGTAAGATAGAAGCAAGGATTTTATATTGGGAAGAGAGAGATCTAAGTGAAAAACGTGATGATATTTATTATAATGTAAACATAGTACATGAAACGCACTATGCAAGGAATAATCCGTAGTACAGCACGGAAGGTAGAGAGGACGATAGTGTCTAGTTGATCGGGACGGAACCGACAAATTTAGACGCATCAACAATGAGGGGGAATCAATATTACCGTTAATCAATTTATGCAGGAAAACAATTCCCAAAATTGTTCTGCGATTGATTTACGATGGAAGATCAATAAGTTGAAGCCTACTAAGGTAAGACGGTAATCGTAAGTTACTGTCCCACTTAAGATCCCTTAAGCCAAAGAAAAGAAACTGTTTCTGGACCGATTCAATACGATCCTGATACAGTTTATGTTGAGGAGACCATACAACTGAGCCATACTCAAGGATAGGACGCACAAGCGAAATAAATAGTTGCCTGGACAACTTCATAGATTTAAGTAATGTTGAAAGCTTATTAGTAAACACAGTTAAAGAAATGACACAAGGCACTTTGCTAGATAAAATATATGAAGAAAAAGAATTATGAGCAATATTAAAAATTATGATGTTGCGCAGATATGAGATATGTATTAGATATCAATATAGAAAAGTCAGAACTAACAGAAACAATCTAGCGGCAGGGCCTAGCAGCAAAAGTCAAGGAAATCAAAATAATCAAATTGAACAACAGAACTATAGGAATTATAGTCAAAACAATACACAGTTGAACAATCAGCAATCTTTTAAAAAAACAGATTGGAGCCAAAATACTAGAAACCAACAACAGAACTACAGGAATAACAATTCAGGACAATATAGACAAAATAATTCACAACTAAATATGAAAAGTAATAACTCAGGGCAAAGCAGACAAAATCAAAACTTTCAACAATCAGGTTCACAACAATCCAGACAGTATAGACCAGGACATGCAGAACCGATGGAAATCGACAATTTATAAACCGACCAACACAGGAACAATGACAATGACCAGTATCAGAATGACGACTACAACGGTAATAACAATTCAAACGATCGGTGCGATCACCAGACAGAGGTTAATAATACTGTTTTTTTTTTATGAAGCAGCCTCGGAAGGACTACCATTAATAGAATTAAATATAAATACAGAAAAATATGTAGCACTAATAGATACCGGAGCTACTTTAAGCCTGGTAAGCGACCAAATAAAGGGGTATAGAAGAATAAGGTTAAACAGACAAATACCATACAGTACGATAAATAGCAAAGACATAATAGAATATGAAATTCATACGACAGCACCAAGAGAATTTAATTTACCAATCAACGCAAGGGTTCGATGGAAAGTAGTCCCATTATCAGGAAGAAAGTATAGTTTCATCATAGGCATAGACCTATTGAATTTTTTAAACGTTTTTATTAATATCGAAAAAAAAAGTTTTAACATTAAATTACAAAGAAAACTCAATCATAAATAACCCGTATCAGGACATGGAAGTATGCACATTAGAACGTAATGATAGTCTAAAACTAGATCATTTGAACAAAGAAGAACGAAAAGAAATAGAAACCATTATTCGACGTTTTAGCAAATTATTTTTCAAGGAAGAAGACGTATTGACTAGTACAACGGAGATACAGCACGAAATAAGGACAACCACAAATGAACAATTAAACTCAAAACAATATAGATATTTACCACAACATGAGGAAGAAGTAAGGAGACAAATAAAAGAGGATAAGTAATTCTAGATATTCAAGCCCTTTAATAGTAATACCAAAGAAAATAGACAATTCAGGAAAACAATAATATAGAATAGACAAACTCGGAAGAGCTCAATATTTCACTACACTGGACCTAGCCAAGGGATATCATCAAATTTTGGTTAAGGAAGAAGACAGAAAGAAAACAGCGTTTGTAACGCCACATGGCTTATATGAGTTTATCAGAATGCCATTCGGGTTAAAAAATGTCCTGGCCACCTTTCAGAGGCTTATGAACGGAATTTTGACGGATCACATAAATAAAAAGTGTGTTGTGTATCTAGATGATATACTAATATTTAGCACATCGTTGCAAGAACACATTCAGGCAATCAACGAAATTTTCCAAATTCTAGAAGAAAAAAATTTTAAGATTCAGATAGATAAGTGCAGTTTTATGAAAAAAGAAACAGAATTCTTAGGACACATCTTGACAAACGAAGGTATTAAACCAAATCCGAACAAAATAGCCATAATAGAAAAATTAGTATTGCCTCGAACAGAAAAACAGATAAAAAGTTTTCTAGGTATAACAGGCTAGTATAGAAAATTTATTAAAGATTATGCGAAAGTAGAACAACCAATAACAAAATATTTAAAAAAATGTGAAAATTAATATAAAGGATCCAACTTATGTAGAAGCATTCGAAAAATTGAAACATATGATCAGTTCACACCCCATACTTAGATTCCCCGATTTTCATAAAACATTTACACTCACGAATGACGCGTCGAATTATGCAATAGGTGCAGTATTATCCCAAGAGGGCCATCCAGTATACTTTGCATCTAGAACCCTTAATAATAAATAATAATAAAAGAATAATTCGGCTACCGATAAAGAATTTCTAGTAATCCTTTGGAGCGTTAATTACTTTAGACCCTATTTGTATGGAAGAAAGTTCAAGATACTGACCGACCACCAACCCATAAAATTCTTGCGTTCAAAGCATAAAGGAAAGGACATTTCACCCAGACATGAAAGATGGTTATTGAAACTAGGAGAGTACCAATTCGAAATTGATTATTTAAAAGGAAAAGAAAATAGAGTAGCGGACTTTTGAGCAGACTCCAAGACAATAATAAAAAAGATGACATACAAAACGAAAACAAGTAAGAAAGCTCTAGTCGAGACTGCTCGACTAGGAGATACCCTGATCCCTACAAAGAGCTGATATTCACGCACTCATAAGCACGCGCTCTGCTAACTGCGCAGTAGGCAGCGACTGCGCTTGGGCTGCGCTGCAGTGTGGGCAATATTATGAGAATTTTGTTGCTGAATAATTTCTCCTGTAGTAAGACTATCTTCATGAAACTTTCAGAACGTGATCGTGATGTGCAAATGTGTGTACATCCCAAAGCACAAGTCTCTAGTACTTAAAATACGTTTTTTGCAAATTGGGGGCGAAGGGGGCGTGGTATCCAAAATCTGTAAATGACAAAATTTGCGCTTTGACCAGATGTATATACACACCAAATCTGAATTCTCCAGGTCAAAAAGTATTAAAATTACGGTGAATAAACAAAATGAATTTATCGATTATTCGCGATAAAAAAGTAATCGGACGAGTTATCGAAAAAAAAGATAAACTTGTACTGCGTATGTTATACATGAGTATGCATACAAAATTTGATCTCTAGCTCTTATATCTTCTGAGATCTAGGCGTTCATACGGACGGACGGACGGACGGACAGACGAACAGGGCTATATCGACTCAGTTCGGCGCCCTGATCAAGAATATATATACTTTATGGGGTCTGCCACGCCTCCTTCTGCCTGTTACATACTTTTCACAAAATCATTATACCCTGATTTCCCATTTTTAATGGGATCAGGGTATAATAACGACAATGTATCAGATGCAAATATGATAGCAAATATAGAGAACAATATGGCAACAGTACATTCAGCAGAAGAAAATTTACACAATCATTTTTTTATAAAGGACGAAATAGTTAATAAATATAAAACACAGTTAATCATTACAGACTGTAAAACAGGAAATTAAAATAGTAAATGGTAAAAGAATAATTTTTATAGCAAAATATGATTTTCCAACAATGGATGAGATTTTCAGGAAATATATAAACAAGGGTAAAATTTGGATTTATTCGGAACTACCATACCATGAATACAACATAGAACAAGAAAAATTAATAGAAATGTTTTCAAACGACAAACAAATAGAATTTATAAAATGTACACTTAGAGCTCAAGACATTGAATATGAAACAGAGGCAGTGAAACAAATATCGTTCTACCACGTAAGAGAAAGCATGCATTCAGGTATTCAGGAGACTTACAACCAATTAAAAAACAGAATTTACTATCCAAAACTACTAGAACTGGTGCAAATGGTTATTAACCAATGTCACCTATGCAAAGAAATTAAATAAGATAGGAAACCTATAAAAAACAAATTCAAGAAATAAGAAACCCCTTCAGATAAGAATCAAATTGTCCATATAGACACATACGTAATAAAACATACACATTTTTTAACGATCATAAACAAGTTTTCCAAGTTTGCAGTAGCATATTCATTGAATGATAGAAATCACTTGACAATAGTAGAGCAATTGGAGGAACATTTCACAAAAATAGGAAGGCCTGATAAAATCATAGCGGATAATGAATTTAACTCAGTCAGAATTAAGGAGTTAATAATGCAAGAAGGAAGACAGCTACATCTAAGTAAGCCAAATAGTCACACGGGAAATTCAGACATCGGAAGACTACACAATCCATTGGCAGAAATATTTAGGGTAGCACTTACACAGACACATCAAACATGACAATAAAACAGATAATCCAAAAAGCCGTAAGAAATTATAATAACAAATACCACTCTACAATTAAATGCACTCCTAACGAAGCTCATAACAATAAGGTGGACTTGAAAAAAATTAAAGAAAATATAGAAAAAGCCAAGAATAAAATGCTAGAAAAAAACAACAGTAACAGAGAAAATTATAAAGAAAAACGAGAAGAAGGATTTATAAAGAACTATAAGGCAGTCAGACACAAAGAAGCCCCAAAGTATAAAAAAGCTAAACTAAAAAACATTGACCCAACGAATATTAAACGAGCTTACAAATTTAGAAAATATGCTATTAATTCTGACGACATTGAAGACAGTACCAGGAACGTTGACCACTCATCAAATACTTGACCAGGACGGGTACGCACCAATAGACACAAAAAGCGAAGATATAGTTAAAACAATAGACATTGTAGTACACATAATCAGTTTAAGAGACATTGACGGCATTTTAAGTAACTTAGAAAACAACATAAAAATGATAAACAAATTTATATTAAAACATATTTCAATGATACAATCAATTATGTACATATATCAATCATATAATTAGGGCAGATAGAAAATCAATAGAAGATCAATTAAACAGTTAGTAATTACAACCGACAGATTAAAATTCAATTAATAAGAAACAAAATAGAACACTTACAAGATAATGTTGCTAGATATAATATTATAAACCCTAGCATACTAACTGATTACGAAATCCAAAAATACAATATAAACTTTAATAAACATATATTCTCGATAAAAAAGAAATCGGATGAGTTATCGATAAATTGAGTTTGTTTATTCACCGTAATTTTAATACTTTTAGACCTGGAGACTTCAGATTTGGTGTGTATATACATCTGATCAATACGCAGATTTTGTCATTTACAGATTTTGGATACCACGCCCCCTTCGCCCCCAATTTGCAAAAAAGTATTTTAGGTACTAGAGACTTGTGCTTTCGAATGTATATACATTTGCATATTATGATCACGTTCTGAAAGTTTCATGGAGATAGTCCTACTTGCCCACACTGCAGCGCAGCCCAAACGCAGTCGCTGCTTACTGCTCAGTTAGCAGAGCGCGTGCTTATGCGTGTGTGAATATCAGCTCTTTGTAGGGATCAGGGTATCTCCTAGTCGAGCAGTCTCGACTAGAGCTTTCTTACTTGTTTTTAATGAGCTTTCATAAAATATGAATCGAAGTTATTGAGCATTTGTATAAAACAGTATGACGCACCACAGTTAGAGATTTTTCTATTACATTTCCATTGTATTTGTAATGAATTTTTTACCATTTACATTTACGTTCATTACCATTTACGTTACGTTTGTTAATTTTTGCTAGATTGATTGTTAAGAAATTTCATTTTAATGAAAAAGCAAAGGCTCACCAAATATATAATCTCAACATAATTGATGCATCCTAACCTAAACGAAACTATCGCAAATGTCGCACTGTGAATATTCATGCTATGAAGTTTCGGGCTCTGAAAACATGTACATTGTGTGTGGAATCTTAATTCAAACTGTGGAATTCGAATCAGCTATGCTGGTGATGTAAAGTACCATATCTAATGTACCACATCGAGAGATGCTTGGGGCCAATTTATACTATTTTGAAGATCCACTCCAAGAAGTCTATAAAAAGTGTCTGGGGAAGGTACACCACAATTCTGATCACAATATGATTGTCAACTGGGGCCTAATTATCAGCCTACAACTCTTTTCTGCAATTGGGATGGATGCTTGCCACGCTAATCGACGACACTTCCGCATTGTAGGAGGACAGCCCATTTCTATACAGAAAGTACCCTGGCAGGTTTCACTACAATTATATGGGATGCACATTTGTGGTGGATGTATTTTGAGACCTTCTCTAATTTTAACTGCGGGACATTGTACGTATGCTTTTAATCACAATCAACTTCAAATTCGGGCAGGATCCAATTATTGGCAAAGTGGAGGACAGGTCATTCAGATAAAAAAAATAACGATACATCCGAAGTTCAATAATGATTCTTTTGAAAACGACGTCGCCATTTTGCATTTACGTACGAATCTTAGATATGGTCTGACCACAAAATCGATTCAACTGGCAAGTAAAGAACCAACGAAAGGAAATGTGTTGGTTTCAGGCTGGGGCTTTACGGCACAGAACAGTTCAAAAGCTTCCCCGCATTTGCGGTATGCGAATCTGCAAATTATAGATCGCATGTCTTGCCACAGATCCGGATATGGTATGCAGAACAAAATAATTACAGCCGGCATGATCTGCGCTGTCGGCCATAATAAAGATGCATGTCAAGGGGATTCTGGCGGTCCGCTGGTTAGGGCTGGAAAACTAGTTGGTATTGTTTCATGGGGCATCGGATGTGCCCGAAAGGAATATCCGGGAGTTTATGTCAATGTGGCATACTACCGAAATTGGATATTAACAGAAGCGAACAAGTAAGAAAACTCTAGTCTAGGGTGCCCGATTAGAAGATCGCCTAAACATCGAATGATCTGGGGTTTTAAATGTATGTGTGTGTTAAGATATGCGGCAAAAATAATTTAGAAATGTCAAACAACAACATAAAAAAGCACCCATGATTTCTTAAATGTATGTATTGTTATCATTTTTCTAGTAAGGAAGCTAGATGGCAAACAAATAAACAGAAACAGCTAAACTTAAGTACGAAGAGAGTGCTCGACTAGATACCACCCTGAACCAAACTAATAAATAATATATTATATAATATATAATATATAATTTATTTGTTGAATAATCTCTCTTGTAGTGGGACTATACTTAAATGTATTTTCCGATTCGCCACGGATCGGGAAAAATTTAACCTTATAAATCGGAGGTATACACGAGTATGTATTCCAAATTTCAAGTCTCTAGCTTCAATGGCGCCAAAATAAGCTGCGTTCATACGGACAGACGGAGGCACAGCACGACGGACATGCACAAAACCAATATACTCATTTCAATTTTGTAAATGAATATAATAACATCCTGATTTAAATAATTTTACGCTTGTTTTCCGAGTCCTTTGCGGGGATATCTTTTAGTGTTCCCAGCATTGGCTTTACAAGATTTGGAAAGAGACAAATATCCTAATGAGGATGGCACGGCTATTCGGGGTCAGAGAGCAGCAAGCTAGGCTGTTTAGGTTCAATTCCGACTTAGAATGAGAGAGTTGTAGAATGATAATTAACCTAATCTAACGACGGCAGAAATCAGTTCCTCGAAGGGCTCAGAGGATCTCGTAAACGAGCGGTCTAGAATAAATCTCTTACTTGCTATTTCCTGAACCCATTGAAAATGCGATGTCAATGTGACAAGAAGGAGGCGTAGATTCTGTCTGTTTATCTGTCCGTCTGTACGTCCCGGCTTTCGTAAGTAAATTATATTATTAATAATACAGAACAAATCTATTTCCTTTTCATTTTCGATAACAATCGATTAAATCGACTAAGTGTAGTTATTAATTGCAGCTTAAATGCTATTAAAAAAAAACATCCAATTACTGGGACTTTCTGGGCTTTCTTGGGCTTTGGCAAATATAAATGTATGGAAATTTTATTAATATAGTCAATATAATATACAAATTATTACACAATCATACTTCTGCTTGAACTACATATATATCATGCTGCTCGATGATATATAGATGATAGGGATGCAGTTCATATAAATTACGTTGTAGTTTACGAGTGTTTTTGCATTTCTAGTAATATCCAATATTGGAAGTATGCCACACTGGCATAAACTGCTGGATGTTCCTTTGTAGCACATTCGATGCCCCAGGAAAGAACACCAACTAGGTTTCCATTTTCAACCAGCGGGCCGCCAGAATCCCCTTGACATGCATTTTCATTATTGCCGATAGCGCAGACCATGCTGATTGTAGCTCTAATTTGTCCATCATCAAAAAATCCAGATTCGTTGCATATATTGCGATCTACAATTCTCTTATTCGCATCATGTAATTTTCGAGAATGCTTTGAGCTGTCCGCGATCGCAGAACCCCAGTCTGAAGCAAGCGCGCGAGTTATGTATAAGTCCACTCCTTTCCCAGAATTACAGAAACTAAAAAACCAAATAGAAAAACAAAAAGTACAAATTATTGAACGCTCTAAATACTAGGAATGACCAAGTTCATTAGAAATGTTAAGCATTCCGTCTCGCAACAGAAACGCAAATGCAATAGCCCAAATATCCAATTAATTTTAAGCAACGTATGTAAAGCCTCAACTAAAAAGATTTGGAATAAAGAGTTCAGTTGATGAGAAAGCATTCATATCGTTTCTTTTTTTTTAAAGAATAATTTTTAGTTAACAAAATTGGCGCAGCCGGTAGGATACTATTTTGTTAAAAAGGATTCAGTGAACATTCGAGCCGGAAAAAAGAGAAATTAACTAAACTAAACTGAAAAGAAAAAACTAAAAATCAAATTTTTTTTATAATACTCTGCACATAAGCTCACTACAAATAAGTTGAGAAGTGTAACTGTGGTCAATTCTAAATCGAACTGATATCAATTCAGTTCAGTGTTCAACTACAAATAAGTTGACAAGAAAATCAAATAATTACACGAAGAAGATTAACTCAATCTGACCTTAAGAAAACAACACAGAGCAATCAAGTACGACGAGGCAGATGACGACTGATAACCCCGAAATGCCACAGGCGGAGTTAGTGGAACAATTGGCCATTAGAGAACGCCAACTGGAACAACTGCAGCAAGCTTATGTGCAGCTCCAAGCTGACACCAGCAGCACAGCACAACAAGAACGTTTATTTAAAAACATAACACATATGGCAACGTTCACCGGGACAGGGGACATCTCGATAAACTCATTCTTCAGCAGCGTGGAGTACTTGCTCATGTCAATACAGGACCCAGAACTGAAGCGAGAGGCCACCAGGACGATATTCCACAGGACGATTCAAGGACAAGCAAAGGATGTGGTGATCAACGTACCGAAATCCGACAACTGGGAGCTGATCAAAGCAACTTTAAAACTGAGATATAGACCGGACACCAGATTTATCCAAGAATCTGCAATCTAAGAGTAAACCCAGTGAGCGAACTCGCTGTAGAAATACAAAACATAAAATATAAAACTGATGAACTAATAGTTTATCATTATTTTATTTTATTTTTATTTTTTTATTTTTATTTAATTAAAAAGATATTGACAATTTACTAGTCAACTTAGGTGTAAAAAACTAATACTATACATGTAAAGCCTAAAAAAAAGTACAGAAAATTATTACAAAAGTATCACCAACCCGATGGGGGTATTTTATTTGCCAGTCCGGCCAGCTATGCCCCAATTCACAGCCAAATATGGTCAGTGATACTATTGAGCTAAGCAAAGAGAGTGTTAACATGAAAACTTAAACTAAAGGTTAAAAGAACTTAAATATAGTTAATATAATTATAGATAACAATTAGTAATTAAATAGAAGGTGTTTAAAAAAAAAAATAAATAAAATAAATAAAAAAAATGCCAAGATAGATACAAAAAATAGAATAAAGAAAGAAAAAGAAGTGCTAAAATAGAAATATAGAGTAGGATAGAGAAATCACTGCGAAAACATTGGCAGCAGAATGTTACCAATGCACAAGTCTAGGCATTGCGAGTGATTATCTTAAGGTAAGATAGAAGCAAGGATTTTATATTGGGAAGAGAGAGATCTAAGTGAAAAACGTGATGATATTTATTATAATGTAAACATAGTACATGAAACGCACTATGCAAGGAATAATCCGTAGTACAGCACGGAAGGTAGAGAGGACGATAGTGTCTAGTTGATCGGGACGGAACCGACAAATTTAGACGCATCAACAATGAGGGGGAATCAATATTACCGTTAATCAATTTATGCAGGAAAACAGTTCCCAAAATTTTTCTGCGATTGATTAACGATGGAAGATCAATAAGTTGAAGCCTACTAAGGTAAGACGGTAATCGTAAGTTACTGTCCCAGTTAAGATCCCTTAAGGCAAAGAGAAGAAACTGTTTCTGGACCGATTCAATACGATCCTGATACAGTTTATGTTGAGGAGACCATACAACTGAGCCATACTCAAGGATAGGACGCACAAGCGAAAAAAATAGTTGCCTGGACAACTTCATAGATTTAAGTAATGTTGAAAGCTTATTAGTAAACACAGTTAAAGAAATGACACAAGGCACTTTGCTAGATAAAATATATGAAGAAAAAGAATTATGAGCAATATTAAAAATTATGATGTTGCGCAGATATGAGAACAGTTGTATTAGATATCAATATAGAAAAGTCAGAACTAACAGAAACAATCTAGCGGCAGGGCCTAGCAGCAAAAGTCAAGGAAATCAAAATAATCAAATTGAACAACAGAACTATAGGAATTATAGTCAAAACAATACACAGTTGAACAATCAGCAATCTTTTAAAAAAACAGATTGGAGCCAAAATACTAGAAACCAACAACAGAACTACAGGAATAACAATTCAGGACAATATAGACAAAATAATGCACAACTAAATATGAAAAGTAATAACTCAGGGCAAAGCAGACAAAATCAAAACTTTCAACAATCAGGTTCACAACAATCCAGACAGTATAGACCAGGACATGCAGAACCGATGGAAATCGACAATTTATAAACCGACCAACACAGGAACAATGACAATGACCAGTATCAGAATGACGACTACAACGGTAATAACAATTCAAACGATCGGTGCGATCACCAGACAGAGGTTAATAATACTGTTTTTTTTTATGAAGCAGCCTCGGAAGGACTACCATTAATAGAATTAAATATAAATAGAGAAAAATATGTAGCACTAATAGATACCGGAGCTACTTTAAGCCTGGTAAGCGACCAAATAAAGGGGTATAGAAGAATAAGGTTAAACAGACAAATACCATACAGTACGATAAATAGCAAAGACATAATAGAATATGAAATTCATACGACAGCACCAAGAGAATTTAATTTACCAATCAACGCAAGGGTTCGATGGAAAGTAGTCCCATTATCAGGAAGAAAGTATAGTTTCATCATAGGCATAGACCTATTGAATTTTTTAAACGTTTTTATTAATATCGAAAAAAAAAGTTTTAACATTAAATTACAAAGAAAACTCAATCATAAATAACCCGTATCAGGACATGGAAGTATGCACATTAGAACGTAATGAAAACCCTAGTCTAAAACTAGATCATTTGAACAAAGAAGAACGAAAAGAAATAGAAACCATTATTCGACGTTTTAGCAAATTATTTTTCAAGGAAGAAGACGTATTGACTAGTACAACGGAGATACAGCACGAAATAAGGACAACCACAAATGAACAATTAAACTCAAAACAATATAGATATTTACCACAACATGAGGAAGAAGTAAGGAGACAAATAAAAGAATGACAGAGCAAGGTATAATAAGGATAAGTAATTCTAGATATTCAAGCCCTTTAATAGTAATACCAAAGAAAATAGACAATTCAGGAAAACAAAAATATAGAATAGTAATTGATTATAGAAAGCTGAATGAAATTACAATAGATGACAAGTTTCCGATCCCAAATATCGATTCAATTCTAGACAAACTCGGAAGAGCTCAATATTTCACTACACTGGACTTAGCCAAGGGATATCATCAAATTTTGGTTAAGGAAGAAGACAGGAAGAAAACAGCGTTTGTAACGCCACATGGCTTATATGAGTTTATCAGAATGCCATTCGGGTTAAAAAATGCCCTGGCCACCTTTCAGAGGCTTATGAACGGAATTTTGACGGATCACATAAATAAAAAGTGTGTTGTGTATCTAGATGATATACTAATATTTAGCACATCGTTGCAAGAACACATTCAGGCAATCAACGAAATTTTCCAAATTCTAGAAGAAAAAAATTTTAAGATTCAGATAGATAAGTGCAGTTTTATGAAAAAAGAAACAGAATTCTTAGGACACATCTTGACAAACGAAGGTATTAAACCAAATCCGAACAAAATAGCCATAATAGAAAAATTAGTATTGCCTCGCACAGAAAAACAGATAAAAAGTTTTCTAGGTATAACAGGTTATTATAGAAAATTTATTAAAGATTATGCGAAAGTAGCACAACCAATAACAAAATATTTAAAAAAAAATGTGAAAATTAATATAAAGGATCCAACTTATGTAGAAGCATTCGAAAAATTGAAACATATGATCAGTTCACACCCCATACTTAGATTCCCCGATTTTCATAAAACATTTACACTCACGAATGACGCGTCGAATTATGCAATAGGTGCAGTATTATCCCAAGAGGGCCATCCAGTATGCTTTGCATCTAGAACCCTTAACAATCATGAAAAGAATTATTCGGCTACCGATAAAGAATTTCTAGTAATCCTTTGGAGCGTTAATTACTTTATACCCTATTTGTATGGAAGAAAGTTCAAGATACTGACCGACCACCAACCCATAAAATTCTTGCGTTCAAAGCATAAAGGAAAGGACATTTCACCCAGACATGAAAGATGGTTATTGAAACTAGGAGAGTACCAATTCGAAATTGATTATTTAAAAGGAAAAGAAAATAGAGTAGCGGACTTTTGAGCAGACTCCAAGACAATAATAAAAAAGATGACATACAAAACGAAAACAAGTAAGAAAGCTCTAGTCGAGACTGCTCGACTAGGAGATACCCTGATCCCTACAAAGAGCTGATATTCACGCACTCATAAGCACGCGCTCTGCTAACTGCGCAGTAGGCAGCGACTGCGCTTGGCCTGCGCTGCAGTGTGGGCAATATTATGAGAATTTTGTTGCTGAATAATTTCTCCTGTAGTAAGACTATCTTCATGAAACTTTCAGAACGTGATCGTGATGTGCAAATGTGTGTACATCCCAAAGCACAAGTCTCTAGTACTTAAAATACGTTTTTTGCAAATTGGGGGCGAAGGGGGCGTGGTATCCAAAATCTGTAAATGACAAAATTTGCGCTTTGACCAGATGTATATACACACCAAATCTGAATTCTCCAGGTCAAAAAGTATTAAAATTACGGTGAATAAACAAAATGAATTTATCGATTATTCGCGATAAAAAAGTAATCGGACGAGTTATCGAAAAAAAAGATAAACTTGTACTGCGTATGTTATACATGAGTATGCATACAAAATTTGATCTCTAGCTCTTATATCTTCTGAGATCTAGGCGTTCATACGGACGGACGGACGGACGGACGGACGGACGGACAGACGAACAGGGCTATATCGACTCAGTTCGGCGCCCTGATCAAGAATATATATACTTTATGGGGTCTGCCACGCCTCCTTCTGCCTGTTACATACTTTTCACAAAATCATTATACCCTGATTTCCCATTTTTAATGGGATCAGGGTATAATAACGACAATGTATCAGATGCAAATATGATAGCAAATATAGAGAACAAAGAAGATGATACGTCTATGGCAACAGTACATTCAGCAGAAGAAAATTTACACAATCATTTTTTTATAAAGGACGAAATAGTTAATAAATATAAAACACAGTTAATCATTACAGACTGTAAAACAGGAAATTAAAATAGTAAATGGTAAAAGAATAATTTTTATAGCAAAATATGATTTTCCAACAATGGATGAGATTTTCAGGAAATATATAAACAAGGGTAAAATTTGGATTTATTCGGAACTACCATACCATGAATACAACATAGAACAAGAAAAATTAATAGAAATGTTTTCAAACGACAAACAAATAGAATTTATAAAATGTACACTTAGAGCTCAAGACATTGAATATGAAACAGAGGCAGTGAAACAAATATCGTTCTACCACGTAAGAGAAAGCATGCATTCAGGTATTCAGGAGACTTACAACCAATTAAAAAACAGAATTTACTATCCAAAACTACTAGAACTGGTGCAAATGGTTATTAACCAATGTCACCTATGCAAAGAAATTAAATAAGATAGGAAACCTATAAAAAACAAATTCAAGAAATAAGAAACCCCTTCAGATAAGAATCAAATTGTCCATATAGATACATACGTAATAAAACATACACATTTTTTAACGATCATAGACAAGTTTTCCAAGTTTGCAGCAGCATATTCATTGAATGATAGAAATCACTTGACAATAGTAGAGCAATTGGAGGAACATTTCACAAAAATAGGAAGGCCTGATAAAATCATAGCGGATAATGAATTTAACTCAGTCAGAATTAAGGAGTTAATAATGCAAGAAGGAAGACAGCTACATCTAAGTAAGCCAAATAGTCACACGGGAAATTCAGACATCGGAAGACTACACAATCCATTGGCAGAAATATTTAGGGTAGCACTTACACAGACACATCAAACATGACAATAAAACAGATAATCCAAAAAGCCGTAAGAAATTATAATAACAAATACCACTCTACAATTAAATGCACTCCTAACGAAGCTCATAACAATAAGGTGGACTTGAAAAAAATTAAAGAAAATATAGAAAAAGCCAAGAATAAAATGCTAGAAAAAAACAACAGTAACAGAGAAAATTATAAAGAAAAACGAGAAGAAGGATTTATAAAGAACTATAAGGCAGTCAGGCACAAAGAAGCCCCAAAGTATAAAAAAGCTAAACTAAAAAACATTGACCCAACGAATATTCGAGCGAACGAATACTCGAGCTTACAAATTTAGAAAATATGCTATTAATTCTGACGACATTGAAGACAGTACCAGGAACGTTGACCACTCATCAAATACTTGACCAGGACGGGTACGCACCAATAGACACAAAAAGCGAAGATATAGTTAAAACAATAGACATTGTAGTACACATAATCAGTTTAAGAGACATTGACGGCATTTTAAGTAACTTAGAAAACAACATAAAAATGATAAACAAATTTATATTAAAACATATTTCAATGATACAATCAATTATGTACATATATCAATCATATAATTAGGGCAGATAGAAAATCAATAGAAGATCAATTAAACAGTTAGTAATTACAACCGACAGATTAAAATTCAATTAATAAGAAACAAAATAGAACACTTACAAGATAATGTTGCTAGATATAATATTATAAACCCTAGCATACTAACTGATTACGAAATCCAAAAATACAATATAAACTTTAATAAACATATATTCTCGATAAAAAAGAAATCGGATGAGTTATCGATAAATTGAGTTTGTTTATTCACCGTAATTTTAATACTTTTAGACCTGGAGACTTCAGATTTGGTGTGTATATACATCTGATCAATACGCAGATTTTGTCATTTACAGATTTTGGATACCACGCCCCCTTCGCCCCCAATTTGCAAAAAAGTATTTTAGGTACTAGAGACTTGTGCTTTCGAATGTATATACATTTGCATATTATGATCACGTTCTGAAAGTTTCATGGAGATAGTCCTACTACAGGAGAAATTATTCAGCAACAAAATTCTCATAGTACTGCCCACACTGCAGCGCAGCCCAAACGCAGTCGCTGCTTACTGCTCAGTTAGCAGAGCGCGTGCTTATGCGTGTGTGAATATCAGCTCTTTGTAGGGATCAGGGTATCTCCTAGTCGAGCAGTCTCGACTAGAGCTTTCTTACTTGTTTTTAATGAGCTTTCATAAAATATGAATCGAAGTTATTGAGCATTTGTATAAAACAGTATGACGCACCACAGTTAGAGATTTTTCTATTACATTTCCATTGTATTTGTAATGAATTTTTTACCATTTACATTTACGTTCATTACCATTTACGTTACGTTTGTTAATTTTTGCTAGATTGATTGTTAAGAAATTTCATTTTAATGAAAAAGCAAAGGCTCACCAAATATATAATCTCAACATAATTGATGCATCCTAACCTAAACGAAACTATCGCAAATGTCGCACTGTGAATATTCATGCTATGAAGTTTCGGGCTCTGAAAACATGTACATTGTGTGTGGAATCTTAATTCAAACTGTGGAATTCGAATCAGCTATGCTGGTGATGTAAAGTACCATATCTAATGTACCACATCGAGAGATGCTTGGGGCCAATTTATACTATTTTGAAGATCCAATCCAAGAAGTCTATAAAAAGTGTCTGGGGAAGGTACACCACAATTCTGATCACAATATGATTGTCAACTGGGGCCTAATTATCAGCCTACAACTCTTTTCTGCAATTCGGATGGATGCTTTCCGCGCTAATCGACGACACTTCCGCATTGTAGGAGGACAGCCCATTTCTATACAGAAAGTACCCTGGCAGGTTTCACTACAATTATATGGGATGCACATTTGTGGTGGATGTATTTTGAGACCTTCTCTAATTTTAACTGCGGGACATTGTACGTATGCTCTTAATCACAATCAACTTCAAATTCGGGCAGGATCCAATTATTGGCAAAGTGGAGGACAGGTCATTCAGATAAAAAAAATAACGAGACATCCGAAGTTCAATATAGATACTTTTGAAAACGACGTCGCCATTTTGCATTTACGTACGAATCTTAGATATGGTCTGACCACAAAATCGATTCAACTGGCAAGTAAAGAACCAACGAAAGGAAATGTGTTGGTTTCAGGCTGGGGCTCTACGGCACAGAACAGTTCAAAAGCTTCCCCGCATTTGCGGTATGCGAATCTGCAAATTATAGATCCCATGTCTTGCCACAGATCCGGATATGGTATGCAGAACAAAATAATTACAGCCGGCATGATCTGCGCTGTCGGCCATAATAAAGATGCATGTCAAGGGGATTCTGGCGGTCCGCTGGTTAGGGCTGGAAAACTAGTTGGTATTGTTTCATGGGGCATCGGATGTGCCCGAAAGGAATATCCGGGAGTTTATGTCAATGTGGCATACTACCGAAATTGGATATTAACAGAAGCGAACAAGTAAGAAAACTCTAGTCTAGGGTGCCCGATTAGAAGATCGCCTAAACATCGAATGATCTGGGGTTTTAAATGTATGTGTGTGTTAAGATATGCGGCAAAAATAATTTAGAAATGTCAAACAACAACATAAAAAAGCACCCATGATTTCTTAAATGTATGTATTGTTATCATTTTTCTAGTAAGGAAGCTAGATGGCAAACAAATAAACAGAAACAGCTAAACTTAAGTACGAAGAGAGTGCTCGACTAGATACCACCCTGAACCAAACTAATAAATAATATATTATATAATATATAATATATAATTTATTTGTTGAATAATCTCTCTTGTAGTGGGACTATACTTAAATGTATTTTCCGATTCGCCACGGATCGGGAAAAATTTAACCTTATAAATCGGAGATATACACGAGTATGTATTCCAAATTTCAAGTCTCTAGCTTCAATGGCGCCAAAATAAGCTGCGTTCATACGGACAGACGGAGGCACAGCACGACGGACATGCACAAAACCAATATACTCATTTCAATTTTGTAAATGAATATAATAACATCCTGATTTAAATAATTTTACGCTTGTTTTCCGAGTCCTTTGCGGGGATATCTTTTAGTGTTCCCAGCATTGGCTTTACAAGATTTGGAAAGAGACAAATATCCTAATGAGGATGGCACGGCTATTCGGGGTCAGAGAGCAGCAAGCTATAGCTAGGCTGTTTAGGTTCAATTCCGACTTAGAATGAGAGAGTTGTAGGATGATAATTAACCTAACCTAACGACGGCAGAAATCAGTTCCTCGAAGGGCTCAGAGGATCTCGTAAACGAGCGGTCTAGAATAAATCTCTTACTTGCTATTTCCTGAACCCATTGAAAATGCGATGTCAATGTGACAAGAAGGAGGCGTAGATTCTGTCTGTTTGTCTGTCCGTCTGTACGTCCCGGCTTTCGTAAGTAAATTATATTATTAATAATACAGAACAAATCTATTTCCTTTTCATTTTCGATAACAATCGATTAAATCGACTAAGTGTAGTTATTAATTGCAGCTTAAATGCTATTAAAAAACAAAACATCCAATTACTGTGACTTTCTGGGCTTTCTTGGGCTTTGGCAAATATAAATGTATGGAAATTTTATTAATATAGTCAATATAATATACAAATTATTACACAATCATACTTCTGCTTGAACTACATATATATCATGCTGCTCGATGATATATAGATGATAGGGATGCAGTTCATATAAATTACGTTGTAGTTTACGAGTGTTTTTGCATTTCTAGTAATATCCAATATTGGAAGTATGCCACACTGGCATAAACTGCTGGATGTTCCTTTGTAGC